>QRFJ01000319.1:525186-602930 GCA_006176705.1 Cocos nucifera
CGACTCCGAGCGGCCGAGCTTTAACGGAATCCCCTAGCGCCCGAACTCTTCAGCGGTCGTCTCTCGGCCGAACTCCTCAAGCGGCCGTCTCTTCAGCCGACCGAACTCCTCCGAACTTCTCTACAGCCGAACTCCCCCGAGCCATCTCTTCAGCCGGCCGAGCTCCTCCGAACTCCGCTAGGTTGAGCTGCTCCCAAGCTTTCCCTTCGGTCGAACTCCTCTAGACGAACAACGAGACTTGATGGTATGGCCGCCACTACCGATGCCACTCTCTCCGTAACCAGCCCCATGCGGCACCTACCCAAGAGACTGACTCCACCGAACCTCGAGCGGCCCGCCAGCACGTGGCAGCAGCTGTCACCACCAACCCTGCCGCGTACGGCACTACCCCAAGAGACTGGTTCCGCCGAACCTCGAGTGACCCGCCAGCATGCGGCTGCAGCTGTAACCACCAACCTTGCCGCGTACGGCACCTCCCCGAGAGACTGACTCCGCCGAACCTCGAGCGGCCCACCAGCACGCGGCAGCAGCCATCACCATCAAGCTCCGCTATAAAAGGGGCCCTCCTTCAGATATGCTAAGGCTAATCTCTCTGATCTCTAAGCTCTTCTCTTCTTCTCTAAGCTCCGGAACTCATTTCCGAGCACTCCATTCCTGTTGGCCAGAGCTGACTTGAGCGTCGGAGGGTCCTGTCGGAGCTACCCCCACCGACTTCGGACGGGACTCTATTTTGTAGGTCCTCGACGGCGACCTCAGCAGCCTCGACTCCAGCAACCTCCGACGACGATCAGTTTCTGCACCAACAAATTGGCGCTAGAAGGAGGGCCTTCTCTCTTAAAGTTAAGAGAAAGCCGAAGTCCCCTCATTCTTAAAGGAGTGCTCGACGACAATTTTCCCCTTTCCACTCCAAAGATTTCTCTTCTTCCTCTTTTCAGAAAAAAAGAAAAGATGCCCCCCAGGAGAGCCTCGACTCGACGGTCGGTGGCCTCCGCGGCCCGATCCCGTCCTGATCCGACTGCTCCTGCTCCAGCCCCGGCGACCCAGGCTTACTCTGTAGCCACGGTGGACGCGGACCAGTTCAATCTGCTCATCAAGTAGGTTCGTGATCTCACGGAGACAGTGCAGGCGGTGCAGGCCATGCACCAGCAAGCCCCAGTGCCAGCCCAACCGGTGCGGGACTCTTCGGAGCCGAGTGATCCGGTCCAAGAGCGACCGACTTGGACAGCCCGACCTCCGATCCCCAGATGGGAGAGGCAGAGGAGGGAGAGCCCTTATCGGATCATGGATCGGCCAAGGGTGAAGCCTCGCGCCCATTCCACCAGAAAGCCTTGGAGATCAGAAATCGTGAAGATCTCCTGAATCAAAGGCTCTTAGAAATAAGCCGACGAATTGAAGAACTTCGTCACACTCCCCCCTCACGTGGCAATGATGTTTGCACTGACCCCCCTTTTTTGCAGAAAATCATGCAGGAATCGGTCTCGCCGAACTTTAAGCTCCCACAGTTTGACAGCTACGATGGGACCACCGACCCGGTCAACCACTTGGAAGCCTTCCGAAAAATGATGCTGCTCCACGGCGCGCCAGACGCTATATTGTGTCGGGCTTTCCCCTCTACCCTGAAAGGAGCTGTCGGAAACTGATACTCGGCGCTCAAGCCGAGTACCATCTTATCATTTGATCAGATGAGTCAACAGTTCGCGGCCCACTTTGTGAGTAGTAGGCAGCCACGCCGAGATTCGGATTTCTTGATGGCCATCAAGCAGAAGGCAGGGGAACCCATCCGGGCCTACGTCACCCGATTTAACACTGCCGCGCTGGAAGTCTGGAACCTGGACCAATCAGTCGCCATGGCCGCCCTCAAGGGCGGTCTTCAAAAAAATAACTTGCTGTTCTCCTTGAAGAAAAGGTACCTTAGGGACCTCGCCGATCTACTGGCTCGGGTCGAGAGATATGCCCGTGCGGAAGAAGCCTTCAAGTCGAAGGACGAAGAAGCCTTAAGCGAGCGGCTGGCAGGCAATGGGGAGCCGAATGAAGTTCGGCCGCGCTCACGGACTCCCTCCGATAGCAGGCGGGCCCAAACTCCTCGAGGTTACAGAGAAGCATGAAGAAGCCCTCCTCCTAAAAGATTCCACGACTATGCCCCCCTCAACGCTCCTCGAACTCAGATCTTCACCGAAGTTAAGAACCAACTGCCAAGACCAGAAGGGTTACGGTCTTCCTCAAACAAGCATGACCGAAGCAAGTACTGCCTCTACCATCGCGACCACGGCCACGACACTGAGGAGTGCATCCAGCTCCGAGATGAAATCGAGGAGCTCGTTAGAAAGGGACGGCTGGATAAATTCATTCGACGCGAGCCTGAAGATCGGCGAAGGGCGCTGCCGTAACAAGAAACAATAAGATCGGCCGCCTCACTATGTCGTCAATGTTACCCCAGGACCCAGCGTGGAAGCCAAGTGAAGCATGCTTCAAAGTGAGGAAGCCAGCATGAGGTAGAAAAGGTCGTCCTGAATCACAGAGAATTCGGAAAAATATTGCCAGTAACTTCCTTTCAATGAAGTTCTTTTCTTTCAACAGTGTATTGTTTTTCGGCGCCAAAACTATGTAATGACAGGAAAAGAAGCAGTCAACAGTCGCCGTGTTAGGAAGGAAGACCTCGTCCTAACACAAGTAGGTCAAAGAGCAGTTCGGCCAGAGATAAGATCTCTCCCGAAAAGCAACCTCGGCTAGAGATGAAATCTCTCCCGAGCAACCACTTCGGCTAGAGATAAGATCTCTTCCGAAAAGCAACCTCGGCTAGAGATAAGATCTCTCCCGAGCAGTTCGGCCAGAGATAAGATCTCTTCCGAAAATCAACCTCGGCTAGAGATAAGATCTCTCCCGAGCAGTTCGGCCAGAGATAAGATCTCTCCCAAAAAGCAACCTCGCTAGAGATGAGATCTCTCCCGAGCAGTTCGACCAGAGATAAGATCTCTTCGGAAAAGCAACCTTGGCCAGAGATGAGATCTCTCCCGAGCAGTTCGGCCAGAGATAAGATCTCTTCCGAAAAATAACCTCGGCCAGAGATGAGATCTCTCCCGAGCAACCACTTCGGTCAGAGATAAGATCTCTTCCGAGTGACCGAGTCAACCTCGGCTAGAGATAAGATCTCTCCTGAGCGACCGTGGACAACCTCGGTTAGGAACAGGAGGAGAACCTCATCCTAACGCGAGCATCAACCTCGACTAGAGATAAGATCTCTTCCGAGCGACCCTGACAACCTCGACTGGAGAGTTTTAGCTTCGACCTCGGCTGGAGAAAGCAACCGTGTCAACCTCGGTTGGAAAGCTTCAACTTCGACCTCGGCTAGAGAAAGCAACCGTGTCAACCTCGACTGGAGAGCTCCAACTACCACCTCAGCCAAAGATAAGATCGGAGACAGCCTCGTCTTGAAATCAGATCTCTTCCAAGCGACCATATCGATCTCAGCTATAGGAGATAATGTCGTCCCCGAGGAGCGCAACCTCCGGCTTCGATCGCAGCGGACGAAGCCCCCTCAACCTCGGTTGGAGATGGGATCTTCCCCGGGCTTCAACCTCGATATCAACTTCAGCTAGAGGCGAGATCCCCCCGAGCTTCGACCTAGGCCAGCTCAGAGCTCAGAGGAAGACTTCGGCAGTCGCATTTCCTGCACTCCCTTCCTTTGATTTTCGAACTCGGAAGTGGGGGGGCTAGTGTTGGGGATAAATTCCGCTCCCGCCGAAGTCTAGCTCGATGCTCAGCCTAATGCAACCAGTAGCCACAGGAAAGCTTCAGTAGACGGACTTCAGCCGAATCCCCAGCGTTCGAGCTTTTTTCAATCCGTTCGATCGGCCAAACTGCTTAGCGGCCGAGCTCCTTGGACTCCGAACGGTCGAGCTTTAACGGAATCCCCTAGCACCCGAACTCTTCAGCGGTCGTCTCTCGATCGAACTCCCCATGCGGTCGTCTCTTCAGCCAGCCGAGCTCCTCCGAACTTCTCTACAGTCGAACTCCCCCGAGCCATCTCTTCAGCCGGCCGAGCTCCTCCAAACTTCGCTATGGCTGAGCTGCTCCCAAGCTTTTCCTTCGGCCGAACTCCTCTGAACGAACAACGAGACTGGATGGTATGGCCGCCACTACCGACGCCACTCTCTCTATAACCAGTCCCATGCGACACCTACCCAAGAGACTGACTCCGCCGAACCTCGAACAGCCTGCCAGCATGCGGCAGCAGCTGTCACCACCAACCCTGCCGCGTACGGCACCACCCCGAGAGACTGGCTCCGCCGAACCTCGAGTGACCCACCAGCATGCGGCTGCAGCTGTCACTACCAACCCTGCCACGTATGGCATCTCTCCGAGAGACTGACTCCGCCGAACCTCGAGTGGCCCGCCAGCACGCGGCAGTAGCCATCACCATCAAGCTCCGCTATAAAAGGGGCCCTCCTCCAGATACGCTAAGGCTAATCTCTCTGATCTCTAAGTTCTTCTCTTCTTCTCTAAGCTCCGGAACTCATTCCCGAGCACTCCATTCCTGTTGGCCAGAGCTGACTTGAGCATCGGAGGGTCCTGCCGGAGCCACCCCCATCGGCTCCGGATGGGACTCTGTTTTGCAGGTCCCCGGCGGCGACCTCAGCGGCCTCGACTCCAGCGACCTCCGACGACGATCAATTTCTGCACCAACAACAACAAAAATCCTCATGATGCCCTTAACCATAAATAGATAGTCTTCATTTTGATAATATAGCACTAATTAGATTCCCTCATGGCACATGCTCCCATCCTTAGAAATGGTTATCTTCTTATCAGGAAAGGAAAAGCAAAAAAAGTAAAAAAAAATGGCCTCAGTAGGGGAAGCATTTGAACGCTGTTGGGTGAAATTATAATATATAACTGTCACTTCGGAGGTGGAGTTCTAATTACCAAGTCAAATGAAAAGGTTATTTTCAGAAGAAATTTAGAAGTGGTATAGTCCACATCGTGTAGTTTTTGCAATGCACAGTCCACGTATTGCTTACGTGTTGCACCACTTCTTTATCCATCACAATAGGAAAATTCGTGCAATATGTGGATGAGTAAAAAAATGCGCATTGGATCAGAAACCATTAAAATATAAAAATTCCTAGATCAATATTGTGTATTAATATCAGAAAGTTACAATGAAATGTATTAAATAATTATATATGTAGTGGGTTTTCTATATAAAGAAAACTCAATTTTTATGCTGCATAATAATATAATTTGACGTTGATAAATTATCTTATGGGACGTTTACCCATTCTCCAAAGACATTTTTTTTTTTAAAGTTTCGATCATTTTGATAACATTATTTATTTTGTAATGGAAAACAATCGCCTGTGGAGTAGAGAATACTTCACCGCACTGTCTCAACTTCACTCAGACAAAGTTCCCATCGTAGATCCGGATACCCTATCCCGCGGTTTCACTTTAATAAAGTCAGAATCATGATGTCCATTGGCCCATGTGGGTCCGTCCTAGAGAAGGCCTTTTAAAAGATGGCACTTCTTTGAAGACTTTACAGTGCTTGGCTTTTGGTTCCTAAGAAAGATCCTCGGTGCAAATTAAGATAAATACTTTATGCACTATACCATCTAATTATATTAGATCATATAATTATTATTTTTTTAATATATATTTAATATTTATAATTTTATTTTTTTATTTAAAATTTTGAATGATAAAAATATTCTTTTATTCTGAAAAATTTATGATATCCTGTGGTCTATTATGATATTCTAAAATTTTTTTTGAAAATAAGATATTATAAAAAGAAAAAATCATTTTTGTCATTGGAAATTTTGTATACTCTTCCCTCTTCATGACGAAAAATTCTTGGATAGGATGAGTCTACCATGTATGATTACAGGCAAAGACAACAATAATTCAACAAGTCAACCGGTTTCATTAATTATATAACCATGGTTAACCATTACCACCATGCTACTTTAAAGCCACTATGTCAGTAAAGAAATTGAAACTTGCACCCAATTTTTTACCTTTATAACCTTCCTCAGTTACCCTTTATCACATTTGCTGTACTCTTGTTAATTGGGTTGAGTTTTAAGTTCAACTGGCTTGAGTTTTAAGCTTACAAGAAAAATAGAATTTGATGGGTATAAATCAATTCGAAGATGGATTTGAAATAATTTAAGCACAAGAAATGAATATAAGATGGTGTGGTCAAGTATATCTTAATCCAAGTCTAATCCAATTTTAAGATGATATTTGACTGATATAAAACTTTTTTCCAGATCTTATGCTCCAATTGAATAGCATCATGACTGCAGCTCACTCAATATATTTTCATAAATTTGTCATCCGACTCTCTTGATCAATCTGCACATCTCAATAAAACATGCCATCCTATGTAACTTTACACTTCGAATAGCTCACTAAACTTTGGGAATCTCCTACCTCAATAAGTATCATCTTTTGTATGTTAATATAATTGTAACAATCTTTTTTAGTAAAATCTAGATTTTCAGCACCTCCAACTTCTTCAACCATGTAAGAATATGCATTGATTGTTCGAATTCTAGTATTCATCATAGAGTCTATAACACCTGCCTTTGTAGCTGTAAGTGACCTTGCTAATCTCAACAAGTTCATTTCATTAGGCTTTGCCAACTCATGATTATGCTCAGCAACTAATCTAGTAATCTTCCACGTTCCATTATCATCAATAGTAAATCGAATCATTGCTTTACAATCAATTCTAGTATCCGGCCTGTTAAAGGTTAATTTATCAGGTTCTTGATCATTTTTAAGCCCTTTTTTTGAGCAATAATAATTCTTTATGCGAATTTTTTTTGTTCCAAAAACATAAGTTTGCTTTCCCTTTCGGATACTAAAACCCATACGATACCTATAGTCACAATACAACTTATAAGCCTCTTTCTCACCATGCACAATCTGACTTAATAGCTTTCTACTTAACTCTTCATGACTTAAAACATCAACAAACTCATCATTTCTTTCAACTTTTTTTTCTACAAGGATATGGGCATATAGCTTCTCCATCATTGTCAATATAAATATCCTCTCTTTCACAACCAAGCTAATTCATCTCTCTAGCATTATTAGCACAATAATTATGATTATCCATTATTGCAACCAGCAAACAACCACATACAAGCATAAGAATATTGAAATAAAAGAAATACAAAAATTTGAAGTATATTTTAAATAAATAATTAATGTTAATTACATAAATCATAATTTTCTTAATCTATTATCTATGACCATTGATTTTCTTCTTCTTCTTTTTTTTTTTTTTGGTAAAAAGAGGAGGTCAATTGTATTGTCAAAAAAAATTTAAAAAAAAATATTTGAAAGATACCAAGCAAAAGACTAGCACATAAGAGAGAACTAATAGACTAGGAGGTCATAAATGTTCCCTATTTTTGATTTCATGATTGGAGTATAGATGGTCAAGTTATTCTATATTTCAGCAGAGTTATCTTCTCTCTATTCTTTGTTCTCCTTACTATTATAAATGCTGTAGGGATTACATCATCAGAAGGATTATCAGAGTTAATATATATTAGGGTGTTCTTTATTATGGGCTTCTATTGCTGGTTTTTTTTAGTATAAATATTTTTTATTTCTACTACTTCTTAAATTAGTATTTTTGAGTTTTTATTATCTTCTACTAATGTTGAGAAATCAAAGTTGGAGTTTGTATTTTAGTTACCTTCTACTAATGCATCGCCTGCACTTGTCTCTTTTTCTTGTATGTCCTTATCATTGCTCTCGTCCAGCATCATCTATGTCGCAGTCGGACAATGGTATACACTCGAATAACTATATCCAAGAGTTGAGAAGAATGAAAATAGAAAAAATTACATATGAAGGAAAATAGGGAAGAAGAGCCTTTTCACTTCCCACCAAGCATCCTATCCCCAACAACTTTATCATGTCAAAATTTGGATGCGGTTTTCAAGTTCATTACTGACATAATGGCTTTAAAACTCAATCCAGTTGATAGGAGTACAGCAAATGTGGAAGGGTAATTGAGAAAGATTATAAAGATAAAAGTTTGGGTGCATGTTTCAATTTCTTTGCCGACGTAATTGTTTTAAAGTAGCATACGGGCATGTTGCTTTTCGAAAAGAGATTATTGGGCAACGTTAAACTATGGTTAACTATGGCTGTATAATTAATGAAATCGGCTGACGTGTTGAATTGTTATCACCTTGCCTATAATCATATATGGTAGACTCATTCTACTCAAGAATTTCTTCTTCATAACATCCTATTTTCAGAAAGTCATAATATATCCTCAGGATGTCAAAAAAGAATTATAGAATGTCATAAATTTTTTAAAATAAAGAAATATTATTATTATTTAAAATTTTAAATAAAAAGCTAAATCATACGATTTAATGTGCATTGAAAAATGATGCTAATAGTGTGCGGTGCACTGTATAAAGAATTACTCTACAAATTAAATTGGGTCCTGGGTTTGGTGGGCTCATATTTCTAGAGTATGATGTGGGCCCAAAATTTCAGAAGAAAATGGCATTTCAAACTCAAAAGAGGTGAATCGCTTGATCATGGCTGATGCCCGTAGTGTTGCGTATCTTCGTACGACTTTGATCCATGATCACTTTGTATCGCGGACAAAAAAAAAAAAAAAAAAAAACTCATAAGAGACCCATAAGCACCTATTTAGTGTACTTTGTTGTCAATCCACGGGTCGCCCAGGGGATCCCTCTTGAAGGCTAATTGTAATAATTGTTAACACCTCTACCACTTTGAATAAAAAGAAATCAGACACCAATAGTCGGGGTTCATAATAGCACCACCTGATGTGGCGCTTTTATCCACGTCAGGAAAATAGAGTAGCCTCCATGTTATGTTAAAGATGACCCATGATAGATCTTAGATTAGTAAATCTCAAATAGGAAATAGGCCCATGCATAGTTGCAATTTGAAATAGAGTACTAACAAGCACAAGTTAAGTGTTAAATTTAAGTGATGGCTGGTTGTGCGAAGCAATGGGAAAGGAACTAACAAGAGGTCTCAAGACCTTGGAGTTTTGTAAACCATAGCTTAACTTGGGTTTTTTTTTTTTTTTTGGAGGATTGTTAATCATGGTAAGGTATTTGTTGATGTGTCTGAATGTCTGGCAGGATGCATTTTGATATGTTCGAGGGTTCTTGCTGTTTATATTCAGAGACAGAAGTCCACTCTGGATTTGGTGCTTGAGGATTTTACTTTTTTCTGCTTGGTATATGAGTGGCCAATGCTTCATGTCCTAGAACTCCAACCCCAAAAAAAAAAAAAGGGTTACATTTAGAAAAAAATATTCCTCGGGCCATATAATGCGCAAAAAAATTGATAATACTTGTTGGTGCAGAAATTGATCATCACCAAAATCCGCTGAAGTAGAGGTGGACGAGGTCGCCACCGAGGACCTGCAAAATAAAGTCCCATCCGGAACTGATGGGGGTGGCTCCGACAGGACCCTCCGACGATCAAATCAGTTTTAGCCAACAGAAATGGAGTGCTCGGGAATGAGTTCCGTAGAGCTTAGAGTTTAAAGTTGAGAGATTAGAGATCGGAGTTAGCATATCTGGAGGGTCCTTTTTATAGACGGAGCTTGATTGATGGTGACGGCCATACCGCCTGCTGGTAGGCCGCTCGAGGGCCGCATGGAGTTTGGTACGGAGAAGAAGGCATCGTCCGATGGATAGTGACAGCCATACTGATAGGTCATGGGCCACATGGGGCTGGTTATGGAGAGAGTGGTGTCGCTAGTAGTGGTGGCCATGTCGTCCGGTCTCGTCGCCTGTGGTGGACTGATGGCGATAGTTTGTCCAGAGGAGTTTGGACTCGTAGAGGAGTTCGGCCGAAGGGAAGCTCGGAAGGAGTTCGGCTCCTATAGGAGTTTGGCTCTTGTAGGCATCTGGTTGGAGAAATATGGCTAAGGCTCGGTCGCTGGGGAGTTCGAAAGGAGCTCGGCCACTGAGGAGCTCGGCCGGCTGAAGGAGTTTGGCTAAGACCCGACCGCTAGGAGTCGGAAGGAGCTCGGCCGGCTGAAGGAGTTTGGCTAAGACCCGGTCGCTGGGAGTCGGAAGGAGCTCGGTCGCTGAGGAGTTCGGCCGGCTAAAAGAGTTTGGCTAAGTCCCGTTCGTCGGAGCTCTTCCATAGCTATCGATTTCGTTAGGCTGCGCATCGAACTGGACTTCGACAGGAGTGAAATTTATCCCCAACAATAGTCCCCCCACTTTCGAGTTCGAAACTCGGAGAAAGGGAGTGCAGAAAAAGTGACTGTTGAAGTCCTCTTCTGGGCTCCGCGCTGGCTCAGGTTGAACCTCTGGGGAGATCTCATCTCCAACCAAAGTCGATGTTGAAGTTGAAGCCCCGGGGAGATATGATCTGCAGCTGCGGTTGCTCGGGAAAGATCTTATCTCTGGGCAAGGTTGTCTCCGATCTTATCTCTGGCTGAGGTTGTCTCGGACGCTCGGGAGAGATCTCATTTTTTATCGAGGTTGATGCGGTCGCTTGGGAGAGATCTTATCTCTGACCGAGGTTGGCTCGATCGCTTGGGAGAGATCTTATCTCTAGCCGAGGTTGTCGCAGTTGCTCAGGTTGTCGCGGTCATTCGGGAAGAGATCTTATCTCTAGCCGAGGGAGAGATCTTATCTTTAGCCGAGGTTGTCGCGATTGCTCGAAGAGAAATTATCTCTAGCCGAGTTGTCAACGGTCGCTCGGAAAAGATCTTATCTCTGGTCGAGGTTGACTCAGTCGCTCGGAAGAGATCTTATCTCTAGCCGAGGTTGTCACGGTCACTCGGGGCTAAGGCTTGACCGCTGGAGAGTTCGGAAGGAGCTCGACCGCTGAGGAGTTCGGCTGGTTGAAGGAGTTCAGCTAAGGCCCGACTGTTGGGAGTCGAAAGGAGCTCGGCCATTGAGAAGTTCGGCCAACTGAAGGAGTTCGGCTAAGGCCCATTCGTCGAAGCTCTTCCATGGCTACTGATTTCGTTAGGCTGTGCATCGAACTGGACTTCGGCAGGAGTGGGATTTATCCCCAATAATAGTCTTCCTACTCCCGAGTTCGAAACTCGAAGGAAGGGAGTGCAGAAAAGGCGACTGCCGAAGTCCTCTTCTGGGCTCCGCGCTAGCTCAGATTGAACCTTGGGAGAGATCTCATCTCCAACCAAAGTCGATGTTGAAATTGAAGCCTGAGGGAGATCTGATCTGCAGCTGCGATCGCTCGGAAGAGATCTTATCTCTGGGTGAGGTTGTCTTCGATCTTATCTCTGGCTGAGATTGTCTCGGATGCTCGAGAGAGATCTCATCTCTGGCCGAGGTTGATGCGGTCGCTTGGAAGAGATCTTATTTCTGGTCAAGGTTGGCTCGATCACTTGGGAGAGATCTTATCTCTAGTCGAGATTGTCGTGGTCGCTCGAGTTGTCATGGTCGCTCGAAAGATCTTACCTCTGACCGAGGTTGTCGCGGTTGCTCGAGAGAGATCTTATCTCTAGCCGAGGTTGACATGGTCTCTCGGAAGAGATCTTATCTATGGCTGAAGTTGACTCGATCGCTCGAAAGAGATCTTATCTCTAGCCGAGGTTGTCACGGTCGCTCGGAAGAGATCTTATCTCTGGTCGAGGTTGACTCGGTTGCTTGAGAGAGATCTTATCTCTAGTCGAGGTTGTCACGATCGCTCGGAAGAATCTTATCTTGGCCGAGGTTCTCGCTCGAAAGAGATGGTTGACTCGGTCGCTCGAAGAGAGATCTTATCTCTGACCGAGGTTGACGATCTTTGACCTGCTCGCGTTAAGACGAGGTTCTCCTTCTGTTCCTAACGGGCTGTGGAGGCACATAAGGGCCGTTGTCAGGGCCTCTCCTCCCATCCTATCTTTTGTGAACGAGGCCTTCGACTTTGCTCACGTTAGGATGAGTTCTTCTTTCTGTTCCTAACGGGCTGTGGACGAGGTTCTTCGAAGCTCGGGAGAGATCTTATCTCTAACCGAGGTTGTCACGGTCGCTCGAGAGAGATCTTATCTCTGACCGAGGTTGTTCGATCGCTCGAGAGAGATCTTATCTCTAGCCGAGGTTGACACGGTTGCTCGGGAGAGATCTTATCTCTGGCGAGTTTGCCTCGAGGGAGATCTTATCTCCTATAGCAGTTTGCCTCGGGAGAGATCTTATCTCCTGCAGTCAAGGTTGATACGGGTGCTCGGGGCGATCTTATCTCCTACAGCCGAGTCGGCCCGGACCCTCAGGGAAGATCTTATCTCCTGCAGCCGAGGTTTGCCTCGGGGGAGATCTTATCTCCTGCTGTCGAGGTTGATGCGGGCGCTCGGAAAAATCTTATCTCCTACAGCTGAGGTCGGCCCGGACCCTCAGGGGAGATCTTATCTCCTACAGTCGAGGTTGCCTCGGAGGAGATTTTATCTCCTATGGCCGAGCTTGCCTCGGGGGAGATCTTATCTCCTACAGCCGAGTTTGCCTCGGGGGAGATCTTATCTCCTGCGATCGAGCTTGCCTCGAAGAGATCTTATCTCCACAGTCGAGGTTGCCTCGGGGAGATCTTATCTCCTACGGCCGAGGTTGCCTCGGGAGAGATCTTATCTCCTGCAGTCGAGCTTGCCTCGAGAAAGATCTTATCTCCTATCGAACTTGAAGAGATCTTATCTCCTACAACCGAGGTTGCTCGGAGGAGATCTTATCTCCTGCAGCGAGCTTGCCTCGGGGGAAATCTTATCTCCTATGGTCGAGCTTGCCTCGGAAGAGATCTTATCTCCTACGGCCGAGCTTGCCTCAGAGAAGATCTTATCTCCTGCAGTCGAGTTTGCCTCGGAGGAGATCTTATCTCCTGCGGTCGAGCTTATCTCGGGGGAGATCTTATCTCCTACAGCCAAGTTTGCCTCGGAGGAGATCTTATCTCCTACGGTCGAGGTAAAAAGTCTTTGACCTGCTCGTGCTAGGACGAGGTTCTCCTCCTGTTCCTAATACGGCAACTATTGATTGCTTCTTCCCTGTCATCACATAATTTTTGCACCCAGAAATAATATTATTGGAAGGATAGAATTTTACCGAGGGAAAGTTGCTGGCAGCACGTCCCTGTTTCAGGGTCGTGGGGGCGTTGTTCCTCCGGGTTCCCTTGGACAGCAAGGCCCAGGCCTGACGACCTCCTCTATCTCATGCTGGCCTTCTCAATTTGGAGCAAGCTTCTCTTGGCTTTGTCGTTGGGAGATGATGAATCACCAATGTACCAAGCTCTGCCCAAGGGTAACATTAAT
Organism: Cocos nucifera; assembly: GCA_006176705.1. Lineage (NCBI taxonomy): Eukaryota > Viridiplantae > Streptophyta > Magnoliopsida > Arecales > Arecaceae > Cocos > Cocos nucifera. Next base: position 538,463 of record QRFJ01000319.1, read on the forward strand.
GACGCCGTGAAGCAGCCGACCTTCTTATCGTTTTTGGCTGCGCAGCATCCTTGGCCGATCTTCTCCTGCTTCAGACTAATGTCGGAGGAATTTATCCAGCCACCCCTTTTTGATGAGCTCCTCAATTTCGTCTTGGAGTTGAATGTATTTCTCAGTGTCATGGCCGTGGTCGCGATGGTAGGGGTATTACTTGCTTCGATCGCACATGTTTGGGGGAGGCCGTAGTCCTTCTGATCTTGGCAGCTGGTTCCTAACTTCTGTGAGAATTTGAGTTCGAGGAGCGTTGAGGGGGCGTAGTCGCAGAACCTTTCGGAAGGAGGACTTCTTCGCGCCCTTCTGTTGGGGCTTCCTTGGTGGTGAGCTCGAGGAGTTCGGGCCTTGCTTGCATTGGGGAGGTCATGAGCGTGGCCGAACTTCCTGTGAAATCTTTTGCGAGAGAACTTCATGCTTCTTTATTGAGACTTTCTTGACGACGAGCTCGAGGGGGAGCTCGGCCTTGCTTGTCCGAACTTCATTCCACCTCCCGTAAATTCTTTGCAGGGGGTTCCTTGGAGACATACTCGAGGGGGAGTTCGGCCTCGCTTGCGCTGGGGCGGTCGTGAGCATGGCCAAACTTCATCTCACCTCCTGTGAAATCTTTGTAGAGGGTTTCCTTGATGACATACTCGAGGGGGAGTTCGGCCTCACTTGCGTCGAACTTCACTCCGCCCTCCTGTGAAACTTTTGTCGGAAGAACTTCATGCCCCTTTGTCGGGGCTTCCTTGGTGGCGAGCTCGAGGGGGAGTTTGGCGGCTTCGCTTACGTCGAACTTCATTCTGCCCTCTTGTAAAACCTTGGTTGGGGCTTCCTTGATGATGAGCTTCGAGGGGAGTTCGGTCTCGCTTGTGCTGGAGAGGTCGCGAATGCAGCCGAACTTCATTACACCTCTTGCGAAATCTTCGTAGGGCCTTCCTTGATGATGGGCTCGAGGGGAGTTCGGCCTTGCTTGCGTCGAACTTTATTCCGCTCTACTGCTAGAAGGCTTCTGCTCTGTTTCTCCTTCCTAAGGGCGATTGGTATGCTGGGTGAAATGCCTTTCCTCAAGGCCAGTTCCTGGCATCTTCAGGATGGGTTTGCTGGCAAAGTCTCTGCCAAAAGCTGTCACACGGCCTGCATCATCTCGGCGAGGGCACGAACTTGCTGGACCAGTAAGTTAAACTGCTCCACATCTATGATGACTTCAAGTGGAACTTGGGCTGTCAGGACTGAAATGGGAGCAGATGGACCTGGCACGGAAGCCGCCGATCGTCGAGTCGAAGCTCTCCTGGAGGTATTTTCTCTTCGGAAAAGAACTCTAGAAGAAAAGAAGAGAGATCTCCGAAGAGGAAAGAGAGAAATCATCGCCGAGCACTCCTTTAAAAATAAGGGAACCTCGAAGGTTTAGGGGCCCTTCCTCTAGCGCCAATCTATTGGTGCAGAAACTGATCGTCCTCGAAATCCACTGGAGTGAAGGTGGACGAAGTCGCCCCCAGGGACCTGCAAAATAAAGTCCCGTTCGGAGCCGATGGGGGGTGGCTCCAGCAGGACCCTCCGATCTCTAATCTCTCAGCTTTAAACTCTAAGCTCTGCGAAACTCATTTCTGAGCACTCCATTCCTATTGGCCAAAGCTGACTTGATCATCGGAGGGTCCTGTTGGAGCCACTCCCCACCAGCTTCGGACAGGATTTTATTTTGCAGGTCTCCGATGGCAACCTCGTTCACCTCCACTCCAGCGGATTCCGGCGATGATCAGTTTCTACACCAACAATACTATTTCACAAGCTTGATGGACACCATGAATTGCATAAGAAGTTACGTATTGGGTGCTGCATCTTTCATAATCTTTTGTCCTTTTTATGCCATCTGCCGTCAAATGAGACCTCGTGATATCTTTAACTTGAGCAACTCAGTTGTAGCATGAGGATATCATGTCTCTGTTTCGTCTTTCCCAACTAGCCTTTACTTGTTGGGTTGTGGAAGCCGAAATATCTCATTCATTGACCCACACCTAACTGCTTTGTGATAGAAAAAGAGTGAACATTTAGATAAGAATGACAGGGATGGCCACCACATGATATATTCCAAGACATGTTTGTTTGCAGGCCTTGTAGATATTCCATTTAAAGACAATGTACATGAAAATAGCTAAATCAAAGGTCTGAGGAGAGGGATGATGAGCAAGCTAAGGAGCTTATGATGAGTGAAGGGAATCAAGAGAATTCCATTGGCAACAACCACCTAATTCACTTTAGAAGGGGAAATTAGTAAGATATAGCCTTCCACAAAAAATAATAGTGTGGTGTGTTGTTGTTGGAACAAACACATGTCATAGTACTGAAATTTCATGAATGCAGTGACGCGCTGGTAGCTGCTTGCTGAAGGCAACAGCCATCTATAAATTTCAATTATTGGGATTAATTTGTTACAGGGTCGCTCCATAGATATAGATTTGAATCCCATCATCGGATAAGTTTCCCAACAAACTATCATAAAGTTGCTCATGAGTGACCCATCTTACTTCATTAAACAGATAAAAGAACGCGTAGTTCCAAAATTAGAAAACTTTACATAATATCGATGCTGGAATTATCAACTTATCGGTCAGCGTTAGACTACTTAGATTTTTATTTTATTTTATTATTTTTTTTGTGGTTATTGGCTTGGGAAAAATGTGACCTTTCTTTCCTAGGTTTAAGATGTAGAAGCTTGTGATTAACGGATTCAACCCATATCAAGTCTACGGACCCAAAAAAAATTATAATATCTTCTTTCAAAGATAACAAATTAGTTCTTCTACCAAGAGAAGAAAAAGAAGAAGAAAACAAACTAAGATATCATACATCCATTAAACATAAAATAGGATTCTTCTAAGAACCTTGGAATGCGTAGTTTTGACATGCCTTGATCAATTCTAATAATTGGGATAATTGGATCTGCTCGCCTCGATTCAAGATCGGTTCCTTGCTATACATCTATATAAGAAAAGCCAGAGATCCCAAGAGGAAAGGTTCTGGAAAGGAAAGAATTTTCATGGTTTAGCTCTCATGAGTCATTCCGATCAAATCAGAACTATTCATAGCTGACTGTTATTCATTGATTGATGACTGTTAATGACCGACCGTCATTCATCGGCCGGCTACTATTCATGGCCGACTGTCATTCATCGATCGACGATTGTTTATGGCCGACTTTCATTCATCGGCAGTCTACTATTCATGATCAACTGTCATTCATCGTCGACTAATGGTCATTCATCGTCAACTGATTGTTATTTATGGCCAACTATCATTCATCACCAACTATCATTCATGGTCGACTATCATTCATGGCCGATTATTATTCATCAGTCAACTATCATTCATCGATCGATGACTATTCATGGCCGACTGTTATTCATCGATCGATAACTGTTCATGATCTATTGTCATTCATCAGCCAACTACTGTTCATAGTCGACTATCATTCATTACCGACTATCATTCATCATCGACTGATGGTCATTTATGGTCAACTATTATTCATCGCTGACTGTCATTTATTGCTAACTGACTGTCATTCATGGCCGACTGTCATTCATTGCCAACTATCATTCATGGTCGACTATCATTCATCGATCAATTATCATTCATTGGCCGACGACTATTCATGATCGACTGTCATTCATCGACCGACGACTGTTCATGGTCGACTGTCATTTATCAACTGATTATTATTCATAGCCGACTATCATTCATTGCAGACTGACTGTCATTAATTGTCGACTGTCATTCATCGCTGACTGACTACCATTTATGATCGACTGTCATTCATCGCCAACTAACTGTCATCTATGGCCAACTGTCATCCATCGCCAACTATCATTCATGGCTGACTATCATTCATCGCTGACTGTTATTCATGACCGACTACTGTTCATGATCGATTGCCTAATCTCTAATCATGAATCCACAATTAATCAATGGTAACGATAACTCTCTACGATCATTAGTGGGCATAACTATCCACTAACTCCATAATAATGGCCTAGTAATGAGGATTAACTATCTTTTAGTATCATAAAAATTGAACCCATGATGTCTAACTGTTATGAATGGTTATTGATAATTTGCTTATAAAAAGAAGGTAAATAAACAATATTAGTAAGACACTTCTGGGCTAGGCTCTGCCATATTTTCTACTTACCTATTCAATCACTCCCCACTAACTTAAGCATCGGAGGTCCCCACCGAAAATACTTTCGATAAGTGAGGACTTCTTTTGTATGTGCTCTTCTTTAATGATGGGCATAGCAGGAGATTGATCGCAACAGATTGGCGCATTAGGTAGGGGCAGTGATTACTAAATAATTCCTTCACGAACAACCACAATGACGAAAACAAGAGCCTTGAGCAACTCCACTGGCTCCACCATTCAGTCTTCCTGCCAGGAAGATCTCTTGCCTCCATCTCTACTAGTAGAGCCTAGTTCTTCACATCCAGTCATTACGGTGGATGCCCAACAATTCGCTGCTTCAGCAGTAGCAAACATAGCAATAGCAATAAAATTTGTGGTAGAGGAGCTAGCACCATGTACAGCGCCATCCAGGCATAGTCGCCGATGAAACAAAGACCGACTCAGCATTCCTACCATGTCAAACCACCATCATCTCGGCACTTTTACTATACCGCTCGCTAATAGCGATGGTCTTCTTCTTCTTTTTCTTTTTCTTCTTCTCACCGCTATAGTATTAAGAAGGGGAAGAGGTTGTGCTCGCTTTTAAGTTCTCCATCCTCAAGTTCTTTGGAAGATTCTACCTTTGAATTCTCATAGCAATGGTGGCTTGACGATTATGAGTGCAAGCTCAAAGACATCATCCGCCGACTCGTCCAATTCCAAGTAGATGGCCGAGGATCTTCTAATAATTTTGGCATCTGCACCGCTATGAGTGGAAGCTCCGAGAGCTAGATTGCCAAATTAAAATGCTATAGACGAATTGAGAAGAAGACTGAGGGGCAAGTTCTGATGACCCATCGGTTAATTTACATACCAACTCTGATCTAGTAAAAAAAATATCGACTTGACTATGGTCAAGTAGAATAATATGCTGACTCGACTACGGTCGAGTAGAATAATATGCCAACTTGACTCCGATCGGACGAAAAAAATATGCCGACTCGACTCTGATTGGGCAAAAAGAAAAAAAATATCAACTCGACTATGGTCGAGCAGAACAATATGCTGACTCGACTATGATCGATCGAAAGATAACCGACTCGATTACAGTCAGCTGAAAAATATACCGACTTAACTCTGGTCAGTCGAAGGGTATTCGGCTAATCCCTATCTATCAAATACTTAAAAAATTTATGCCTAAAGTTTAGTCAACTGATACCAAATTAATAGTCAAATTCTATGACCATAACCACCGATTGACAGTCGACTAAATTGATAATGGTTATCTACAAAAAAGAAAAAAAGAAAGAAAGAAAAGCTGAGAAAGAAACAACAAAATGATTGGAGATTCTGTTTTCAAAAGAATCAGTAATATTTGCAGCCAAAATGATCACGAAATTAGGGCTCGAAGATATGACAGAAAATGCACTGACTTCTATCATCCAATGTGTCAAGCCACCTTGGACTTAGAAGTGGAGGGCAATGTTGGGATAATCAAATATGCTCATTCCGATTCAAGATCGGCTCCTTGCTATACATCTATATAAGAAAAGCCAAGAGATCCCAAGAGGGGAAGCTCTAAAAAGAAAAGAGTTTTCACGATTCAACTCTCATGAGTCATTTCGGTTGAATCAAAATTGTTCATGATCGACTGTTATTCATCGATTGACGACTGTTCATGACCAACCATCATTCATCGTCCAACTATCATTCATCGATCGACTACTGTTCATGATCGACTTTCATTCATCGACTGACTATTATTCATGATCAACTGTCATTCATCATCGATTGACTATTATTCATCACTAACTGACTGTCATTTATAGCTATCTATCATTCATCGCTGACTAACTGTCATTTATGGCCGACTGTCATTCATCGCCAACTGTTAGTCATGGCTGACTATCATTCATCGGTCATTATCATTCATCGACTGACTACTGTTCATGATCGACTATCATTCATCATCGACTGACTATCATTCATCGTCGACTGACTGTCATTTATGGCCAACTATCATTAATAACTGTCATTAATCGCCAACTATTATTCATGGCCGACTGTCATTTATTGATCAACTATCATTCATTGATCGATGATTGTTCATAGCCAACTATCATTCATCGACCGACTATCATTCATTGGCCAATGACTGTTCATAGTTGACTGTCATTCATCGATTGACTACTATTCATGATCGACTATCATTCATCGCCAACTGACTATCATTCATCGGTAACAATCATTCATCATCGACTGATTGTCATTCATCGTCGACTGTCATTCGTGGCTGACTACTGTGCATGGTCGATTGCCTAATCTTCAATCATGAATCCATAATCAATCAATAGTAACGACAACTTTCTACGATCATTAGTAAGCATAACTGCCCACTAACTCCATAATGATGGCCAGGTAATGAGAATTAACTATCCTTTAGTGCCATAAAAAGTGGAACCCATGATGTCTAATCGTTATAAATGGTTATTGATAATTTATCTATAAAAGAAAGATAAATGAACAGTATTGGTAAGATACTTTTGGACTAGACTCTACTATATTTTCTACTTATCCGTTCAACCACTTTTCACTAACTTAATTATCAGAGGATCCCTACCGAAAATACTTCCGATCAATGAGAATTTCTTTTACAGGTGCTCTTCTTCAACGATGGGCGCAGTAAGGGATTGGCTGCAACACTAATAATTATCTTCTAGATTACTTTGCCAAGTATTGTGATTTAAGCAGCACTCTTCAGATAATACTAGATAAAATTATTATGAATTGGTAGGTAAGGAAGCTTAGGCACAAAACAAGACTTCAGCAACAAAACTCTTCTCATCCAGGGATTTGGCTTGGAATTCCACAACAATAATTACACTGCACAATTTAACTTCTAAAGTTAATCATGGATAACTGTGTATGCAAGAAATCATTAATTTATATTAGAATTTGATGTCTAGAATTCAACTCACAATAGAGAAAAACCCATATGCGGATAAGCCCAGCTCGAAGAGCACGTCGCGAGAAGCCCAAAGATATTTTTTGTAGATCCTACAGCATGCGGCAAATAAAGCCCGCAACGCATGGCCTGTGGAGCCTATAGCGCTCGGCCTAGGCTTGCAGCGTGGTAGCCCAGACATGCAGGCCCATGGGGCTCAACCTAGATGCGCACGGGCGCATGGGCCGCCACGCAGGGGCACTTAGGCCCAGTGTGGACATGCAAGATGTTGGGCCCAGGCACGGCCCGCAACACATTGATGCGTGCGGGCGCACGCGTTGCCTCGGCCTTGGCCTAGGTGTGACCCGCAGCATGTGCGTTAGCGCGGCCCAGGCCCAGGCCAAGCACACGCACCACGTAGCCTAGGCCCAAGTGGGCATTCGCAGGAGGCGACCACGCAGGGGACAACATGGGGGGAGCTCTCCATGTGGTCTACGGCCGTTGCGCATGGATCGGGACCATTCATGAGGTTCGCAGGACTTGTTTGTGCAATCCAACAGCCATGGAGGGTTGCGATTGCGATCCATCAGCTGGGAGATGCTCCAGATGCGATCAAAGTCCTGTTAGACCTGTATTGAGAAATAGAGTCCTATTAGGAGTTCCATAAATAGTTGACATGAGGATTCTCAACCTATTTAAGGACTGACAATGTTCTAAAGATGGTGGAACACATAAAAGACCTTGGTAGCCATCAAGAGGAGTTTGTAGAGCATCGAGAGCATGTAGCCCACAAAGCAAATGCAGGCAGAGCAGATCATCATGCAAAGCAAGGCAATGATCGTGTGAGTGATCGTTAGGCATGATGTAGCTACTGAGAGTCTCCTTGGAGATTTTTTAAAGAGCTTTTATGAGGGTAGGTTCTGGTTGAGAGAGAATTGTGTACAGTGAATAGAGAGTGGGTGTTCTCCTTTTATACTTTTTTTTTTTCATAATGAAACTTGCATATCTTGTAGAGGTAGCACTTGAATTAATCCACGTACCTAACTGTGTTCTCATTTTATTTCTTCTTTCTTCCTACTATTAATAAAAGGATACTAGATCCTGAGGTGGTAGTATTCTGACCAAATATTTTCAATAATTGATATCAGAGCCAGATTGGCACCAAAATAGGTAGCAACAGTCATGATTAAGATTAAAGATAGAGAAGACAGGCATAATCAAGATGGAGATCAACCACGAAGGATTGATCAATGCTCTCTTATATAAGGAGGAGCCATCTACATGAAAGATGCCAGCAGGAGTCCAATGCAAGATGGAGATGGATCGGATACGAGATGGAAGACTTGGAAGGATGAGCAACACTGCTAGAAGGCTACCTCGAGCAGGTCTTCGGTCAAGTGGAGCACGACATATGTAGAAATGGGATCGAGTAGCCTGACTTGACTCCCATGTTTGTCCATCTATGAGTAGTAGATGATTGTCTCAGGACAGGGGCAAGAGAATCCAAAAGCTCTCAAAGTCAGATCAAAGCCGAATATCAAGTCGAGGTGAAGATTGTTAGAATTTGAAGCCTCAAATTTGATCTACAGTAGAGAAAAACCTAAATGCGCAGAAGTCCAACTCGAAGAGCACGTCGTGAGGAGCCCAAAGACATATTTTTTGTGGGGCCTATAGCATGTAGCAAGTGGGGCCGTAGCACGCGACCTTTGGGGCCTGCAGTGATCGGCCCAAGCCTGTAGTATGGTAGCCCAGGCACGCAGGCCTGTGGGGCTTGGCCTAGGCGCACATGGGCACACAAGCCAGCCATGCGCAGATGCCCAAGCCCAGTGCGGGCGCAAAGGATGCTGGGCCCAGGCGCAGCCTGCAATGCGTTGATGCGTGCGGGGGCACGCTGCCAGATCCCTGGCCCAGTTATGACTAGTAGCGCTCGAATGCATGTGGGTGCACGCACTGGTATGACCCAAGCCCAAGCCGGCCCAGGCCCAAGCAGGCATCCACAGGAGGCAACCATGCAAGGGGCAATGCTGGGGGAGCTCTCCACAGTCTACGACCATTGTGCATGGATTGGAACCATTCACGAGGTTCATGGGACTTGTTTGCATGATCCAATAGCCATAGAGGGCTGTGGTCGTGATCCATTGGTTGGGAGATGCTTTAGACACAATAAGAGTCTTGTTGGATTTTTATTGGAAGATAAAGTCCTATTAGAACCCCCGTGAACAGCCGACGTGAGGATTCCCAATCTATTTAAGGGCTAACGGTGCTGTGCAGATGGTGGAACACACAGAAGGCCTTGGCGATCGTTGAGAGGAGTTCAGTAGAGCGCCGAAAGCATACAACCAATAGAGTAGATGTAGACAGAGCAGAGCATCAGATAGAGTGAGGCAACGACCGTGTGAGTGATCGTTAGGCATGATGTAGCTACTGATAGTTTTCTTAGGGATTTTTGAGAAAGCTTTTGTGAGAATAGCTTTTAATTGAGAGAGATTTATGTACAGCAAGTAGTAAGTGAGTGTTCTCCTCTTGTACTTTTTTTTTTTCATAATAAAACTTGTATGTCCCGTGAAGATAACACTTGAACAAATTCATGTACCTGATTATATTCTTATTTTATTTTATTTTTTTTTCTACTATCAATAAAAGTATACTGGATTCTAAGATGATGATGTCCTGGCCAGACATTCTAAACTAGTTATGTCACCCATATGCTTGTATCAGAATTGTTTACTTGTTAAGGGGAACAACTAGTCTCATAGTGGTGAGTCACTGGCTTAAATGAAGTTTTATATAAAGGTGGTGATGCACAAGGGACAAGCTTGAAGACCCTGGTGGCAAGAAAGCAATGAAGGTTCCAGAAACAAGTTGTTTTCTGGGGGATTTGATTGTTGCCTCTACTTTTTCTATCTTGGTCGGCTGGAGCTGTTGAGGATTCACTAGATATGGCTGCAACGAACCGGCCATGAGCCTCTTATGCTTGGATAAGAGTTCACTATTTTGGTAGTTAAAATCCAGTAGATAGCTTTCATGTAAGACACTTGTCACGCTTGCCCTATAAAAAGAGAGAATCTTTGGCATAAATCGAACATCACCGATAAGGGGATTGTTGTAGGCATGAATTAACATAGGACTGGAATTGTGAGTGGCATTTAGGCTTGATGCCATGCATTAAGGAATTCATAATGTCTAAGCGTTTTTTGGGACCAGTAAATTGCTTTGTAGCTGATAGGAAAGTAACGGCAAGAAAAGATTTGAAACTTGTTGGTACACCGGTCTAATCGAACATATTACATCTCGTATGCATTAGGTATACACAAATGGTATGTATATGTTGATCGATCAGGTGTAGAATGGCACGATTAAACTGCCTCCTCCTTCCCATGCTAGTTGTAGAATTAATTAAGATGTATATGCCTAGATTAGATGAACCGAGCTTTGGAAGTCATCTCCACCATGCAGTAAACTTTCTAATAGATGTCCAATTAAGATCCCCCCCTTCTGTAGGAATTTCAGTAGATATTTTTCTTTTTAACGAAACATGCCCACCTTGCATAGCTCTATCAGGATAGCAAATTAGCAATCAAAAGTGTATGCATAAAAGAATCAAAAGTGTCTGTACGAAAGATCTTGATTCTAAGTTCAATCCTCGCTAAATCAAACCTTGCCAAGAGAGGCTAGCAAGGTGGGCTGAGTTGCATGCTTTGTGACTCTACTCAAGAGACCGCTGATCATTTATTTTTTCAATATTCATTTTCCAGGAAAGTTTGGTCACCTTTCCAATCTATTCTAAATCTCAAGACACTACCTCAAACCCAGTTCATGTTATGGAATAGCTGAAGATCACAAGAACCCATGCACACTCTTAGGACGGGGTTAGACATTCTAATAGCTGCAGGATTCTGGTGTTTATGGAAAGAACACAACAAAAGATGCTTCGAGTTCTATGCTTATCTTCCCAGAATTTTGATCCAGCAAGTCGGTAAAGTATTTCTGTTGTGGACAGCTCATAATTAAAAGAAAAGAAACAGACCAACTCCAACAAATCAAAAATGCGGTCCAGGAGTTACTGGACAAACCAACTAACAGCAATTAGAAAGGTAAGCATATGGGAAATTCAGCTAAGTTTCCCATCAGAGAAGATGAAGGAAAACAGAAATTTATTGGCTCCCCACAGCTCCTGGTCAGAGATCTTGAATTTCATAGCTCATAAATTCATAAAAAACTGCAGTAATATGCATCGAGAATTTAGCTGAAGCCAACGAATAGAAGTTTTTGGGAGAATTAGTGAAAAGAAAATAGGCCTAAAAATATGGAAACTGAGAGTCGGAGGATAGCTATGATCAGAAGCAACCCTTTGTTTCAGAAACCACCCAAAATCTGTTTGTAAAACCAAAGCTGAAAGCACACTCGAAGACAATCTGGAGTAATCAGTTTCAGAGCCTGAAAATTTGAAGTAATCAGAGAATAACAACTTCAACACACCCAACACAACCTCTGTAACTGAAACAAGATGAGTTCAGACAAATCCTATTGCTGCTAAGCTATCCCACCCAGGTTTCTAAATGAAAACCACAGTTAAGCTCAGCCAGTAACCATGGAAACGTTGAGTTTGCCACAGTGCGACACCACAAATTGTTTTGCAGGATTCTGTCTAGAGCCTGTAAGAAACCCACGGTAATGGTTTGCTATGCTATATGGAGAACAAGTGATGGGCTCCAAAGTTCACAGTATGCCAGGTCTAAAACTTTCCCGTTCTACCTTGTTCTGAATTTTTGTCTCCAGTGTCGAGGTTAGTATTTCCACTTGATGCTGTCACCCACTGGAAACTACTGAGTTTCCTTAGAGCTATTGTACTTTTGCAGTTGCCTATCTCTGCAACTATGATATTATGTACATTCTACTACCAATAAATAACGAAGGCTTGCCCCTCTTTTCATCAAAAAAAAAGTTCAATCCAATCCTTCCTGCTTCTTCTAATGTGCATGGCATGTGACAGATGCTGGTCTGGGTAAGACAAACTCTTTTAATTCTGCTCCTTTGATCACAGCTCAACCTTTTTCATCTGAAAGTGGATCTGTAAACAGTAAGTTGCATCTAAGCTATATGCCTTGCACGTTCTGGGAACCTTTCCTTGTCCGAGGCAGTTGTAATCATGATACTGTATCACATGAGCACACGTTACAATGCAGCTCAGAACCAGTTTTTAACATCATGCCCTGTTTTAGAACCAAGAAAAACCAATCTAGTCTTGGTTTGTTGTTGGTCCAAGCTAAGTTGGCTTGCTGGATGGGACTGTAGTCGAACTCACCCTCTCAGAGTCAAGTAATGAGGTAACTACCTGTCTCAGTGAACTGCTCGAACATTAAGATCAACGAGGCTCTCCAACTCTAAGAATCTAGTTTGGTAGCATCAGAAGACCAAGTTGATGATTCAAACTGCTTACCTTTTTACTAAGAGGTGAAAGGTGCTGACCACTGGGCTGAATTGGACTTGGAGCCTAAGATGAGCAACCTATCATAACCTAATCTGGAACCAGAGCAGACAGCCTAAAGTTTATGCTAACAACTCCATTAGAATGAGAAATGTTTCTGTTACGGTGGTTACATAAATGCCTCGGATCGGCCTGGTTGATGTCCGAATCACCTTGAATCAGTATGAAGACATCAGCATTCCAAGGTACGAAGACCCCCCTACATCTTCTCCGATCCGAAGAGTGAGCCGAAGTGTGCCGCTGAGCTGATCTCACAACTACACTTATGACCTTTCAGATCACCTTAGACGAATAGTCCTTCAGCGCTCTCAATGGCTCCTTTCGAGGATAAGCAACAACCCAGCTGTAGTCCAACCACGATCAAATTATTCCTTACTCCGCTTAAACTTGCCAAAATAAATAAGGCATTCCTATCATGCCAGTAACAGTCTTTCTGTTTTGATAGAACGATCTTAATCCCAGAACAGCATGATTAATGGCCCGAAATCAATGGAACAATGTAACGTCCATAAGACGCCCCTTCTATAAATATCATAAGCTTCGAAGACTCAGATAAGCAAGAAATCTCTCTCAGAGAACTCGTTGTTGCTTAGTCATTCTCTACAGACTTGAGCGTCGAAGGATCCTTGCTGAAGTCACATCCTCCGACTCGGACTTATTTTGCAGGTCACTCCAGCACTCTTGCGAAAAGCCAACCGCTCCACTCTCGAAGTGCACCATTTCAAGCAACAATAGATAGAGGAAGGATCTTTACTTTCAAACATGCCACCAAAGAAGACATCATTGCATCTCACTGACGCTACTGCCTCCCATCAGGCGGATCTTCAGGCTGACGATCAAGTTCAGCCTCCCATGCCAGATACCTCTTCACCGGCCCAACCAGTCTAAATCACAATGGACCAATTCAACCTACTCCAGCAGGTCAACACTCTGACGGCTGCCATTCAAGCGGTTCAAAATGCTTTTGCACCTCCCCTAGCGGCGCCACAATCGAGCCAGGCTGCCCCTGCACCACTCTCTATGGTGCAATCTATATTTTCTTTAGTGATTCCAACTGCGCCCCCTGCAATGACACCACCTCAACCTCAACCTCTGGCCTCCCAGCTGCAACCATAGGCCGAGCCTCCTCAGACATTCCCCTAAAGTCCAAGGAAGAGGCAAACCCATTTGTGATCTCCCAATCCACAATCTGGGCATGATTCCACTCGCAACAATCGTTTCCCTCAGCAATCAGAGGCATGCACCATCCAGGATCAAACTTTGGAAAAAAGACTTCAAGAGCTCGACAAGTGTATTGAAGCCATTAATAAAGCTTTCTCTGCTCGACCTTATGATGGGTTCAACGGCGAACCTACCTTCGATGAGAGAATCATGAAGGAGCCGCTTCTGCCAAACTTTAAGCTGCTTCAGTTTGAAACTTATAATAGGACCACAGACCCCATCGATCATGTAGAGACCTTCAAGGCAGCACTTCTCTTCTAAGGAGCATCCGATGCTATCTCTGTCGGGCGTTCCCCACCACTCTTAAAGGGATAGCTCGGCAGTAGTACTCTAGTCTGAAACCGACTTCAATCCACTCCTTTGAACAGCTAAGCCGATCTTTAGCTGCACATTTTATCAGCAGCCGCAAATAACAAAAACGATCCGACTATCTCAACATCATCCGCCAATAGGAGGGGAAGTCGATCCATGATTATATGAGATGCTTCAATGCGGCAATCCTAAAAGTCCGTGACCTAGATCAGTCGATCATGATGACCGTCTTAATGGGCGGACTGTTGAAGAACAACCTGAAAAGATTGCTAATAAAATCTTTTCCTCAGGACTATGTGGGGATGTTGGACCGAATGAGAAAGTATTCTCATTTAGAAGAGATTTTCGTTGAGGATGTCCCTGTCGGCTCTATGGTGACAGAAGCAAAAAAGGAGCGCTTCCCAAGGAGAAAAGAGACTTTTTGCCAGCACTTCGGATCTCCACCATGGAGGCAACAGAGGGGTGGAGGCCCATCCAAAACTTGCCGATCTCCGAGTCCTCAAAGAAGAGACCGACAGCTTTCTCCCTCGAGGTGGTACCACAACTACACGTCTCTGAATGCAACTCGGAGAGAAGTTCTGATGCGGACGAAGCCTGAGTGCCGCAACTCCACGAGATACTATTACCATCATGACCACGATCACGATACTGAAGACTACCGCTTCCTCCGCAATGCGATCGAAAAGCTCATCCAAAAGGGAAGGCTGAACCACTTCATTCAGGGAATAACTCGTCCATGCCAACCCTCTACAAGAGCTCAGCAACCACTTCACCAACCTTAGCATCCTATGCCAGCACCAGTTCAGGAGGAGGAACCAACAGCAGCAGAAGAGCGACCCCTCCAAGGCAAAATTCACATGATTACTAGGGGTCGTCTGGATCAGCGGCGGCGAAAAGGCCGAGGCTTAAGGATAGGCTCGGAGATGCAATAACCTTCACTGAGCAAAATGCAGAGGATGTACAACAACAACATAATGATGCAGTGGTTGTTACATTAAACATTGCTGATTATAATGTACACCGTGTATTCATTGATAATGAAAGCTCGGTTGATATTTTATACTTTTCTATCTTTTTTCAAATGGGACTTTCTTCGAATCAGTTAAGTAAATTTGATACGCCGATCCAGAAATTCTCCATAAGCTCGATAATTTCGAAAGGAATTATCAAGTTACCTGTCACTGTGGGTACTCCACCTCAGCAAGTAACAATTCATATAGACTTCCTCGTTGTAAGGCTTCCTTCAGCTTACAATGCGATCCTCAGATGACCCGACCTTTGGACATTAAGAGTCATGGTGTCTAGCTACCATTTAATGGTCAAATTCCCAACAACCAATAGAGTGGGAAGGATTCGAGGCAACCAAACAATGGTGCGGTAGTGTTTTACCGCCAAACTTCAAGCAGATGATCAAGTGAAGATCCAGCCTGAACTCCCAATAGGGCTGGATGCTTAAGATGATCTGGCAGAGGACCGTACCCAACCATCTGACGAACTCTTGGAGATCCCATTAAGGAAAGAGAATCCTCATTAGACTGTGAAGATCGACTCCTGCCTTGATCAGATAACGAGAAGTCAGCTAATCGCTCTTTTATAGGCAAATGCGGATCTTTTCGCTTGGTCAGCCACGAATATGCTTGAGATTGATCTAGAAGTAATGGCCCACTACCTGAGTGTAGATCTGACCTACCGTCCAGTCAAACAAAAGAAGCAAAGTTTTGCCCCAAAGCACCAAAAGGCCATCACCGAGGAGCTAGACAAGTTAATCAAGGCTGACTTCATCCGAAAGGCGATATACCCAGACTGACTAACGAACATTATGTTGGTAAAGAAAACAAATAGAAAATGGCACATGTGCATCGACTTCACCGACCTGAATAAGGCTTATCCGAAAGATAGCCATCCACTACCTCAAATCGACCAATTGGTCCATTCTACCTCAGGGCATGAACTCCTTAGCTTCATGAATGCCTTCTCCGGCCATAACCAAATCCGGATAGTACCTGAAGATGAGAAGAAAATAGCCTTTATAACTAACTGTAGACACTTTTGTTACAGCGTAATGTCCTTTGACTTAAAAAATGTAGGAGCCACATACCAAAGATTAGTGAATAAGATTTTTAAAGATCAGATTAGCAAGAATATGAAGGCATATGTTGATGATATGCTGGTCAAAAGCCAAGCGATGCCAGACCATGTTACAGACCTCTAAGAGATCTTCAATACTCACCGATATAAGATGAAGTTGAACCCTACGAAGTGTACTTTCGGGGTCACTGCCGGCAAGTTCCTTGGTTTCATGGTCTTTCGTAGAGGCATCGAGGTGAATCCTGAAAAGATTAAAATAGTCTTGAAAATAGCATCCCAAAAATAGTTAAAGAGATACAATGCCTAATCGGTAAAATAGCCTCTTAACCATTTTGTCTCCAAATCGGCCGAGAGGTGTCTTCCCTTTTTTTAGACCCTTAAGCAGCCAAAGAATTTTCAATGGACCTCAGAATGCTAAAAGACCTTTGAAAAGTTGTAAAAGTATCTCAACTCCCCACCTTTGCTCACAAAACCACAACCGAATGAAAAGCTCCTCCTGTACCTAGCCATTTCTCCAATGGCCATCAGTGCAGCCCTCGTCTGGAAAGAAGGGCGGCTGCAGAAATCAATTTATTATACCAGCAAGGTCCTTCATGATGCAGAGACCAAATATACCAAGCTGGAAAAATTAATTTTTGCATTGATCATCGCTGCGAGGAAACTTCGACCCTACTTTCAGGTCCATACCTTGGTACTGCTCACAGATCAGCCAATAAAAGCAATGCTACATCATCCAGATACTTCGGATCGAATTATGAAGTGGGCATTGGAGCACTCGAAACTGGATATACACTACCAATCGAGGCCTTCCATGAAAGCCCAAATCTTGGCCGGCTTCATCCTCGAGTGCACCATCCCAAATAAAGAAAGATTAGAGGAAAGAGAAGTTGAAAAGAACTCAAAAGACCCCGCAAGCCCAAAAGATGATGAAAACATGGGGTCGAATTCAGAAGAATTATGGGCCCTGCACGTAGATGGTTCCTCGAATTCGTCAGGGTCGAGGGCTAGACTCATTTTGTCTAGACCTAAAGGAGAAGTAGCTGCATATGCCTTGCACTTCGAATTTCCAACTATAAATAATGAGGCAGAATATAAAGCTCTAATTACGGGGCTAAAGATCGCAAGAGCTGGAGCCCGTCATTTAAAGATTTTCAGCGACTCAGCTGGTGGTTGGATAAGTCAAGGATGAGTACGAAGCTCGAGAAGAGTATAAAAAAATACTTTCAAAAGATAAAAGATCTGATCTCGTCTTTTCAACACTTTAACATTCAATAAGTGCCTAGGGCACAAAACTTCAGAGCCGACGCCCTGTCAAAGCTGGCATCATCACTGCCCACTGACATGAAGAAGAAAACCTATTTTGAGGTCTTAAGAGCCTCGAGTTTAGAAGAACCCACCACCATCCAACAAATCGATGAGGAGCCTAGCTGGATGAACCCTCTTCTGAGGCATTTAAGATTAGGTGAGCTACCACCCGATCGAAAAGAAGTTCGGAAGATCAAAAACAAGGCCGCAAGATACGTATTGCTTAACAATGAATTATACAAGCAATCATTCGCTCCCTCTCCTGAAATGTCTACACCTATCAGAAGTTGACTACACCCTATAAGAAGTTCATGAAGGGATCTATGGAAGCCACTTGGGGAGTAGGTCCCTATCCTATAAAATTCTCCAACAAGGCTATTATTGGCCAACAATGCAGCAAGATGCACAAAACTTCGTCAGAAAGTATAACCAATGCTAGCGGAACGATAGGATTCAACGTTAACCAGTGGCACTCCTGACTCCAATTGAAGCCTCATAGCCATTCGCCTAATGGGGATTGAACATCTTAGGTCCATTTTCTTGAGCCTCAGGCCAGCGAAAGTTCTTTCTAGTGGCCATTGATTATTTCACAAAATAGATTGAAGCTGAGCCCTTAGCCCAAATCACTGAAGCAACGGTCTGGGACTTCATGTAGAAGTCGATTATCTGCTGATATGGCCTCCCCAAGGTATTGATCTCTGACAATAGCAGGCAATTCAATGAAGTCCGACTCCATGAAGTTTATGAAGATCGTAGGATAGAGCAGTGCTTCACTTCGGTAGGCCACCCATAAGCAAATGAAGAGGTTGAAGTCATCAATCGAACTCTCCTACAAAACTTGAAAGCCAGACTAGATCAGACTTGGGGGGTCATGGACGGAAGAGCTTCATCATATTCTTTGGGTCTATCAAACCACCCACAGGATCCCCATCGGTGAAACACCTTTCAACCTAGCATTCAGAATTGAGACAGTCATACCCGTGGAATTCGGGCTTCCTTTCCTCTGAGTCGAAGAGTATGATGAAGACATCAACCCAATTTAGCTCAAAGCCAACCTCAACCTGATCAAAGAAAGTAAGGAATGTGCCGTGATAAGAATGGCTACCTATCGCCAGAGGGTAGCTAGATATTATAATACTTGGATCAAGGCAAAAAAATTCTGAGTTGATGACCTTGTCCTTTGGCAAACTGAGATCTCTTAGACCACGGAGCATGAAAAGCTCGCACCTACTTGGGAAAGCCCCCATCAAGTCGATGAGGTGATACGCTCAGAAACCCACCACCTGAAGCAGCTAAATGGGACTACTCCCTAGGCCTTGGAATTCAGCCAATCTTTGTATGTATTATCAATAATCCAAATGAATAAATAAATTTTTCAAAATTCTTTGATGAATATCTACATGACAAAAAAACTCGAAAGAAATCCCTCAAGGTTCCTTTGATCGGGATGTTAATATAGTAGGTTCCTCAGATCGGAATCACTTCTAATCGAAGTCTCTTTGATCGGGATGTTAATACAGTAGATTTCTCAAAACGGAAACACTTCTAATCAAGATCTCTTTGATCAAGACATTAATACGGTAGGTTCCTCAGATCGAAATCACTTCTAATCAAGGTTCCTTTGATCAGGACATTAATATAGTAGGTTCCTCATATCGGAACCACTTCTAATCAAAATCTCTTTAATCGGATGTTAATACGGTAGGTTTCTCAAATCAAAACCACTTCTAATTGAAGTCCCTTTGATCGGGATATGGATACAGTAGGTTTCTCAGATCGGAACCACTTTTAATTAAAGTTTCTTTGATCAAGACTTCAGTTTAGCTAATTCCTCGGATAGGAACCACCTCTAATCAAATTCCCTCTGATCGGGACGTTAATACAGCAGGTTTCTTATATCGAAACCACTTCTAATCGAAATCCCTTTGATCAGGACCTCAGTTCAGTGAATTCTTTAGGCTAAAATCGCTCTGAATAAAGGTCCTTTTGATCAGGACAAGCACACAGCGAGTTCCTCAAATCAGAACCCCTTCAAACAAAGATCCCTATGATCGGGACATTAACTTGACAAGTTCTTGAGATCGAAACTATGTCTCTATGATTGGGACATTAACTCGACAAGTTTCTCAGATCGGAACTATTTCATATGAGATCCTTACGACCTGCGAGTCCCTTTTTATTAGGATGTCAATTTAACAAAATTGCGTAGGCTGGAATATATCTCAGAAAAAGAGAGAATAACATCTATTCATTGAAGAAAATTAAAAATTCTTACAACAGCAATAATATCAGTATTGTTTTTATAAGAAGCAATAAAAAGAAAAGATTTTACATCAAAACTACAATAAATTTTACGGGATCAAGATTTTAACATAATGTTGTCTTCTCCGCTTCGAAAATGGCATAGCACAACCATGAGCCCACTGAGGTTAGGATTGCATTCACTTGGTGCTTATCTCTTCGCGGTGTCGAACTTTAGTCTTGAAAGAAGCCATAGCCGATGCCGAGATTGAGGAGAGCTGCAAGCTAGAGGTAATGAAGGTGATCCCACCGAAGTTGAAGTAGTGTTCGCTTGAAATCCAACTCTGCGCAGCCTCGAACCAAAGAGCCCTCCATCAATGCAGATGCATGATAGATACCTCGAGGAACAATCAGATTTGCATCAAAGCATCCGATCAATGTCTTAAGAACATGGGCATCATGAAGACTGTGGCAGAGGAAGCTTTGAAGGCAGAGGATGCAACCCAAACCGTTACCCCCGAGGGCGGCTCAACCCTCTCCTCTCCTTCAGAAGTGGCGCACCACACAAGCACCCGAAAAACAATCACTGGATCCTAGCCATTACCAGGCAAGAGAATAGTGACAAAGCTCTCGGGGCCGAGGGAACGACCACCTCCAAAGCGAGATGTGAAATGACAAAGATCTCAAGACCGAGAGCACGGATGTCCTACAATTGAGGACATCCATCACAAACATCTTTGAATCAACCAAGGAACAAGGAGGCCCCTCTATTTCCTCAAGTAGACAACTGTGGTCCCAGCTGAGGAACATGATTCCATACTCTCTTAAGGGATTACACCATTCTATCACCACCTCACAAAATGTTCTGAGTGTCGCTAATGGAGGAAAAGGCAGACGGAAGCCTCTCTTAAAAAGAAAAAGTCCGCCATAATGATTACTATCAAATCACGCCGCATACAAGTCCATGACTGGATGAATGCACCGCCTTACAGCTGTGTTAAAGTCTTACATGCAGATTACGATTACGTCGCTTCTAAAACTATGCACTCTTAGTGCTGCACAGAAAAATGATCGCATCCAGTCAATTATGCACATGATTAATAAAAAAATCGACTTGTAAGTCATCAGGTCGGAATTAATTAGCCTGAGGCCCTCTAAACTGAACTTTTAACTCCTCAAGTTGGAGTAAAACGAAAAGACCAAGTTAAAAAGGAGAAATCATCGAAAGAAAAGAAATTTCATGGAATTTTCTTTACAATAGTTCAGACAAATCAAAAATACATAAATAAAAAGGGTCATGAGGCATTTTCTAGATCAGTTCGAGCTTCAACCACACCGGTGACGATCACTTCTGGAGCCTCGTCTAAGAAATCTAGATTTAATTCAGAATACCGACAAGCCCACCCTACTTCGGACGAAGCGCTTCCCCTCGTCATAGGCATCGATTACGAATTCAACCTTTTCATCTTTATACTCCAATACCCGAAACTTGTCAATAGCCCTTGAAGCAATAGCCTCAACTCACGCTTCCATGTCACACCGCAGCATAGTAATTTTCTCCTCTACTACTTTCAGTGCAATTTGGGCCTCTGCTTTAGCAGACCGTGCCTTTAGCTCCTCCACCTCTGCTGTCAGAGCCTCTCTCATGCCTGACAATCGAGAGTTTTCCTCGACAGACTTCTTTAGTACGGCCTCGCCATCTCGAGCCCTCTTCTCGGCAGCATCGACCCTAGCCTCCCCGGCCACCTTCAACACCTTATCTTTGATAGTTTTGAGCATTTCGACTTCCATTTTGTATGTTGACGCTTCGGTTGAAAGCTCAACGATATGCTCCATAAACCCATTCAAATAATGGGCAAACTACCAAAACACTCCATGCAGTTTATAACAGTTACATCTCAAAACAAAAAAATCAAGCAAAGTATAACGATATACGTTTCCGACTCACCCAGATAAAAAAGTCCAGAGCCTTTCATCTCTTTATCTTCAAAGGCTCGATCAATAACTTGGTCGCATCGGCTAGATAGAGAAAGTCAGAAAATGGCTTACACGTCAAATCATAATCTTCCAGAGGTTTGGAGCTGTACTCCAGTCGGTGCGGTTCCGAAAGTTCCTGCAACCTCAGTGAGCTGTACTCCGGCCAGTGCAATCCTGAAAATTCCTGTGGCCTTGATTGGTTTCTCTTCCAGAAAGAAGTCGGAGATGTCAGAAGCTAGTAAGCTCAAAATAACCTCGCTGAATAAACATTCAGCGAAGCTCCTCTAACCCCCTCAAGAATCGGAGAGTCCAAATCATGCGAAATCCGCATGATTTTGAAATCATCGATAGTATGGGGATCGAACTCTTCAACTTGAGAGGTCGGCGGTGCATGAAGAAGCTCAACCCAGGCATGAACAGACTTGTCGTCGATCATTTCTGCCTTCCTCTTTCGAAGGATCTTTGGATCCAGTACTTTCGGCAAACTCAAATCCATCCCTGCAAGTAGAAGCGTCAACCAATTAGCGCTAGACTTCAAGATCTAAATAAATACAATTACAGGGCAAGAAGCAAATACACACCTTCGAAACTGACTAGGCTAATGCCCACATTGAACAGGGTCTGCTCGGATAAGAGCTATTTTAACTCTGGAACCTCGAAGCTACACAAAGCTTCCAAATCTTGCTTCAAGTGTTGGTCAAGCGGTGAATTCCTCAGCATGGTCTCTTGGGGTTCGCCCCAATTCATGAAACTCCATTCTTCGCCTGAGAAATGAGAAACAAATAGAAAGCATTCTTTCCAGCCATGAATAGTGGAAGGAGCACCTCAAATCAACGAAGATGTGTTCTTCCTACTCCTAAAAGTCACGTACCATCATCCACAATATCCAATATGCCATTTTAAAGTGTAGTATCGAAAGAGTGTGATACTGGGTTCAACTCCAGCCAAAACACACGCCGCGGTGAAGCCACAAATATATCGCTATGAATTCGGCAGCACCGAACAGAATGACATCTTGAGAAAATAAAAAAAAGTAACAAAGAAATGGAGAGGAAACCTTAGCCCAGCCTTGAAGCATTCCTCGTATATGCTAATCCAACCCAGAAAAGGGCTGCAAATACGTTCCTCTGCCTTTAGAACCTCCAACTAAAATTCGAGAGGGATATGGAATTGACTATGGATCAGCACCAAATTCCTTTATTATTTCAGACCGAAAGATCATCGACACGAAGTTTGCATCCCCAGAGTGAAACATTCCTTCGAAAGAGAAAGAAGACAAGAGAAGTGGAAGATAGCCTGAGAAAAAACCCACGATGAAAGAGGATGACAAGACAAAAACCTTTGTCCAGTCTAAAATATATGCACGTCAAATCAGAGAGATTTTCAAATGCTCCATCTTCTCAGAGCATTAAAACTTAAGACATGAATCGACGTAACCCGAACGCATGGCGAACATTATTTGAATAAAGCCTCCACTACTGGTACAACAACCAACGCAGACGACTGCAATCATGCCCTGCGCCACTTTTGAAGAGACATGCAAAAAAAGGTATGATAATAATCGTCATGTGAGAGGTGGTTTTGATTCCATTCCCTTCGAACCTCTTCAAATCTACTGATAAGCATTTCAAAAATGGCAAAATATACCCCAAATCGGAATTCTGGATATAGGCTCGAGATGTAACAAAGAGAAGAAAAGAGAAAGAACAAATCGCTTCAGTAAAAATCATATTTTATTCTTAATTCTTAAATACCACATCGGCTTACAAGAAAAAGAAAAGAAAATGCAATTTCCAATAGTCTTTGAGCGATTGGCTCTAGAGTGGCCTTCTTCAGCGTCAACCTCCTCCGTTTACGAAGCGGAATCGACCCTGTTCGTTCTTGTGAGCATATCATATAAGCTCGCAAACTTTCCAAGACAGTGGTCTATCATAGCCTTCAGACTACTTTTTGGTGAGTCCGCCCGCAGAGACTCAATGTCATCCACTGAAAAACGAGCCAGGGCCATCTCCTTGCACCTCTCAAAATCAGCAGAAAATCCAACTTGTAGGCTTTGATTACAATGTCAGTCCCACTCTTATAAAGTCGATCGAGCCTCTCATTAACCTTTTGCAACTCGATCTGAGATGCCAAAGGTTCATGAAGTACAAGCGCTCTTCGAGCCGAAGAACCTTTGGGCTTTCAGGATGCCTCCTCTTCACGATGCTCCTTGTCAGAAGTCCTAGGCCTTTTATCCGGTCTCCTATAAGAATCCCTCGGAGAACGAGTCTTGGACACTGAATTCCTTCTTCCTTCAAGCATCCTCCTCAGACGTTCAATGTCGTCACGAGCTCGACGATAGTCTCGTTCGGCTTCAAACCTTCGCCTCTCAAGGACTCCATTCCTTTTTCGAGCACTTCTCAACTCGTCATCCCGATGATTAATCGTCTCTCGGACCTCGAAAAGCGCCTTCTCAAAGTAGTAAATTTCTTTAATCAAATCAGCATTGCCAGCCTTCTCCTGCTCTAGATGGTATCTCAACCTATCTATCTCCTCCTTCGCTTCGACCAATTCTAAAGCTGAAGCCTCAAGAGTAATTCCAATGAAATTAACTAAATAGTGCCCTATCAGAGCCAATAATCTAAAGGCACCCGCCATCTGATGCTGAGCACCTCCTTCCAAAGCTTGCCTCTCCTCAAACAAGAGAGATGGCTCCGTAAGAACTCTGCAACAGTCCTCAAAGTTTCAACAGCAGTCCGAGGAGGAGGCATCACTTGAGGAGTTTCCACTTGCACTTCAACCGAAAGAAAGCTTGTGGCAGGGATCACCTCCTTAACCTCGGTCAATCCCATCGGCACCATAAATTCGACCGTTTCCATAATTTCTATCGCTCTTATAGCAAAATCCCCTGCAGCGACCTTCATTGGACAAGCTAGAAGAGTTGTCTCTGTGGTGGGCTCCATCATCGAGTCTACTGGTGTAGCCATGACCCTTATCACTAGGTTCGTCAATCCAGCCCTAAACCCTGACGCAGCCTCTGTTGAACCACTTGCAGGTGGAGAACTCTTATCCCTTTTATCCACCAAATCAGGAGAAGGCACAACCGAAGAAACAACACCCAGAACCCTAGTGGTAATGTTTTTAGGAACTTGAGATGGGGCATATGAAGCCCTAGCCTGCTTCCTTCGGACCAATAATATTTGTAGCTTCCTTGCCCATGCAAGATCCATTTAACTTTCGAGACTCGCGAAGGAAACTTTGGGTAGAGAGGATAGTAGACACTGCTGTTGCAATCATTCCTCTCTCGCACACCTTTTAGGCGTACTTAAAAGAAGAAAGATGAAGACAAAAAGATGCCTTTTTAAATTATTTCCTCAAAAAAATCAACGATCGAATTGTTCCCTCAATCGTAATTACTCTTGCACAGCAAGATGACGTCATCAATGATTAAATGCCAAAAACATTGTAAGAAATGAAAAAGCATGTCGCCCAATCCGAGGCGTCCTTAAAGAACAATCCTTTCGCCTGATCCTCAGACTCAGCACTAGGGGGAAAGTGTTATGGTGGTTACATAAACATCTCGGATTAGCCTGGTTGATGCTCAAATCATCTCGGATCAATATGAAAACATCAACATTCCAAGGTACGAAGACCCCTACATCTTCTCCGACCCGAAGAGTGAGCCGAAGTGTGCCCCGAACCGATCTCACAATGGCGCTTATGACCTTTCAAATCACCTCGGACGAATAGTCCTTCGACGCTCCCAACGGCTCCTTTCGAGAATAAGAAACAACCCAATTATAGTCCAACCACGATCAAACTGTTTCCCACTCTACTTAATCTTGTGGGAATAGATAAAGCATTCCAATCATGCTAGTAACAGTCTTTCCGTTCTGGAAAACCGGCATTAATCCCGAAATAGTGTGATTAATGATCCGAAATTGGCTGAACAATGTAATATCCATAAGACGCTCCTATAAATATTAAAAGCTTCGAGGATCTAGATAAGCAAGAAATCCTTCTCAGAGAACTCGTTGCTTAGTTGTTTTTTGCTGACTTGAATGTTGGAGGATTCTCACCGAAGGCATACCCTCCGGCTCGGATTTGTTTTGCAGGTCACTCCAGCATTCCAACGAGAAGCCAACCGCTCCGCTTTAGAAGCATATCATTTCAAGCAACAACAATTTCCATCCTATCCTCAAGTGTGCTCTCTCGTACAACTGATTTATCTCTAAAATCAAATTTCTCTTGAGCAACCTTGCTTGCAATTATATTGGAAGCCATAGGCAAACTAGCAAGAAAGCCTGCAATGAACTATTTTGGCCTACTCTCCCAACTCCTGCCAAGTTGGCTGCTCACATCGATCGCCACATAGTGCAGGGCCTGATAGTCAATGCACCCGGGTCGTATCTTTCGTGCGAAAGAATTATTAATCTTCTTTCACTACCTCAACCACCAAATCATAATTTGTACATCTTTCAAGACACAACGTGAGTTTCGTGATCTATATGGTACATGGATTAAGAGGTTCGTCACACTTTGGAAGGTGTGTAAAGCATAATCCGATGGTTGAGGTCATGAAAGAAGATTAATCATCCTTCTGTGCGAAAGATACAACTTGCACACATGGTCAACAGGTCCGTTGTATCAATTAAACACTGCAAACAAGGGTAGGTTCCCATGTCAAAGACGCCATTATGAAGTACTCAAAAAATAACCTAGAATTCACCCTAATTTGAGTTCTCCTGTACAAAAAAAAAAAAAAAAAAAAGGCAATTTCAAAGCAAGGACAGGTCTCAGAATAAATCCAAGAACACGGACCAATTTGGCTGAACTCCAGATGAACCGGGAGCAGTCCTGATGCAACTGCTTTCCCTGAATGCAAGGTTCACAGACAACCTGCAAATTAATGATTGCTCGCTCTGCCGGTTTCATGTAAAATTTATCCTTTTTTTCAGAGCAGAATTGCAATTTTGAATTTTGAAGACCGTGAATTTGAATTTTGAAGACCGTGATATCATAGTAAACGTTTCATAAATGTTCAAACCGTCTGTGGCATCAAATTCATTGTAACAATTTGTCGTGGCATTCTAAAGTTAAAAAATAGATGCCCTGTTAAATGAGCAGTGTCCCTCTGTTGTTTAAGCACAGATCAGACCTAAAGACAAAAAATACAACAAAATTCAAAGGCAAAACCATCTAGGTGATCACAAATGTTTTCTAGCAAAATGCTTAAAACAGACAAATCTTCGGTGTCTCCAGGTTCTCCATCTACATTAAATTCCCTTTATACTTGATGATTCCTGACTAATTTCTCAGCAATGGAATGGTGCAAATGGAAAAGCCCCATTTTGTTTATTAAGCCCTCTTCTTTCGAGCCGAAGGGGCATGAGATGAGGTAGTAATTGTGCCGCGAGGGCGAGGGAGAAGTCCTCGTAGGATTGCAAAGAGGGCGAAAACAAGAAACGGAGAATACATTTGAATTAACCTGTCTGATGCCTTGCCTGAAAGCATCAGCTCTGCCATCAGAGCAGCCTGAATGAATAAACCCAGTATCAAACACAGTAGAAATAACTGGAACAAAAACATTATCCAACTATATATATCAGGAACAGAAATGATATAGATTTCCTGTTGGTATATTGATCCATCACAGCAACCTAATAAAGCTTGCTGGATATTGCCATCACGACACCAGCTGATGTTAAATGGATAAATCTGATAACAGCCAATAGTCACTTATTCTTTACCAACCCAGAATGTGTGCCATTTATCAAGGCAACAGACTAACCCCTCCCTCCAGAACTAATGACTTGTTAATTTCTTCCAAGCATAATTGGAAGTATTGGGGGCATTCCTATCTTTTTATGCTAAGCTGGACCCCCACTCATTTCTGTCATTTTACAAAGGATAAGCCAATCTTTGAAAACCAATTCTTCCCAAAGTGAGACAATACTTTTACAAAAGAAGATGAGTTTATTGTCTATGCTAGTTTGGTGAAGAATTGAGTAGATTCACATGTTCTTCATCTCAATGGCACTCTTAAAACTCTGAGCTGCAGAGGGTTTTGATTATAATACACAAGCACAAGCCTTGGTCCACACAAGAAATAAAGCTAATATGAGCATAATTTGATTCAAGTATCAGATTAACTGATAGACTTGGCACTCATTCGCATTGCCGGCAATAGTTACAAATATCTGAATTTATGATTAGTTTTCCTTGGATTTAAGTTGTACTAGCAAATGGTCCCCGTAGTGTATGTTACGTACAAAATAGAAAGTTTGGAAAAGTAATAAACTTTAATTTTAATACATTTGAACTTCACTGCAAATAAGAAGCATTGTGACACAGGGAATGAGAGAGGAAACTTTTATTTTTTTGAGACCAGACCATTCTCTCCAATTATAGTGCAAAGCTTGTTGAATTGAACTTACTGAATTGACAAGGATTCAATATTTGAAACAAATTTAGTTAGAGAAATATGTTAGAGCTCCCATTCCTTAAGGAAGGTTGGGAAGGCAGGTCTGTTGGGATGGTTAGTGGCCAGATTTTTTAAGGATTGGGAAGGGAAGGAGGAGACAGTTGAAGTGTTTAGGGTGCACAGCTGGCAAATGTGACACATGGTTGTGTTAGAATCAAATTTTAAAGCCAAGCACCAAATCCACCTCCTTCCATTGCATTTACAAGACATTGAGGGAAAACCTAATGAATATTTCACAGCTGAATAGGACAAAACATAAGGAGCTTGATTGGGTAGAAGAAAGGGATCTTGTTATCTTCTCTTCAATTTCAACAAAATCAAAGAAGATAGAGGAAGAGGAGGGAGGGGGGAGGGGGGATGTGAGGTAATTGATAGAAAACATAGGATTTACCTCTCTAGCAAGGTTTTAGAACTAGGTTCCGGTTTCACTCTCAGTTTCAGTCCCACAGTTAGAGTTTTAGTTTCAGCAGTTTCAACTGCTCCTCTCCCAATATTGGAGTTTTAAATTAAAAAGTTGGAAACAATTCAAAAAACTGAGGAAAGTTAGAAAAATTTGAGGAAAGTTATTTCCCATCGTCTAACTTTGTTTATGTTATTTAGGAACATAATTCATATAGTTTTGTTGGTTTCAGGCTGAAATTGAACTTTATTAAGTAATCTCTTTGGTAAAAATAACAATCAATGAAGTATAAACTAGAAAGACAACTACATAAATAAATTGAGGCCAGATTTGCCGTGTGTTATGCAAATACATCATCATCATAACATGTGTGGGAGTATTGATAGAAATATTGATAATAATGAGCTAGATCACCACCAATCAACATAGTTATGAAATGTTAATATAGGATATTACTTTTGTGAACTGTATCATATTTAGTTGTCCATAATAATTTTTGTAAACTACCATACCGAGGGTCATTTAAGAGACCTTGACCTGTCAAGGACTACTTATTATGTACCTATGCTCTTTTTTAACTTAAGAAAAAGAAAGAAAATCAATTGCAAATTGGTATTATATAGCCTATATACTTAACAAAGAAAGAAATGACTACAATATGATTGCAAACAGGGGTCAGTTACAGTTCAATCTCCACCGAAACAGATTTAGTCACGGTTGAGACTCAACCTTTCTCTCTAGAGTGACCTCCCAAGATTGCCAACCTAAAAACGATAGTGAATGATCAAGCAAGGAGACAAAGCAAATCACCACCACAATATACCTTGCCATCCTTGTCATGATTCCCACTCTAGTACCATTAAAATCAACATCGAGTTCTAAAACCAGGCTTCCCCACCCCCTTTTCTCATCCCCATCTAATCAAAGTATAAATAGTTCTTAGGAATCCAACTGCTTTCAGATATAATGGTTTTTTTAATTTCTAATTGACATTATCTCCATCAGAATGTTTGCACCTTGATTAGCTTTTGATAACAAGAATTTTACAATTTTAAGAGGCAACAAGAAACTAAAAGCTTATAGTAATAAATTTCCAATAATTGCAAATGTTCATTATCATCATATTGTTTCTGTGATATAGATAACACTAAAATATGATAGGAGGGAAAAGAGAAAGAAAAGAAAGAAAGAGAACAGCAGCCAATTCCAATATACTTGGATGAACTCTGAATGACAACAATGCTAGAGAAGCTGCTGGTAACATAAATCACAAAGCATATAGGGTTGCTAAAACATAAATCTAAAAAGATTCTGTGATATTATGAGATGGAGGTGGGGAGAGAAAAAAGGTCATGATTAACATCAATGGTGACAGAGTAGGATCCTAGGGACTGACAAGGACGGGGCAGGAAGGAGTTGTATAAGTACTCATGGGCTCCTTTGGTCTTGGCTTCTTTTCCCTCTTTATCAGTTGTGAGATATTTGTTTCATTTTTCCCCTCTATCTTGTAAGCACAAAAAAGAAGAGAGATAGAGTTTGTACACGAGGACATATGCACAGCTGTGCACACCTAGACACATCCATTCTTTGAGATGGCAAGTGAAAATTGGACAATCTTTATCTATTGAGTGGAGGGTGCTCCAGAGTTAAGTGGACAGTGTCTTGGTGAAAAGATGACATAAACAATAAATGGAATATCCCAAAACTTCCAAACTCCTCTTTTTTTAGTATAGTGATAAATGGTCTGTACCACAATCACGCTTTCTGATGATGGAATATTATTTATATCATTAGTTTCTGCTCCAGATAAGAGTTTGCATGGAATTCTTATTTTAGAAATTTTATAGCTTCTATAATTATGATAATAGTTTGCAATATCTCTGGATCCAGCGGAAACAGTGTTGAAGGTCTTATTTTGGTTAGAGCTTGAACTGCTAGAATTCTAATGTCATCGGAACTGTGTTTCACATTGGTACAGCTGTCTTTCTATATGATGATCTATACAAATCCAGATTTTGATACCTTAAAACTGGTTGCCTATAAAGATTATCTTGACCATGCAGGATTATAAGGAGGACGAGAAACAGTAATTCTGCATATTAAGGGCCAGCTAGTCATGTTTTATGTTTTGGTTTTCGGAGCATCTATCCAATCTCCTTTTCTGCTTTAGATACTTCTCTAGTTGGGACATCGAATGCACTATATCATAAAGTTCATGGAGATGAGCCATGATCAAAAGTAAAAGACAGCATAGGAAAGATTATGGCGCTGTGGCATTGTCTCATTTAAAAAGACAAATCATAAGGTATATACTCAAAAAGAAGAAAAGAAAAGAAAATCTTAAAAGAAGTCGTAAATTTAAAACTGAACTTTTATAGAGGCTCAAAATAGACATTGGTGAAAGAATAACACCTTCAAACCTAATAAAAGATCCATGGAAGGGGATGTGAATCACAGAACAATTGGCAGGAAAGAAAAACAAAACACATTTTTAGGTTCTATTTAAACAAGGAGGCTTTGGGAAGATTGTCTAAAATTTGGCTTCCCCGCATTCTTTTAGAGAACAAAGTTTTCTGCATCGGCATTGACTATTGTACCAATACTTTACTGGTGCAACACAATATGCACGTTGTACCACACAACATTTATCGCACCTAGCCATAATACCACCCGTAACTGGATGCTACAGGTTGGTACAACATACACCAAGTATGGGATGGTTCCACTTGACTCGAATCGGTTCTACTCATATACCAAACTGAATCTCAATATCATACCGACACCCTACCAGAATGATATGGTACCCCCTCTATGAAGTGGTATGGCAAACCTTAGTACTAATTTTAGTATCACACATACTCCATCATGTTATCATTAATTGCTTAATTTATTTGGAATTTAAAAATATGATCTGGTGGCATATAACTTTTTGTTGCATCATTAAAGCACACCATGAAATCTTAATGGTACAAAGAAGTGTTAACATACATGATTATAACTTATGTTGGAAAAGTTCTCATATATCTGTTATTTTCACTGATCATTTTAATCCATCACAGTAATAATTCATTTATTTCCTTTCCAGCTTAAAGAATCATGGGTTGGCTCTATTTTAACTGAAACAACTTGCAAAAGAAATGAAACAAAAATCTTTTGTCCCAAAGACAGGGCTAAACGTGCCACAATAACCAAAATTTTAATACTTGTAACAACATCATCAGCCTGAAGCTGTTCAATATCTCACCTACAGACCAATGCCAAGAGATAAATATCACTTCTTTGTCAGGTTTCAATCATTCTCTCACATAACTTCAAAATATTTGGAAATATATATAGAGGAGGAAAAAGAAGAATCCGAGATTTGTTACAATGGGGCCAGCTGTAACCTCCTAGTCCAATCCATTTTAGGATCTTCTCAGGATATCCACGATATTATTCTTTCAGCAGCTCACTCCTCCTAATCTAGCTCTAAAATACCACTCTCATCTACCATCCTAGAAGAAACTTCCCAGCATCTCCATATTGATAGACTATATGTCACTTATTCGTCAGGTTTTAACTTTTCTTTTCTAGAAATCCTCACAGATGTATATAAGAAAATAAGACAGGACAAAAAGAATCAACGAAGTTCATCGTCTAGGGACCAACTGTCAAAGAGTCGAAGGACCTACACTTTCCAGTCCTTTTTGGCTATTTACTGAATCTCCAAATATTATTTCCCTTGCCATGCGTCTCAACGGCCACTCTCATCAACCAGCCCATAATGAAACAATTAACAAAACAAGAAATTGGATCCATTAACGATCCAAAAAACATAACAGGATAACGTGGCTGCTTGCTAAGCAAAAAAATTTTCCTCATCAACGGAATTAAATTAACGAATCAAGATTCCAGAAAAAAGAGCTAAACGGCAAATTAATGCTTGAAAATTCAAGAAATATGCTAAGATATTTTTGGAAATCACCAAAAACGGCGCATAAATCCAAGAAAAGATACGATCGTCGTTTCTTTCGGGGAGAAGACATACCATGGAGGTGGCGGCGGAGACGCCGGCCATGAGGGAGGTGGTGGCGGACCAGGGGCGGCGGGCGAGGATGCCGTAGATGTTGGCAAGGGAGAGTGGCCAGAGGAAGGCGATCTCGACCCAGACGAGGCCAACAAAGAAGTGCGGCTTCTCGGCCATGAGGTAGTCGCCGTACTCCTTGCCGTACCACTGCTTGAGCTGCACTAGCGGCGCCGGGAAGAGGGAGCCGGGGAGGACGGTCTGGGCGTCGATCAGCGGCACCGCCACCGCCAGCACCGCCGAGAACAGCACCACCACGGCGTCGACGAACCCCGAGATCAGCGCCATCTCTCTCGGCTTCGGCTTCGAAGGCCTCGGAGGAGTTGCAAAGGCTTTTTCCTTTCGTTTTTTCTTTTTTGTCCCTCTCTCTGGTTCTTTTCTTCCAAGATGACGGAGAGGGAAGGACAGACTGCTTGGACGGATATGTATGGCCGTACAGGTGCTAACGTTCTGTTGTTCCGCGAGTTCATTCTACCGGGCAAAGGCCGCCCGTAACAGAATAACCGGAGATGGTTGCATGATCCGAACCGGTTGAAGCAAGACCGACCGGATAACGTTTACATGAACCGTTGCCGCATAATAGATCAAATTGGAGGCAACTTGGGGCAACGGACTAAAGTGAGGGGATCCGGGGGATCACCACTAGAAAGCGTGATTTAGGAATCAATTTGTTCGGATTTGGTTGATTTATTAAATGGAGACCATGAGACTGGTGAAACCAGATAAACAAATCCAAGGGAATTGTTAAAATGTCTGTTCTTGGTAGAAAGTTGCTTGAGTTTCATGGGAGAGTTTTGATGTATCAAATCAAAGAGGTGTAAGTATATCAAGAGGGAAAAAAAAAGAAAGAGCTATAATGCATCAAAAAGAGATGATTGAATTGATCAGAAATGCAATGATTAGATTATTGTAAATTTATATTTGAATATGCTCACATATGTTATCTATAAGGATGAAGGCAATTTTTTTTTTTTTAATCTATGCCGGCTTTTACAGTTGTATTTAAGATTTAATTTCTAGTTTATAAAACTTATCAGAATGAAAATTTCTAATTAGTGGAAGTAGAATAAAAAAAAATAAGGATCAAATTATAAAATGCAAAAAATTTTCTGGTCCAACAAATATGTCCATGTTGATGAGAAAATAAGGATTCATTGTAAAATAATAAAACAAAAACTTGATAAAATTAAAGTGATGGACCTTACAAAAGTTCAGCATATTTTTCTACTGGATAGGTATGCCACCGCATTCCAGTGCTCTGAGTGCGAAGAAGGGTACGGTCCAAGGTGTGGTTCATCTAAATTAAATGTTTCCGAGTCAATGAACAATGGAGTGCACGGGTTCAAATTTTGTAAGTAGCCTCTGGATTTAATGGCTCGCGAGAACCACACCACAAAAATAATAACTGCTTCTATGCTACTAGTAATGGCCCGAATCTTCTTTCTGAAAAATTCTATAAGATCCATTTACGTATAACAACCAAATATCATCCACCATTGTAAATCCTGTAAGATGAAAGAACTTTTCTATATCTTTTTTTCTTCCTACTGGAAAGAATTTGCATAGTCTTTTAGAAAATACAAGATAATGGACCAATCCTGATTTCTACGGATTCTTAGTACGACTCCGCAGGAATATCCAAAAATATCCTCAAAGTTTGGGCTGACGCAAAAAAAATTACAGAACTCACAGCAGATGCAATCTTTGTAGGTTGGCCGATTGTCGCATACACAAGAGAATGAAGTTGTGGAATTAGCATACATTCGAAACTCCACTCTTACAGATGTATGAGATGCACCAGAAATGTCTTTGGACTCTCATCAGTCGAGAATATTAAGGTGCAGTATGGGATTGACGTTAAATTATCAAACATTTAATTATATGTAGGATTAGAACTGTGTTTCAAGAAACATCATATACCTATATAAGCAAAGGTAAATAATAAGTCCTCTCATATGATCATAAAACCAAGAACAAATCCAGAGCCAACATGGCTTGAATTGAAGTTGGTAGGTTCTCTCAACATGTTCCTCTTTGTTCACTTTGAACTACTCTTATGGGAATGATGAGCATTTTCTCTAACCTCTTTCCATGTGATAGCAAAAAGTTCACAAATTCATGAGCCCTAGGCAGTCTGCTTTGGAAGTGACGAATTTCAACTGACTTCAGGTTACCCAACACCTTAGGCTTATCCGAGAGCCTAGCCGGGACTGGCATTTTCTCCTCCCAACATTTTCTTTCGAGCTTGACTCCCTGAACAGAAACAAGAGATGGTATAAGCTAGCACTGTGCGCAATCTAAAAATTCTAGAAAGAACAGCAGATGAAATCAGTAACTTCCGAACATCACCTCACAAAATTGAATTACTAGATTTTGAAGATTAGGTGATTGGTGGAGTAAACAAGTAATTGCTTCCAGGGGGCCATCGCACATTGATGTCATCAGCTTCAAATTCTTGAGTCTTTGAAGTGTTGGTGGAGCACATTGTGAGGAAAGCATCTCTTCGAAAATATACTAAACACACACAGCATTTGTAAAACAAAATAACATGAGATGGGTAGAAATGCGTATGATGCAATTTTTTATCCAAAAGGCCTGATATAATTAGCAAAGAAAGTTCATAATAGAAAGAATATGTTTTGCATGATGCTGAATCAAAAGAAACAAAAACTTGGCCAAACATAATATCTAAACCAGGAACTTGAAGAGATTTAATCCCTAAGGATAATCAAATTTGTTAATCACCAAACGTCATTACCATAGCTGAGGCCGAGAAGTAAATGAAGTGTAAATCTTTTTATATCCCTGTTGTTATTGGTATTATTTTAGGTGGTTATTCTTTGCCAAGGGTGGTCAGAGTTTTTGAATAAGTCTAAGGGTGGCAGGATTTCTTGACAAGGAACGGTTCATTGATACAGAGTATTGAAGAGGTTCCAGTTTCAATCCTAAAAGATGGCACTCTCGCCATTATTGTAAAAAATAAAAAATCCATCTATTATGGCTTTTTTTCTAAGCAAAAAGCTAAATTAAAAACCATTTGTTTCCCTTTCTTTTTTGTTGAGAAAGCTTACATATATATATATATATATATATATAGTTAAATGGTAGATCTCAGATTAAAGAAGGGAAGCAGGAATGATAAATATAAACTAATCGAATTACATTAAAGAGTTCCCATATAACCAGTACCACCAGTAAAATGACCCGTCTAAACTTGTAAACTAGCTAGCTCTTAACCATTTATTTTGAATGTATGGATAGGTAAAAAAAAAATACATACATGATGCATGTTAGAGTAACTGTGGGTAATAATATAACCAATTTGAGAATCAAAAACCTAAAAATAATAATAATCATGCATCCGTGGCAAGATGGTAGCTTGTTTTTAAAGTTGGAGCAGTGCCGATATCTTGAGGCTATCATTATTAGTAAGTCACCAGAAATGTGCATGCACACCCAAAAAGATTATCCAAAACACTATCAAATTCTTGTAGCTATGTATTACCTTTGACTGTAGTTGTAATTAAGAAGATAGGACATAGAAGTTGGAAGTTATGGATGGCATATTTTTTCCTTCGGAAAGAAAGAAGAAAGAATCCGAAGAAGAAAGAAATAGGCAGATATAATGTGCAATTTGCCGTTTAATAGGTTTATTGGATTACTTGATACCATTGCACATATACCCAATTTCCTAGCATGACAGAGTAAAGAAATTATAGGACAAACCTCCAAAGCCGAATCATATAACTGGAGACTTGATACAGCATATAGGCTTCTAAATATCCTTGTCGGACCATGAAAAAGAAGATTGCGAAGATTTGCTCTCTCCAGAGATGTAAAATGCTCCAGAGAAATATCCTCTGCTATCAAACCCTGAAGGTCCAAAGACTTCAGCCCCGGTGCAACAACTCGAACTTTAGCATGGGAGGAACCAGTCTCCAAAAGATCCAAATGCTTGAGTTTCCTAGAATTGATCTCCAGCACGCGAAACTTACAGAACATTATCTTCAAGCACTCGAGAACCGGGCATCCAGAGATTATTTTTACTAAGGTTTCGCCTTCGAAAGAGATGGCGGAAAGGTGCAAAGTTTCCAGCCCGGAGAGATTAATAGGGAACTCTATAGCTCTGAGGCACTTATTCGTTGTCAACTTGAGGACCGACAGCGATTTGCAGGTGAAGACGCACTGCGGTAGCTTCCCATTGCGTGCGAGCGTGAGATCGAGCTCTCGAACGTTGCGTTGCACTGCATGGTAGATCCATATATCAGCATGGGCTTGGTCCAGGTCTCGGTCCCAATAGAGATGGAAGGTTTGGATGGGTGACGTTGCACCGCGGCAGAGCAGCACAGCTTCGGTAAAATGCTCGAAGCTCTTGATGCTGGGGAAATCATAAATGGCGATGTGGATGTGGGAAATGGAAGCCCATAGATATCTCCATCTTTTTGAGAGGATGCTGGTCTTCACGACAAGTTTGGTGGGCAAACAGGAGAGAATGTGGTGAAGGATGTCATCAGGGAGTTGGCTGATTCGGTCTTCAGCCATGCTGCATGCTGCGAGTATCCCTGATATCAGAATGTCTCAGTGAGAGGAAAAGAAAAGCTTGGTGCCTCTCCTTTAGGAAGATGGCAACAAGGCTACGTACTACCGGAAGATAACTACATATATTAGATAGAGTTCAGAAGATACGAGTCCAATCTTTGATTGGATCTCTCTCCTGGAACCTTACGTTTGAGTTAATTATGGGCTTCGTTGGAGAGTTCATATTTATCTTATCAAAGATTGGACTCTCTCCTGGAACCTTACGTTTGAGTTAATTATGGGCTTCGTTGGAGAGTTCATATTTATCTTATCTCTACTCTCTGGCTGGCTAATTCGGATAGAAGATAAGAGTCCAATCTTTCATCTGGATCTATCTCTTGGAATCCCGAGGCTTCAGATGAGCATGAGCATCGTTGGAGAGTGCATATTTACCCCTCGACTCTCTAGCTGACTAATTCGGATGGCATTTTGAAAACTGTTTAATGTTGAAATATTCCAATTTGGCCCAACAGTCTGGTACGTTGGAAAGCTTACATGAACTAAGTTGCGAGATATTTTCCAGAGTGGAGGGATGTTCGTTAACTCCTCGCCAAAATCCAAAGAATTGGGACTTATATTGGAGGTAGGGGGCATCCCATGCAATGGCAAATGCATTCTATCAAAATGGTCCAACAGACTTGTAAGGTGGAATAGACTTAAAAGCTTCAATTACTATTTTGCTCTTATCCATCTTACCAACACTTTAAAAGTGAAAGGATAATTTAGTCTTTGCAATAAAATCTAAACTATCACGAAGTTTAATGCAAACTAAGTACAATCTCTTCCCTCCACCTACGCCACGCACTTCTTCTGATGCCATTGGCATTTCTTACCTCAGGTCATCATTCCAGGTCTGGAACTTCCTTTGTACACCGAAAAAAAAAAAAGAAATCCCTGTTCTGCAGAATAGACCTATTCTTCAACAGGTATCCCTTTCCTTACCCATTCTACGATAGAACACCATCTAAGAGACTAGTTGAGAGCCCAAGTCATTCACAATTTGAAATCTCTAGACTGAGTTGATGTCCCTTTCCTCGTGGAGTTTGTTTTAAAACAGCAGTGCAGACTGACCAGATAACTCTAATAGGGCTACAAGGCTGTGACCCAACATTTGCAGCCCGTGTAACTTTCGACCAGGATCCTCCGTGGTGTCGCTCGTGCAGCGCAAAATACTATGCATCCCGTGATGGCCGCACGACCTTGCATCTTGAGTTTATCATGTATTACAAAGCCTTGCACGATCTTCTGTCTGGTTGACAGGCTGCGGCTCCTGAGGGATATCTCTATGCCAAATCCCATCTCCTCAGACTTTCTTGGTTCACCTTGGAATTATTTACTGCAATCTGTCATCTCTGATAATTGTATACCTTCAACTTGGGTTTTATCCTGATATAATTAGGAGTCTTCAAGAGCTTTGTACTGCTAAGATTCCCAGATTATCTAATTTTATTTCTGTGGCATGCCTTGATGCTTGTTCCACTTGTTCTTCCAAGATATATATCATTGACAAGCACTAGATATTGCATTTAAAAAAAAAAAAAATCTCAAAGGTGTTAATTTTCTCTATCTTATTGCATACCAGTTCATTCATCATAAACAAATGCAAGATCTGCCCACAATATCTAAAGTATCTGACACTAAAGGCAAATGGCATACACTGCAAGCTCGAAGAAGAAGTAACCACGCTGCTAATCTTTCACTCACCAACCTTGGGAAAAGTAATGGTTGATTATGCTCTGGCAATGCTTGACATACCTATGAGCTGATCAATATGTTTGAGCGTTATAATAAGCTGTATATAAAGTAAAATGCAAATTTTTTCCAATGACTACTTTTTGCACCCTTGTAGTTTTGAGTAACGATGTTATAAATGTTATAGCAGCGGTTATAACGGTTATGGCCGCCCTCAAGTATCTCACTGAGGTAAATAATGCAGAAAATATAACAAGCATTATTTTCCATTATTTCTTGCCGTCATAACATAAATAACAGCCACTAATTTTTCACTTACACTTTGTTTTAAATAAAATAATATTTGATACAAATTTCAAATATTTTCACTTCGAAATTCCGTTCAAAGTCATCGTACAATTCAAAAAAATATCATTCCTCAGTAAAAACAAAGAGATATAAGACTTATTTTTGTGTTACTGTCCATTATTTCCATCATAACACTGCCATAGTAGTGTTATTTTAGTGGCTATTTTAATATTAAAAAAAGTAAAAAGTTGCTTTCTGAAACAAATAAAATCCGTTGTAACTGTTACAGCGGTCAATAATGATTACAGTGGGAGGCGGTACACATGATAGCATGCTTATAATAGTCTTTCAGAACATGGTTTGTTCAGTAATTTGGGGAGGCTGTCTTATAAGTAACTCATCAACCGACAATTGAACTAAGAAGCTTCGAAAACAATTCACAACAGATATGAATGATAAACTCACTGTAACCGCTCCTAACAGACGAGACGAACGTATGGCAATGTATCGCATATCAACAGGGATGGCAATGAAGTTTTCTATTTTTTTCCCCTTTTTTCGAGTAAACAAACTTTTTGACTAATTTAAGATTCACGCATTTTGAAAGTTCTTTAATTGATTTCAATATGAACTACACCAATACTTATCCTAGTTTAGCATGGACATTTCTTTTGGTCATATCTATGGTACACTAGTTATATGACTCATGCAGTTTTCAAAAGCAAAATGACGACCATATCCTATCTGTTAGATTTAGAATTATCAACAGCATGAAGCACTACTCCGCATTGAAAGTTGAGAACCGGACTCAAAATGAGCTTAGACAGCAACAGACAGAAAGGGACACACACACCTAGATCCCCATTGCGTTAGTATGGTGTCCATTTTCTATCTGCGGTATCACTCTCTGGACTTAAGGATACTAAATTCGCCCAAGTAATCTTATTTAACATCGTGGTCTTTTGTCTCTTTCGCCTGCCCTGACCTTGAATTAAGTCCAGCCTGCATTATTACATTAAGCCTACATTATTACATTTGGAAGTTGGTTTCAACATTCTCATTATAGCTACTCCATAAATGAAGTCTCACATTATGGCTACTAACTTTCAAACTGAAAATTGATTCATGCAATTTTAATTCAAAGAAAAATCTTAGGTGGCTAGATAATTCTCTTCCTGAGGAAATTGCGGCTACGGTACTAAGATTGAGATATAACCAAAGCAGCTGCTTATATTATAGAGGTTCTATAATTTTGTGTTGAATTTGAGTTTATGAACATGCTTTAATGTATTCATGCGGCAGTATAACTGTTGTTTCTGTTTACTTTAGTAGCTGGAAACATCTTTTAGGTGAGTACATGCATATTTGAAAAGGAAAAAAAAAAAAAAAAATCAAATAACATTAACTTGATTACAGTTCCTGAAATAAATATTAGATATCTTGCAGGAGAAATTTTGCTCTAATCAAGGTTTTGCTCAAACTTAAATCTCATGCTGCATCAGCTTAGTACCATAATAATCTCGATAATATTTTGGCTGATCGCTGGTTAGCTCCAAAAACATTTCAATTGAACTAATAGCACTGAAATAAGTAGAGGATCCACTAAACCCACTGTGATCTGTAAATAAATCTCTGTCCCTTCTGTTTTTATCTTTGTTGGTGGTCTTTGCATACGTTCACCTAAAAGAAAATAGAGAAGGAAAATTCATTCCATTGCATCAGTTCTGCTGAATATTCTAAGATAGAGAAAAAAATGGAAGGCGATTCATCAACTAATGAAAATATTTAAGAAAAATGAAACTTTTCTTTAGAAAGCAGAAACTAATTCCACGGTACGTTCAATCCTAATAACAGCATTATCTCATACGGTAAGCACTCATATAAGAGACTCTTAGCTACAGCTTTGATAACATAAACCAAAGTATAAAGGAGCAACTGTAGCCATTTACCAAATCAAACTCACCAGGAACTTCTAGCAGAGACTGGGTGCAAACCAAATAGGCTTCATCGAATCATTTAAAGGCCTTTCCCACCCACACCATATGAAGTCGTAGCAGCCATTCTTTAGGTTCAGCATTTCTATCTGATGGAATTTGCTCTTGAATCTCTGGAAAATGCCATCAGGAGCCTCAAAATAAATGCAATCCTCTCCCAATCCAGGAAAATCGCTCGCGCAGATCATCAAGCAGTGATCTTCTGCCCAGAATAGTGCCTTATCTTCGATGCTTTCGATCTCGGACCACTGGAGAAGCCGTCCGCTCAAATCGAGCCTAAAAACCTTTAAGTCCTTCTTCACATCATCATCCAGGTAAAAGAACCTGGGATCACGGCAAGCAGCAACAGCTCGGTTTCAGATACCTTCACTAACAAAAATTTGGCAGCGGCGATGGGCGCAGGCACTGTAAAGATCGATTTGCAAGTAGCAGCCGCATAGAAGGTAACAATTCCATTGATGTCCAGCGTGTAGAATCGCCCGTCGTCGTACATCACGGAATCAAGAGGAGCGGGTGAATCGGTTTTCAGCTCCGTCCAGAAACTGTCTCCGAGTCTACAGAAGTGCACATGACGCCGGCCAGAACTCCAGTTGTGGACCATGATGATGATGACAGTCATGCGCACGAGAGCTTGGGCTCGAGAATAAGGAAGCGTTCCAGACGAAGCTGACGCTGTTACCGCCGCCGCCTTCGGCGGGGGGAGCCAGATTTGGGCCCTGGTGACGGGGTTGAGCAAGGAGAGGGCGGTGCCCCGGAGCATCAGCAGCCAACCGTGGGATGAGGCAAGGATGACCTGGCCGTAGGATTCGGGAATGGAGAGGGTGCGGACGGACTTGGTGGCCACGCTAAAGAAGGGGCGGACGTCGGTCAAGCAGTAGCAGGGGAGAAGGAGAAGCGGGGGCTGCGGCCGGAGGTTGGCCGGCAGCGCGGCGGAGCGCCTCGCCTTGCAGACGGCGCGGAAGCGGATGTAATCGGCGATGAGGGCCAGCTTCTTGGCGATCAACTCAAGGAGATCGGTTGGGAGGTGGGACCATTGCGGCCCTTCCTCTTCTACTCTTCTTTTGCCACTACTAGATGCCATTGGGTATCAGGAGGAGGAGAACAATTCAAGCGGTTCAAGAAGATGGAACCGCGTTGGGTCCGGACGGGGATGAAATCTGGAGCAAATTTAGGGTTTTTAAGGGACTAGGGTTTTACGAGACGAAAGATCCAGACGGAGAGGTAGTACTGGAAATAATTTACAGTTATGAAGAAGCAGGAACTCGTGGCGAGGACCCTGGGTATGGAGATACCGGCGGTCACCATGGTTTCGACAAGGAAGAGGAAGGGGATAGGCGAAAGAAAGTGACAGTGTGGAGCAAATAACGATGGAAAATTTGTTTAAAGATCCCCCAAATTGATCTCTAATTATAATTACCAAGTCCCTAAATTATACATTTTATTTCAAAAGTAAGTAAAAAAAAATTATATAAACAACTTGCCCACTATATACCAGTAGACCTATGATTCGGATCAAAACTTGAATATTTAGATCCAGTCTGATTTTAGTTACTGATATCAGATTCGGATCCGATACCCGATGGGTCTAATCTTGAAGTATCAGGCTCGGATCTTAATGGATTTTGGATATCTGGATCTGGTTTTGAAATCCAAAATTAAAAGAAAGATTGAGAGAGAGATCGAGAGAAGAGGACGGTTGCTCGCCGGCCATCGAGATCGAGAGAGAAAGAGAGGGAGATCAAGAGAGGGAGAGAGGGAGGAAGGGATTCGGCCTCGCCGCCGTTGCTAATAAGGAAGATTCAAGAGAGATCGAAAAAAGGAGAGAGGGAGCGGGTGGGTCCCGGATCTGATCTCACCGACGAGAGAGAGGGAGAGAGAGGGAGGGAGGGGGTCTCCGATCCGACCTCATCGGCGAGGGAGATCGAGAGAGAGAGGGAGGGAGGGGTCCGGCCTTGCCGTCGTCGTCGACGAGGAAGATCGAGAGAGGGAGAAAGGGCGGGAGGGATCCGGCCTCGCTGTCGTCACCAATAAGGGATATCGAGAGAGGGAGAAAGGAAGGGAGGGTGTTTTAGGTCCGACCTCGCCGGCGAGGAAGATCGAGAGAGGAAGGGAGCCAGCAAAGGAGATCGAATGTGGTCCGCTGGAAGATCGGAGGGGGTGCGGGCGAGATCAAGATTAGACTGCGGTTCGTCGACGACGAGATCTCACGGTCGAGAGGAAGAAGCGAGGAGGAGGGGAGGGAGAGATCCCATCGGGAGACGGAGGGAGAGAGGGGTTTAAGGGTTTTGAATGATTTTAAACTGTTGGATCTTTGATCCAACGATTCAAAATATTTTTTAATATTTATATATATAATATTATTATATTATATTATATATAATTTGGGTTTCGAATATGGATACTAAATATCCATATCCTATCTATTTATATCATGGTTTATCAGGTTCAGATGTAAGTCTAGATAAATGGATCCAATATTAGTACCACATCAAAATTCGTCGGATAAATATCCATGAATCTTAGATCTAAATTCGACTCATTGACAGCCCCATGTACTAGCATACAAACGTAGAGTTTTTTCCCTTCCAACCCAGTACTCCAATATCTGTATTCATAAAAATATATATATAATTAATAAATAAATTAAAAAAATAAAATTAATATTATATAAAATTTAAAATAGTTTAAAAAATAAAAATAAAATATCAAAATCTGATATACTAAAATTTTGTCATAAAACTTCGTCCGGCAACGACAATGAATAGGGTGATTATAACCAATAATCTACTAACAGAAATCAAGGAAGAAGAATTAGTGGGATGAGAACAAGAAAGAGGAGAGTGAAGAGCTAAGATTTGACCGATGATGGAGATAATAATGTTGAAGATTTATTTAATAATGAATATTGAATATATGATGAAAGGTTGGCGAAGAAATCAATGTCACCAGTAATCAAACTTTCCTACAGTCAAAGACTGGGATTGTTTGCTATTTCGAGCAGCCACCATTCTTAAAATGACTGACTCAGAACAAGCTTTTGCTACCTACTTTCGCATTTCTTCTCTAGTTTTTTTATTCTTTAAAGCATATAGATCCAATAGAATCCCTCTCTCTCAGCCATACCCAACTTAGATCTTTCCCCTTGAGGCATCGATTGCAACTTCAATATTAATATGCTCCCACTGCATAATCCGTAACAAAATCCTATCACGTCTATTCAAAAGATCCACAAAAAAAAAAAAAAAAAAACCATCTTTAGGACTTCTCTGCAGACCTACTGCATTGAAAATATATATTTTATTTTTTATTTTTATTTTTTGAGCCAAAACATAAAGAAACCTTAAACCCAGAACTTCCTAAAAACATCGGACATCAAAAGGGCAATTACCATA
Source organism: Cocos nucifera (assembly GCA_006176705.1). Classification (NCBI taxonomy): domain Eukaryota; kingdom Viridiplantae; phylum Streptophyta; class Magnoliopsida; order Arecales; family Arecaceae; genus Cocos; species Cocos nucifera. Next base: position 583,080 of record QRFJ01000319.1, read on the forward strand.
CACTATGCAAGTAAATGTACTAAATCATTTTTCCTTTTCAGAGAAATAAAACACACCCACCGTTAAAACCTTGAAATCCATTAGTGTGACTACACCGTCTTAAAGCCCCCTCCATCAAAGCCTCTCCCTTCTCCTACGCCCCGCTACCGGCTCTGTTTTTTTCTGACCACCAAAATTGTTCAAGCACAGAGAATAAAAATCGTTCTCATAGGTTCAAATATCTAGATCAAATTGAGTGTTAGGAAGCTCTTTATTTTGATAATAAATAAAATTCTTATTTAATACTATTCTTTACCAAAATATAATGATATAATATTATTAATAAAAAGCTTATTAGCTTATTAAATAATATTAAATAAAGAACTTTTCATTTGTACTACTGAATTAAAATATAAATCAGTGACAATATTAATAATGATACTTGCTTAATGTATGCTAATATTAATGAAAATATTTTTCGTTAATACCATATCCTATCCGTATCTCATGAGAATCATTATTAGCTTATTAATTTTATTATATTTTTATGATTATTATTTTACTTAAAAGTGAAATTGCAACCAACCTCCCATTTAAAACTCCCTGGATGTAATATTTTATACTTCTTATTATGCGTAAGTTGAATCATAATTTTATTTTTCCAATAAAATCTATTAGTTTATTATATCGACACACACACACACACACACATATATATACTAATAGAATTTTTAATAGTAATAGTATATCATGATATTAATATTAAAAACTTATTTTAGAAAATAAATATGGTCTTATATTGTTCATATTCTATCCTTTTTTTATTATATTTATTCTATATTTTAATAATAATTGAAGAGAGGAGGAGAAAAACGTGTATCCTATGCATCACCTAAGTTACATGCTAGTTGCTATTATTTTCTGATCCTATGTTCCACCATACTATATAAGACAGCATAGAATATAAAATCAGTAGGCCATTGAAATTATTTTATAACCTCCGGATAGATGAATAAATGTCCTTGGGTCACTAGTTTTGATTACACTCATTACCAACTTGAAACCAGGTCAAAAGCAACAGAAGCTCAAAAGAGAATTGTTGGATCTGAAGAAGGACAAGCGTCATGCGGATCTAAATGAGTTTTCCTTTATATCATAATTTCAATAGCAAATTTAACTAATTGATTAATTGCATTGGATTTCACAAATTTAGTTAAATTTGGAGAAAATTTAAAGGTTCACAATTTGTACAAGCCAAACTAGGTCAAGCGTCACACAAATCCAAACGACTGCATTGGAGTCTAGTCGATTTTATCTTGATTCAGGTGCCATGCACATTATTCATTCGATGTTTTCAAACATGAATGATAGAAGGTGAGAGAATTAAAAAATAATGAGATATAACCCTAATTAACCCCTTGAATTTATAGATGGATCACTAGCCCCAGATGAATTGGGGCATATAATCTAATGTTCGGAGACCTAGTTGATACAAACAAGTTGATCCAAGTTCAAGGAGAAAGGTGTTCTCCAAAACCAAAACAGGAGGTACGAAAAACCCAAATCAGACTAGGACTAATCGGGTTGCTAGTCTAGAAGAGACTGGTAGGGAAAGAAGCCAGCTTATTCAAAGGTACAGCTGATGCCCCTAGCAGCAATAACCCACCACTTAGCAACCAAAAGATTTGGATTCAATACCTGAATGATGCATTTTCAGAAAATGCATTTGGATCTCCTTCCCTTTCTCTCAAAGAATATGAAAAGAAAAACTCTCGAGAGCAAGCTAGATCAGTCTTCTATACTCCATACCAAACATATTTGTCTGATAGGCTAAAACAGGAAAAGAATTCTTGTTCACCAGGGATGCTGGACTGGTTGCATTTTTACATGACATACTATAACTCCACTTTAACACCAGCTCACAGAATTCAATCTCCACACTGATCGCATGACATGCAATATCACCCAATGTGTAAGCTACGTTCGACATCATAGCATCCAAAGATCTACTACAGCTTAATGTGGAATCCTGTCCATAGGCAAGCAGCTTAAGTGCACTGTTCCATTCCCTCTGCGATGTTGAATCGGCAGAGTGCTATGAGATGGATCACAAAGGACCTGCCTGAACTTTTGACAAATAATTTTCACTAATATAAATTTTATTAACAAAAAAAATTACAAGACTTTGCAAAGAGCCGGACACCATAAAGATGCACGAAAAAAATAAAGACTCACGCATCTGGGTCTCTATCTTCTAATCAAAGTAGGAGTGAAGTCCTGTGTAAGTTCAAAACAACCCAGGTGCATTTGAGTTAATAATCCTAAAACTCAATATATCTTAATAAAACTAGGACTCACACGTTAATTATTTCTATTCCAACAAGTGCAAAAATATAATTGTAATAAATTTTGGAGCCGGCAGGGAACCTCAATAGAGGCTAGGCGTAAACCGCGCACTGCCGTCCTTTATATTGATTACTTTGATATTATGGTTGTGGGGCAAGAAACCTATCTTCTTTGCATCCAGGAAGTTCCCTGGCAAAGACCATCGAGCACGAGCATTTTTCTCGTGTCAAAAACAATGCTTTGTCACCTATACTGTCAATCTCGGACCATTCAAGCATCTCTCCACTCGAATCCATCTTAAAATGTCGCAAAATCATTCCAACGGACGACCGGCTGGAATAGGCAGAGAACAACAGCTCCGTTTCTGATGCCTTCACTAAGATATTTAAGAAATATCGGAGGGCGAAAGCAGGTTCAGGCAGTGAAAGGATCTTCACAGAAGGAGCAACAGCATCAGAGACGGTGACAACTCCAGCGAGGTCCAGCATATAAAATCGCCCTTTATTATACACGACAGAATCAAGGATAGGAGATGTTTTCAGCTTTGTCCAGGCTTCATCTCGGCCTGGTCTACAGAAGTTCACATCACTTCTATAGAATGTCCAAGGAGGGCACGTAATCATTATCACGACGCAATCATGCTCGGCTGAACTTGGGCTCGAGGATATGACACCTTTCTGAGGTAAGACCGTGGGTAAACTTTTCTGTCTAGTATTCTGGAAGTGGAGGAAGCTGGATTTGTGCCTCGGTGATGGGGTTCAGCAAGGAGATTGCCTTGGTCGTAATGTCGGCCGGCCAGCAGCAGCCAACCATGGGATGACGCGAGGATTTTATTGTGGCGAGACTTAGGGAGGGAGAGGATGTGGATGCTGTTGGTGGAGAGGCTGAAGAAGGAGTGGGAGTCAGTGAAGGACTGGTAGGGGAGTAAGAGAAGCGAGAAATGAGGACGGAGACTACTGGCAGCGGTCGGCCTCGCGGCCGACCGCCATAATTGGCAGACGGCGCCGAAGTGGATGCAGTCGGAGATGAGACGTAACTTGTTGAAGATAAGCTCTAAAAGGTCTGCTGGAAATTCGGACCATTGTTTTTCTTCTCTTCTTTCAGAATTGGATGCCATGGCCGAAACAATAGATAGAGAGAGAACAAAAATAGGGTCCGGTGCAAATACAGGGGGATCACGACGCTCGGCGTCGACTCAGGATCCAGCCCGCTCGCCGGCAGCTAAAGGCTCCGATGTCGAGTTAGTGCCTGCCAAGAAGGTCATAGCCGGATGTGCGGCCAGGGCCGCTAACGTCACGGAAATAGGGAGAGATCGGCGCAGCTAAAACAGGGAAGTGAAGAGGACCGATCGGATGACAGAACGGGTGACGGAGAGGTTCATATTCCCTCGTCGCTGGCGAGGTGAAACCCAAATAGCGGTGAAACAGGGGCGGCGTTGCGGCGATCAAACACTCGGGGGAGGGAAGAAAAAGAAAAGTGGGAATTAGGCGGTCGGAATCGTAGGGTCGAGGAGGATTTCATAGACGCGGGAGAGATAGCTTCTTCCTCGGCTCCGGTTATCCCGGGGAGGAGAAGACGGCGGCTTCACGTCTCGTCCGACTAAGATTAACGGATATATTCAATCAAGGGAAATATTTGTACACCGCGGGCGGGAGCTGTGAGAGCAAATCACCGCGGGCGGTATGCTACACCGCCCGCGGCGTAGAAAGAATTTCCCATTCAATCAAACGGATAACCAGATATGGCTGGGCTCCAATTTGGTTCAGGCCGGCCCAACTGAGCCGGGCCTTAGATCTACTGTGCATTTACTTGAGAATCTGCTGTTTCTTGGAAATACTTTCTATACCGCGTGCATGCGCAATCGCATACATCGCGTGCTATGATTGGCATGCATGGGAGCCTGAAAGCAAAAAAAAATATTTTTTTTTGAGGCATTGCACTCTAGTCCCTTGCGAGCGCCAATGACCGCATGCGGTGTGTCCAATTGTGCACCACGTGCAATGTAGAAAGTACTTACCTTCTTCTTAGGGTTTTTTTTGGTAGCTCAGGGGCTGAGAATACCATAACACCACATACAAAGCACCAATAATACAGATATGAAATTGATAACAACATTGTTCCCTACTTCAATGTTGGAAATTTTGTTAGCTTAGTGTAAGAAACAAATCTATTCTTATACATGTGCTCATTTATCTTCGTTGCACTTTCTTCTTCTTTTGTGAGATCTTATTATAAATAGTTGATTTCGATTTTCTTTTGGTTTATGTAACCATAACTGTTGGGTTTTCCCATAATTTCAAGTGATAAACATAATCTTCTACCAATCATATCTGATTTCCTTGATTTATTTCTCTCGTTGTTAATCAAACAGTCTAGGCTGTTAAAAGGCATAGCAACTATAATTTCTGTGTGATCACATAATATAATTATTGACCTTATTTCTGTATGTTCCGTTTTCTTTCTTCCTTTCTTTCTTTTTTTTCCATGAATCAACAAGATACAGTTCTTTTTTTCTTCTTTATTTCGGGGGAGCAGTTTGGAGAAGTGGTATTTTAACGTAGGTACAATTATGAGTCTGCATTTCCTTCACTCATGAAGCGTGAGAATTGGCCAAGTCTGAGTGAAGGATATTGAGTTCTTGCAAAGCATATTATGTTTCATTTGATTATTTGAAATTCTACATATAAGATGTTTACCGATACATGGAATAAGTTGGTCTTGCACTCCTATCTAAGAATTCTTATTTATATCACATATCTTCCAAAAGAAGAAGGCAGATGAAGTCCTTTTGCAACTTATTTAAGCTTTTTTTGTTGCAGAGATGAAACATTCTCCTTTGCCATTTAGTCCTCTTTGCAGCTAGATGTTTTCTTTTTCTTTTCTTGTGAGAGAAGCAAAATGTAACTGACTTCATTAAGAAAACTGGGAATGCATGCAGAAAAGGAAAAACAAAGACAGACAATTAATCAAGTTATATCAACTTTTAGATTGAGAAGTTCAAAGAAGGGCAGAACTTTCTTTCTGTGTTTCCAAGAATCAGCTTCAAATCAGTCAGTCTTCTGCAAGAAACCTGATACTCTTGATAGTATTGCTTTCATTTCCGAACACCAAGCCTAGAATGGATGGAAGTTCTAATAATAGTACTGATTTCATTTCAGAAACCCTAGTGTTATGGGTTAGAGTTTTACATCAAGCCTTTTAGAATATTTCCTGACGACTTCCATCTATTCTTCTAAGCTGTCCTGAGAAATCCTAGTCCCCCTCCTTATGAGGACCTTTGAAAATCTTAAGTTCCCTGGACCATACCATTTCATTTGGCTCTCTATTATTACATGATCTATTGGTATAAAATCCTAATCTTTCTTCAATGTATTTACTCCTTAGCTTTCTTAAGCTTTTTAAACTTTTTAGCAATCTTATTTAATTTGTTATGCACAATTATGTCTACATTTTTATGTCCATTACACTTGTCATCAGTGCATAGACCTTATTAATAATCTTGCATTATCAGCCATATGAAAAATGCCATCTTTATTAGAATCTTGTATTTTTTTATTAGAATCTCTCTCTCTCTCTCTCTCTCTCTCTCTCTCTCTTTTGCCTCTTCTCTTATAAAGGAAATCTTGATCTTTTACAACAACTTAGAAGAACCTCTTCACCTGCACTACTTAAATCTTAATTATTATATTTGTCTATCTAATGTTTTACATATATTCATGCTCAGGTAATATCCCTTCAAAATATATACTCTATCCTCCAAAGCTTTTTCTAGTTTTCCAACTTAGAATTTAATATTATTTTTCATCTATAATTTTGATTTTATTTTTTTAACCTTATTATCTCTTATATCAACATTATATAATCCACAAATAACACATGATAGCATTTAGCTCAATAGTCTGCTCAAACATGGAAATGCAGGGGGAAAGATCTTAGGTGTACTCTTGCTTTATGCCCCTAGTGAATGAAAACTCGGTTTTTGTCTTGTTTTCTTTGCAAGCTGAGGAGGACAGTTGGCTAGCTTGAGGGCCTACCCTAATTGTCTCAATTTAAACTCATGGCTTGATATTTAAAAGAGTTTATACAAAGAGGGAAATGGTATAGTTATGCCAAATTTATGCCAACTGACAAGCTTATAAAGTTGACAACATTAGGAGGGGGTGGGGTTTGGTCAGGGAGAGTTGGGATTTAAAATTAGAATGAGAATAGGTGACTCCTATTCTAACTATTTGATTCGAAGAAATCTCATTTCGATTTCGATTTCGGGATGAAATGAAAATGGTCTAATCTTCTTAAAACTCAATCCCTACGGATTCAAATTTTCATTCTGATTTCATTTCCAATTATGATTCCGGTCATAAGCCTAATGCTCCGAAAGATTTGGCCATTCCGATTCTGGTTTCAATCTATTTCTGATTCCTATTCCAATTGCAAACCAAATACTCTCTTAGGTGAAGTTGAAATCTCTTAATATATTATTAAGGATAACGCAACCACCTGCATATATAATACATAATAACTTTATAGGTCAACTTTCTGAACATGCAATATTAATCGTATTACTTCATACATGGCTTCATGGTCAAAGTGGTTTAGAATACAACCAATTCATATATCTAATTGTTGGATCATTGCAAATCCTGATTTTATCAAATTCTCATGGCAGCCCCCATACTCCTCCAGCCGTCGGATTCTTTGCCTCCACCACCACCCCTCTCATCTCGTCCATCTTCATGGTGGCAGCCAAGGATTAGGGGGAGGGAAAAAAAAATCATCTATTTAAAACGTTAAAACAACCCTTGTTATTAAAATATTTACTACATCAATGATGTACATTAGCATTCCAATCACATAAAATTTAAATAATTCATATTTAATTCAATGGTCAGAAATAGATAGATGATTAAAAAAATTAAAATATTCTTGAAGCACCATAGTAAAATCCATCTTATAAACCCTTTAAAAGTGAAGGATAATTTAGTCTTTGCAATAAAATCTAAAAGATCACGAAGTTTAATGCAAACTGAGTATAATCTCTTCCCTCCACCTACGCCATGCACTTATTCTGATGGGCATTTCTTATCTCCGGTCATGATTCCAGGTTACACCCGAGAAAAAAAAAAAAAAAAAAAGGGAAAGAAAGAAAGAAAGAAGAAAGAGAAAAAGAAACACGACTATTAATAGACCCATTCTTCAACAGATATCCCTTTCCTCGTCTATTCTACAATAAAACACCATTTAAGAGACTAATTGAGAGCCCAAGTCATTCACAATTTGAAATATCAAGACAGAGTTGGTATCAAGATGGCATCCTCATGGAGTTTGTTTTAAAACAGCAGTGCAGACCGACCAGATAACTCTAAAGGGCTACAAGCCCGTGACACAGCATTTGCAGCCACTGTTTAACCGTCAACCAGGATCCTATACTACGCTTCCCGGGATGGCCGCACGACCTCGCACCTTGAGTTTATCATATATTACAAAGTCTTGCACAATCTTCTGTCTGGTTGACACACGACCCTTTTTTTTTTTTTTGATGAGAAAGTGGGAGGATGTTACCACCCTTTTATTCATAAAATAAATATTATCCTGTTAACGTAAGTTAGAAAAGAATTCTAACTAACGTCAAAGACAGATGGCAGAACTACAGACCTTCTAGAGTACAATCTCACCTAGATTTTCATTGATCACGATCGTCCCAAATAAAGCACTAGGCTATCTAATTTTGACAAAGCCTTTAGAATTGTTATAGCTCTAAAACACCGGAAAACAGAAATCCATCCAATGCCTGTATCTCTATACTTTGTCTCAGAAAAGTTCTGGTGTTTATTTTTCTCTTCTACCATACTTTCACTGTCCCTTGCTTCAGTCTCTAAAGATTTGAAGTAGTTTCCTTATCTCTGGCATTTTGTCTTCTCTAGCCAATCTCAATCATTCCTCCATGCAGAGCAGAGATTTGTTGAGGATAATATTCTTTGCATTTACTTCGTATCTATATCATTTCTTTTCTTCCACAAGTTCCACACTACAGCTATAGCAAGGATAGAAAGTGAGAGAGAACTAGGAAGCTTATTTCGCCAATCCTGAGGACTTTCTTGGTTCACCTTGGAATTATTTACTGCAACCTGTCGTCTCCGATAATTGTATACCTTCAACTTGGGTTTTATCCCTGATATATTTAGGAGTCTTCAAGAGCTTTGTATTGCAAAGATTCCTAGATTATCTAATTTTATTTCTGTGGCATGCCTTGATGCTTGTTCCACTTGTTCTTCCAAGATAGATCACAGACAAGCACTAGAGATTGCATGTTAGAAAAAAAAAAAAAAAAATCTCAAAGGTGTCAATTTTCTCTATCTTATTGCATACCAGTTCATCCACCATAAACAAACGCAAGATCTGCCCCGAATATCTAGAGTATCTGACACTAAAGCCAAATGGCATACACTGCAAGCTCGAAGAAGAAGTACCCACTCTCCTAATCTTTCACTCACCAAACTTGGGAAAAGGAATGGTTGATTATGCTCTGGTAATGCTTGACATACATCTGAGCTGATCAATATGTTTGAGCGTTATAATAAGCTGTATATGAAGTAAAATGCAAAGTTTTTCCAATGACTACTTTATGCACCCTTGTTTTATTTTTATTATTATTATTATTATTATTATTATTATTATTATTATTATTATTATTATTATTATTTATGGCAAATGAGAGGTTTGGTCTCCTAGTGATAGGAGATCAACCAGCCTAATTTTATTAGATAATATGCAATATATTACAAAAGGTATTAACTGCTAATGATAACCTTGGTTGTTGTCTAGCAGTTTTCTAAGATTATAATTATGTATGTAATCTTCTTCAGAAACACTGATAAGTAATCACAGTCTTAGTTCCTTATTTGGAGTTGTGCAATTATCTCTTCTAGTCCTTCCTTCTGTTTTTCTTTATAGCACGAAGTCGAGTCACCCAATAGAAATATTAAGCGATTATAGATCATGCTATAAGACAGAGCTTCAAACTGAAAAATTCTTCTATTGCTCTGCTTCCGGATTGTCCAGCATTTAGCTTTTCCTTTATGCACCCTTGTTGTTTTGGATAACAATGTTATAAATGTTATGACAGCAGTTATAACGGTTATGGCCACCCTCAAGTATCTCATTGAGGAAAATAATGCAGAAAATATAACAAGCATTATTTTCCATTATTTCTTGCCATAATGAACTGTTATAACATAAATAACAGCCACTAATTTTGCACTTACACTTTGTTTTAAATAAAATAATATTTGATACAAATTTCAAATATTTTCACTTCAAAATTCCGTTCAAAGTCACTGTACAATTCAAAAAAATATCATTCCTCAGTAAAAACAAAGAGATATAAGACTTATTTTTGTGTTACTGTCCATTATTTCCATCATAACACTGCTATAGTAGTGCTATTTTAGTGGCTATTTTAATATTAAAAAAATAAAAAGTTGCTTTTTGAAACCAATAAAATCCATTGTAGCTGTTACAGCGGTCGATAATGATTACAGTGGGAGGCGTTACACATGATAGCATGCTTATAATAGTCTTTCAGAACATGGTTTGTTCAGTAATTGGGCAGGCTTCATGACAGGGAGGCTGTCTTATAAGTATCATACTCATCAAGCAACAATTGAACTAAGAAGCTTCAAAAACAGTACACAACAAGCTTCAAAAACAGTTCACAATAGATATGAATGATAAACTCTTATTTTAGAACTATGCAATGTAACTGCTCTGAACAGACGAGACAAACATATGGCAAAGTATGGCACATCAACAGGGATAGCAACAAAGTTTTGTATTTTTTCCCTTTTTTCGAGTAAACAAGCTCCTTGACTAATTTGAGATTTCATGCATTTGAAAGTTCTTTAATTGATTTCAATATGAACTACACCAATACTTATCCTAGTTTAGCATGGACATTTCTTTTGGTCATATCTATAGCACACCAGTTATATGACCCATGCAGTTTTCAAAGGCAAAATGATGACTATATCCTATCTGTTAGATTTAGAATTATCAACAGCACGAAACACTACTCTGCATTGTAAGATGAGAACAGGACTTACGTAGCATGAAGCACTACTCTGCATTCTAAGTTAAGAACCGGACTCATAATAAGCTTAGACAGCAACAGAGAGAAAGGGACACACACACACACACACACACACACAGATCCACATTGCATTAGTATGGTATCCATTTTTTATCTGCGGTATCACTCTCTGGACTTAAGGATACTAAATTCGCCCAGGTAATCTTATTTGCCTTCAACATTCTGGTCTTTTGCCTCATTTGCCTGCCCTGACCTTGAATTAAGTCCAGCCCGCATTATTACATTAAGCCTACATTATTACATTTGGAAGTTGGTTTCAACATTCTCATTATAGCTACTCCATCAATGAAGTCTCACATTATGGCTACTAACTTTCAAACTGAAAATCGATTCATGCAATTTTAATACAAAGAAAAATCTTAGGTGGCTAGATAATTCTCTTCTCGAGGAAATTGCGGCTATGGTACTAAGATTGAGATATATAACCCAAGCAGCTGCTTATATTATAGAGATTTTATAACTTTGTGTGTTGAATTTGAGTTTATGAATATGCTTTAATGTATTCATGAGGCAGTATAACTGCTATTTCTGTTACTGAAAAATTAGTAGCTGGAAACATCTTTTAGGTGAGTATTTGCATACATATTTGAAAAGCAAAAAAGAAAAAAAAAATCTAATAACATTAACTTGATTACAATTCCTGAAATAAATATTAGAAACATTGCAGGAGATATTTTGCTCTAATCAATGCAAGATCTGCTAAATTATTATCATATTTGGTTTTTTTAAGAAAAAAATGTTATCTTTTATTTATTTTCTTTATGTTTGGATTTACATAAGTTTTTAACTCCCATTTATTAGATATGAGCTTCAAACTTGCACAGCAACGAAAGAAATCAATGCATCGAGGTTTTGCTCAAACTTAAATCTCATGCTGCATCGACTCAGTACCATAATAATCTCAATAATATTTTGGCTGTTCATTGGTTAGCTCCAAAAACATTTCAATTGAACTAATAGCACTGAAATAAGTAGAGGATCCACTAAACCCATTGCGATCTGTAAATAAATCTCTGCCCCTCCTGCTTTTACACAATATCAGATCAATCATCAATATCTTTGTTGGTGGTCTTTGCATACATTCACCTAAAAGAAAATAGAGAAGGAAAATTCATTCCATTGCATCAGTTCTGTTGAATATTCTGAGATAGAGAAAAAAATGGAAGGCGATTCATCAACTAATGAAGACATCTAAGAAAAATGAAACTTTTCTTTAGAAAGCAGAAACTAATTCCACGGTATGTTCCATCCTCATGACAGCATTATCTCATACGGTAAGCATTCATATAAGAGACTCTTAGCTACAGCTTTGATAACATAAACCAAAGTATAAAGGAGCAACTGTAGCCATTTACCAAAACAAACTCACCAGGAACTTCTAGCAGAGACTGGGTGCAAACCAAATAGGCTTCATCGAATCATTTGAAGGCTTTTCCCACCCACACCATATGAATTCATGGCTGCCATCCTTGAGGTTCAGCACTTCTATGTGATGGAATTTGCTCTTGAATCTCTGGAAAATGTCATAAGGAGCTTCAAAATACATGCAATCCTCTCTGAATCCAGGAAAGTCGCTCACGCAGATCATCGAGCAGTGATCTTCTGCCGAGAACAGTGCCTTATCTTCGATGCTTTCGATCACGGACCACCGAAGCAGCCGTCCACTCAGATCGAGCTTAAAAAGCTTCAAGTCCTCCTTGACATCATAATCCCGGTACAAGAAGCTGGGATCAAGGAAACTGGAATCACGGGCAAGCAGCAACAGCTCGGTTTCAGATGCCTTCACCAACAAAAATTTGGCAGCGGCAATGGGCGGAGGCACCGAAAAGATCGATTTGCAAGTAGCAGCAGCGGCATAGACGGTAACAATTCCATCGATGTCCAGCGTGTAGAATCGCCCGTCGTCGTACACCACGGAATCAAGAGGAGCGGGAGAATCGGTTTTCAGCTCGGTCCAGAAACTGTCTCCGAGTCTACAGAAGTGCACATGACGCTTGCCAGAACTCCAGTTGTGGACCATGATGATGATGACACAGTCATGCGCACGAGAGCTTGGACTCGAGAATAAGGAAGCGTTCCAGATGAAGCTGATGCTGTTACGGCCGCCGCCTTGGGTGGCGGAGCGTCCCGGCAGGTAAAAGTCGGTCGGTGGGGGGAGCCAGATTTGGGCCCTGGTGACGGGGTTGAGCAAGGAGAGGGCGGTGCCCCGGAGCATCAGCAGCCAACCGTGGGATGACGCGAGGATGACCTGGCCGTAGGATTCGGGGATGGAGAGGGTGCGGACGGAGTTGGTGGCGAGGCTGAAGAACGGCCGGACGTCAGTCAAGCAGCAGTAGGGGAGAAGGAGAAGCGGGGGCTGCGGCCGGAGGTTGGCCGGCAGCGCCGCGGAGCGCCACGACTTGCAGACGGCGCGGAAGTGGATGTAATCGGCGATGAGGACCAGCTTCTTGGCGATCAGCTCAAGGAGATCGGTTGGGAGGTGGGACCAATGCGGCCCTTCCTCTTCTACTCTTCTTTTGCTACTGCTAGATGCCATTGGTTATCAGGAGGAGGAGAACAATTCAAGCGGTTCAAGAAGATGGAACCAGGTGGGGTCAGGATGGTGATGAAATCTGGAGCAAATTTAGGGTTTTTAAGGGACTAGGGTTTTATGAGACGAAAGATCCAGACGGAGAGGTAAACTGGAAATAATTTACGGATAGGAAGGATTCCCCGGCAGGAACCGGTCGCGTGGGCCCTGAAAAGAGAACCTGAATGCTGAGAGAAGCTCAAAAGAGAATCGTTCTGCAGCTAAGTTGGATCGAGCATCATGCGAGTTTTCTTTCAGATCATAATTTCGATAGCAAATTTAACTAGTTGATTAATTGCATTGGATTTCACAAATTTAGTTAAATCTGAAGAAAAATTTAAAGGTCTACAATTTGTTCAAGCCAAACTAGGTCAAGCATCACACAAATCCAAAATACTGTATTGGAGTCTAGTCGATTTTGTCTTGATTCAGGTGCATGCGTGCTTGATTGGCAAACGAAAGCTAGAAATTTTGATATCAAGTCCCCGGTCCTCTGTTGGTAATGATCTATGGTCGAGGTGAATGCTTTTCATTTTTGCACTATAGCAAAAGGTCAAGATGAGTACAATTTCTGAAAAATTCCACGGAAGTTTCTTGGAAACATGAATAATAGAAGGTGAGAGAATTAGAAAATAATGAGATACAACCCTAATGAACCCCTTGAATTTATAGATGGATCACTAGCCCAAGATAAATTTGGGCATATAATCAAATGTTCGGAATGTCCAATACCGAATTAATACAAATAAGTTGATCCAAGTTCAAGGAGAAAGGTGTGCTCCAAAATCAAAACAAGAGGCTTGAAAAACCCTCTGTTTAGCAACCAAAAGATTTGGATTTGGATTCAATACCTGAATGATGCATTTTCAGAAATCTAGACCTGCATACTTATAGTGCTGGTGGATCTCCTTCCCTTTCTCTCAAAGAATATGACAAGAAAACCTCTCGAGACCAAGATAGATCGGTATTCTATACTTCCATACCAAACATACTAGTCTGACAGGCTAAAACAGGGGAAGAATTCTTGTTCACCAGGGATGCTGGACTGGTTGCATTTTTACATGACATGCTTTACCTCCACTTTAACACTAGCTCACAGAATTCAATCTCCACACCAGTCGCATGACATGCAACATCACCCAATGTGTAAGCCACGTTTACATCATAGCATCCAAAGATCTACAGCTTAATGTGGAATCCTGTACATAGGCAAGCCGCTTAAGTGCACTGTTCCATTCCCTCTGCGATGTTGAATCAGCAGAGTGCTTTGGGATGGATCACAAGGGACCTGCATGAACTTTTGACAAATAACTTTTTACTAATACAAATTTTATTAATAAAAAGATTACAAGATTTTGCAAAGAGCCAAACACCATAAAGATGCACAGAAAAAATAAGGACTCACAAAAAAAAAAAAAAAAAAAAGGCATCTGGGCCTCTATCTTCTAATCCAAGTAGGAGTGAAGTCCTGCGTAAGTTCAAAACGACCCAGCTCCATTTGAGTTAATAATCCTAAAACTCAATATATCTTAATAAAACTAGGACTCACATGTTAATTATTTCTATTCCAAGCAGGCAATCACAAATAAGCAAAACTATAATTGTAATAAATTTTTGCAGCCGGCAAGGAACCTCAATAGAGGCTAGGTGTAAACCAGAAAGGAGCCATTAGATCTTTTGGAGGCTTCTCCAGCGCGCACCGTATGAACTCATAACTGCCGTCCTTTATATTGATTACTTTGATATTATGGTTTTGGGGCCAGAAATCAACATCCTCGAAAGGAGTTTCATAATAAACGCAATCTTCTTTGCATCCAGGAAGGCCCCTAGCGAAGACCATCGAGCATGAGCATTTTTCTCGTGTCAAAAACAATGCTTTATCGCCTATACTGTCTATCTCGGACCATTCAAGCTTCTCTCCACTCAAATCCATCTTAAAATGTCGCAAAATCATTCCAACAGACGACTGGCTGGAATAGGCAGAGAACAACGGCTCCGTTTCTGATGCCTTCACTAAGAAATATCGGAGGGCGAAAGCAGGTTTAGGCAGTGAAAGGACCTTCACGGAAGGAGCAACAGCATCGGAGACAGTAACAACTCCAGCGATGTCCAGCATGTAAAATCACCCCTTACTATACACGAGGGATGGAAACATAAATCTTGATATGTTCTAAAGTATGCTTTAATCAAGAATAATATAAATTCAGAATCGTAAAGAGAACTTTCATAATTTTCATGAAATATATCTGATGCGGAAGATTTAATGCGGAAGAAGAAAAAGACATCTTTCTACCTGAGGATCTATTTCTCTTCCTTCCTTCTCCTGTTTCTTATAGCATATCAATAATGATAGAATCTACATCTCTCCATGGGCAGAGATAAGACCTATATTTATAGACTTTTATCGGTACTTCCATCAAGTAACCGAATGAAATTTGAATTCTATTTGAATTCAAATTGATCATTATTAGAATTCAAATAGTAGAATCCATGTTAAATCGGCCACTTAATCAGGACATATTCTAACATTCTCCCACTTGGCCCAATTATAACATTATACATGAACCTTAAGCATTCATAATGAAACAAATCTCTTTCTTAATATTCATCATAATTATCTTAGTATGGTAAATTACTATATGCGAGTTTTGGCGGTCATATGTTATTTAATTAGCATACTCCCTTCCATATACCATAATACTTGCAATTTAACATACCAGGTCTGTAAGATAGATATATATATATGCATATATCTTTTCATTATGGTCCACGACAATGTCTCATAGAAACTTTCCTGTTATAATTAAACATAATATAATTTGTGTACACCATAAGAAACAGAAAATTCATTAATGTAAATCAGAAATACTTTATTGAGCTCAGAGTGTCTAAAACATCATTAATACATCATTCATTAATACAACCAAGACTAATTCTATGTACATATTTTTTAAATGTCTTTGATTGCAAGTCTTTTGTTAACGGATCTGCTATCATGAGATCAGTTTCTATATGTTTAATAGATACTCTTTGTTTCTGAACCTCCTCCTTAACAATAAAATATTTCAACTTTAATGTATTTTGTACCTTTGAATATTTATCATTTTTGAAGAAGAACACTGCTATAGAATTATCTCGGTAAATTTTTAGCAGCTTGGTAATGGCGTCGACAATCCCAAGTCCTGAAATAAAGTTCCACAGTTATAATGCCTGAATTATGGCTTCAAAACATGTCACAAACACTACTTTCATAGTCAATAAAGCAATGACAGACTTTTCGGCACTTTTCCACAATATTGTTCTTTCAGCAAACATAAAGAGATAACGATACATGGATTTACTACTATCAGTGCATCCAGCAAAGTCTGAATCCGGTCTTATGCAAGTTTGCACATACATTAAACTACCTACAACAGAAACATAAGGAATTGATTCTATTTTCTTTCATTCTACATCATTCTTTGGACATTGCATGAGACTGAATTTATCCCCTTTCTGTACTAGAACAATTCTGGCTGAATATTTATTCATATTAAATATCTCTAGAATTTTTTCGATATATTCTTTTTGAGATAATCCTAGAATACCTTGTGATCTATCACGAAATATTTTAATTTCTATCACATAGAATGCATGTCCCATATCTTTCATTTCAAAATTCTTCGAGAGAAAATTTTTGTCTCACGCAATATACTTAAATCATTAGTAGCAAGCAAAATGTCATCAACATATAGAACTAAAAATATAAACTTGTTTCTACTGATCTTTTGGTATATACACCGATCAACGATATTTTTTTTAAAACCAAAAGATGTTATGGTATTATTAAACTTGATGTACCATTGTCCAGAAGCTTGTTTTAGTTCATATATTGATTTCTTTAATTTACACACTGTTGGGGATAAATCCCGCTCCTGCCGAAGCCCGGCCCGATGCTCAGCCCAATGTAACCAGTAGCCGCTGAAGAGCTTCAGCACCAGGCGCCAGGCCGAGCCCTTCCCACGGCCGAACTCCTTCGGACCGACTCCAAGCGACCGAGCTTCAATGAAGTCCTCCCACGGCCGAACTCCTACGGACCGACTCCAAGCGACCGAGCTTCAACGAAGTCCTCTCAGCGGCCGAACTCCTTCGGACTTCCCACGGCCGAACTCCTTCGGACCGACGCGACCGAGCTTCAGAAGTCCTCTCAGCGGCCGAACTCCTTCGGACCGACCCACGGCCGAACTCCTTCGGACCGACCCAAGCGGCCGAGCTTCAATGAAGTCCTCTCAGCGGCCGAACTCCTTCGGACCGACTCCAAGCGGCCGAGCTTCAATGAAGTCCTCTCAGCGGCCGAACTCCTCAGCGGAGCGGTCGTCACTGGGCCGAACTCCTCAGCAGTCGTCGGAGCCCGAACTCCTCAGCAGTCGTCACTGGGCCGAACTCCTCAGCGGTCGCCCTCATCAAACTTCGGCCGACCGAGCTCCTACCGAACTCTCAAGTGTCCAAGCCTCAGCCCAAGCCCAACAGCCGGCCGAACCCCAGACGGCCGAGCTTCGGCTTCTCAGCAGCCGAACTCTTCTGCGGACGAGCCTTAGCTGCATACCTCTTGCCAGACGCCTATGGGAGCCGAACTCCCTCCCATCTTCCTCTTCAGGAGCCCGAACTCCTCCGAAATGGGCACACGACGAAGGCCTTCAACCCTTCATTCGGCAAGCTCTGCAACCATCACCATCAGTCAGTCCGCCGCACCATCGGTCAGTCCGCCGCGGGCGATAGCGACCCACTGCCAGGCGGCGATGGCTGTCACCCTCAATCCGCCGCACACGGCACCAGTGGACTGACTCCGCCGAACCTCGAGCGGCCCGCCAGCACGCGGCTGCAGTTGTCACCATCAAGCTCCACTATATAAAGGACCCTCCCGACACACTAAGGCTAAGCTCTCTGAACTCTTGACTCTCTAAGCTCTCCTCCACATCTCTAAGCTCCGGAACTCATTCCGAGCACTCCATTACTGTTGGTCGGAAACTAACTTGACCGTCGGAGGGTCCTGCCGGAGCCACCACCCCACCGGTTCCGGACGGGACTTCGTTTTGCAGGTCCCCGGCGGCGCCCAGCGGCCTCGATTGCGGCGACCTCCGGCGGCGACGGATTTCTGCACCAACAGATTGGCGCCGTCTGTGGGAACCGAAGGGACTGAACCTTCGAGGTTCCCTTGTTCTTAAAGGAGTGCTCGGCGACGATTTCCCTCCCCTGCTCCGGATCTCTCTTCTCCCTCTTCAGAATTCCTTCTCTGGAAAGAGGAAATGCCCCCCAGAAGGGCTTCGACGCGGCGCTCGACGGCTTCCGCGGCTCGATCCCCTCCGAGTCCGTCTGTCCCTGCTCCGGCCCCGGTGACTCAGCCCCCGTCTAATAGCCGCAGTGGATACGGAGCAGTTCAACCAGCTCATCCAGCACGTTCGCGGTCTCACGGAGGCGGTGCAGGCGGTGCTGCACCAACAAGTCCCAGTGCCAGCCCGACCGGCGCGGGACTCTCCGAAGTCGGATGATCCAGTCCAAGAGCGACCGGCCTGGGCAGCCCGACCTCCGATACCCGGATTGGAGAGGCGGAGGAGGGAGAGCCCTTGTTCGGATCATGGATCGACCAAGGGTGAAGCCTCGCGCCCATCTCACCAGAAAGCCTTGGAGATCAGAGACCGTGGAGGACCTGCTGGGCCAAAGGCTCTTGGAAATGAACCGGCGAATTGAAGAACTTCGTCCCCCCTCGCGTGGTGATGACGTTTGTGCAGACCCTCCTTTCTCGCAGAAAATCATGCAAGAACCTGTTCCACCGACCTTCGAGCTCCCTCAACTGGAAAGCTACGATGGAACTTCTGATCCGGTTGATCACCTGGGGGCCTTCCGGGCCATGATGCTGCTTCACGGCGCTTCAGATGCCGTGCTGTGCCGAGCCTTCCCGTCTACCTTAAAGGGAGCAGCGAGGAACTGGTACTCGGCGTTGAAGCCCAACACGATCTTCTCTTTCGACCAGATGAGCAGTCGGTTCGCGGCCCACTTCATCAGCAGCCGACGACCGAGCCGAGGTTCAGATTCCCTGATGAGCGTCAAGCAGAAGCAAGGGGAATCCATCCGGACTTACGTCACTCGATTCAACGCCGCGGCATTGGAAGTCCGGGACCTGGACCAGTCTGTCGCGATGGCCGCACTTAAGGGCGGCCTTCAGAAAAATAGCTTGCTGTTCTCTCTGGAAAAAAGGTATCCCAGGGACTTCGCCGACCTGCTGGCTCGAGCCGAGAGATATGCCCGTGCGGAAGAAGCCTTCAAATTGAAAGATGAGGAGCTCGTCAATCGCCCCTGAGAGAAACGGAGAGAGAAGTTCCCCCGCTGAAGCGGAGAAGCTTCGGCGCGAGGAAGGCCGAACCCACCTATGAGCCCGTCAGCGAGGAAGCTCCGACAAAGAAGTATGAAGTCCTCCCGCGGAAGCTTCCGCGGGAAAGTGGAACGAAGTTCGGCGCAAGTAAGGCCGAACTCACGCTCCAGAATGTCCCCCAAAGGAACCGCCTACAAAGTGTTCACTGGAGGCGGAATGAAGTTCGGGCGAGAAAAGCCGGGCTCACCCCAAAGCTCGGCATCAAGGTAAAATGAAGCTCGGTGGAAAGCCGAACTCCTCAACTCAACCTCCAAAATAAAGTTCGGCGCCGGCAAGGACGGAACGAAGCCCCCCTCCCAGGAAGGTTCCGCAACTACGACCCGCTCCTCTAACTCGAATTCTCGGCAAAGTTAAGAGCCAACCGCCAAGACCTGAAGGACTACGGCCTCTCCAAACATGCGC
>QRFJ01000319.1:603930-866430 GCA_006176705.1 Cocos nucifera
CTTCGGACTTCCCACGGCCGAACTCCTTCGGACCGACTCCAAGCGACCGAGCTTCAATGAAGTCCTCTCAGCGGCCGAACTCCTTCGGACTTCCCAGCGGCCGAACTCCTTCGGACCGACTCCAAGCGGCCGAGCTTCAATGAAGTCCTCTCAGCGGCCGAACTCCTCAGCGGACGGGCTTTAGTGGAATCCCCAAGCGGTCGTCACTCAGGAGCCCGAACTCCTCAGCAGTCGTCACTCAGGAGCCCGAACTCCTCAGCAGTCGTCACTGGGCCGAACTCCTCAGCGGTCGCCCTCATCAAACTTCGGCCGACCGAGCTCCTACCGAACTCTCAAGTGTCCAAGCCTCAGCCCAAGTCCAACAGCCGGCCGAACCCCAGACGGCCGAGCCGCGGCTTCTCAGCAGCCGAACTCTTCTGCGGACGGAGCCTTAGCTGCATACCTCTCGCCAGACGCCTATGGGAGCCGAACTCCCTCCTATCTTCCTCTTCAGGAGCCCGAACTCCTCCGAAATGGGCACACGACGAAGGCCTTCAACCCTTCATTCGGCAAGCTCTGCAACCATCACCATCAGTCAGTCCGCCGCACCATCAGTCAGTCCGCCGCGGGCGATAGCGACCCACTGTCAGGCGGCGATGGCTGTCACCCTCAATCCGCCGCACACGGCACCAGTGAGACTGACTCCGCCGAACCTCGAGCGGCCCGCCAGCACGCGGCTGCAGTTGTCACCATCAAGCTCCACTATATAAAGGACCCTCCCGACACGCTAAGGCTAAGCTCTCTGAACTCTCGACTCTCTAAGCTCTCCTCCACATCTCTAAGCTCCGGAACTCATTCCGAGCACTCCATTACTGTTGGTCGGAAACTAACTTGACCGTCGGAGGGTCCTGCCGGAGCCACCACCCCACCGGTTCCGGGCGGGACTTCGTTTTGCAGGTCCCCGGCGGCGCCCAGCGGCCTCGATTGCGGCGACCTCCGGCGGCGACGGATTTCTGCACCAACACATTTGCGCTAGGAGGGTGACCAAAATTTTCTGTTCTTCAAAGAAAGACTTTTACACCATTTAGTGTAACCTCCATACACTAATGCATAATAATCTTATGAGTCTTTTTTGAGAGGTAAAAATATTTCTTTATAATCAATGCCTTCTTTTTGAGTATAACCCTTGGCAATAAGTCTGATTTTATGTCATTTGACATTGCCATCCGAGTCGCACTTGGTCTTAAAATTTTATTTACATTCGACTCGTTTAGAAGCTTCTTTGTAATTCAATAAGATCCCAGACTTTATTATCTTTCATAGATTTTAACTCAGTTTTCATTACATCAATCCATTTGTCAGACTCAAAACTTTTTATGGCTTGTAAAAATGAAACCGAATCTTTATTAATTCCATTATCAAAATTTGACCCCTGTAAGTACACCACATAATCATTAGGAATAGCTGATCTTCTTTTCCTTTCAGATATTCTTAAAGGTATTTCTTGTGATTCAGTAATGTCAGACATTTGTGAATTAGCTCCTTCATGGAATAATTCATCATTCAAATATTGTTCATCATTAGGTACAATATTTTGTACAGGTGTGGATGAAGAAATACTTATGGATAATAAAATATCTATCCTAACTTTTTTTATTTCCATATTGTTTCGTTCATCACTCCGACTGACTTCATAATTTTTAATAAATTTTGTATTACCGATTTCAATAATTCTCAGACTATGGTTTGGACAATAAAATCTATACTCTTTAGATTTCTCTGGGTAACCAATAAAGTAACCACTAAACATTTGAGAATCTAATTTTCTTTCATGTGGATTATGGATCTTTGCTTCCGCTATGCAACTCCAAACATGAAGGTGCCTTAAACTAGATTTTCTTCCAGTCCATAATTCAAGAGGAGTTTTTGAAACTGCCTTACTAGGAATTTTATTTAATAAATATAGCAATTTTAAGAGCATACATCCATAATGATTTGGGCAATGAGGAGTTATTTATCATGCTCCTAACCATAACCATTAATGTTCGATTTCGTCTTTCAACTACATCATTTTTCTGAGGTGTACCTGGCATAGTATATTGTGCACATATACCATATTTTTTGAGGAACTTTGCAAATAAACCTGGACATTATCCTGTTCTATTATATTTTTCATAATATTCACCACCTCTATCAGATCTTACGATTTTCATCTTTTTATCTAATTATCTTTCAACCTTATTTATAAATACCTTAAAGGCATCCATTGCTTGAGATTTTTCATGAAGTAAATAGATAAAATCATAACATAAAAAATCATCAATAAAGGTGATAAAATATTTATCTCCACTAAAGGATGGAACATCAAAAGGTCTGCATATATCAGTGTGTATGATTTCAAGAAGCTGGCTGCTTCTTGTAGCGCCTTTCTTGTTATGTTTAGTTTGCTTTTCGTTGATGCAATGTATATATATATCAAGATCAGTAAAATCTAGATTTGGTAAAATATCATTCTTTATTAATCTTTCTAATCTTTCTTTGGATATGTGACCCAAACATTTATGCCACAAGTAAGCAAAATTTTTATTTAATAAACTACGCTTAATACCAGAATTATGATGCACAGTAAGAAGGGATTCAGCAAAAAGATTGTCAAGTTTCAATTTATATAAACCATCAATAAGTACTCCAGAACTAATAAAAGAAGTATTTTTATATAAACTAAAACAACCATGTCCAAACCTAAAATTAAATTCAGAAACATCAAGTTTCAAAAGAAAAATTAGGTTCCTAAAAATTAAAGGTACATAAGCTATCTGTAATAGATCCAAATGATAACCAGTATCCAGGATCAACCGATAAGTGTCTATGCCTTCAATCGGAACCTTCATATGATTCTCCATGAACATAAAGTCTTCAGTTGGATTTGTGGTTTGGATCGAAAGAAATTCCTGCATCAAATTAGAAACATGAGTGGTAGCGCCAGAATCAAGCCACCAAGTATTATTTGGAACTTTAGTCAGGTTTGATTCAAAACATACAAAAGTATTAGATTTACCTTTCTTTTCGAACCAAGCCTTATGTTTCAAGTAGTCTTTCCGATAGTGTCCAACTTTCTTACAGAAGTAACATATGTCCAGATTTAGTCCCTTCTTATCAGCCTGAAGACCTTTAGAAGGCATTTTCTTTTTCTTTTTGAATTTGTTGGCTTTTTTCTTGTATCCTTTACTAGCTTGTTGATTTATATAATTAATGAAATGACTACCTTATTTTTTCACCCTTGTTTTCTTCTGAATAAGCATACTGGATAATTCACTGACATCCCACTTTATCTTAATAGTGTTATAATTGATGTGAAAAGATCCATACTCAGAAGATAGTGAATTCAGAATGAATTATACTAAGAAAAAGTCATCAACAGTCATTCCTAAGGTCTTTAATCTTACTGCAACATTGGTCATCTCTATAATATAGTTTTGCATACTTCGTGATCCATCAAACTTCATGATCGTGAGTTCTGCCATTAATGTACCAACAAGTGACTTATTTGCATAACGAAAATATTCTTCCACTAACTTCATATATTTCTTTGCACTTTCTGTTTGTAGAATAGTGCTCTTAATGTTGTTGGCAGTCGTCATTCGCATGAACATAAGACTTAATCTATTAGAACATTTTCATGCTTAATAATGTAACTTCTCTTCCTCACTATAGGAATCCTTAGGAGTAGTAGGCTTATTTTTCAGTAGTACCAAGTCAAGATCCAATACTTCTAAGTGGAAATTGACTTGTTCACTTCATTCAGAGAAGTTTAAATCATTAAATATGATAATAGATGAAGCATACGAATAAAGAGAAATAGCTACATAAATAATATATAAATGCTTAAATTAAAATAATTTCATAATGGATTCAGACAATTAACAATAAAAGCATATTGTAATTCTCCTTTGGGTAGATATTACAACATACTATCATAATTTAATGCCATTCTTTAATAGGCAATTAAATATTTCCAACCAAATATACTTGTTATCTTTGGATATATAAATATATTTGATCAAAGAATATTAATTTACCTCTATCACGCTCATCATTCATGGAATAATGATTCACCTTTGATAAATCCTGAAATTTCAATGAATAGTGAACATCAATTTATCCACTGAATTTTTTCGTTAATAGGCATTTAATCATGGATAAATGATCAGATTATGCATGATAAATTCTTTTAAATATTCTAGTTTGGCCACTTTGGTGACTAACAAACTATACATAAGATCATGCATAAATAATAATTAGATTTTCAAATGCATGTTAAACATTCTAGTTTGGCCACTTTGATGACTAACAAACTATACATAAATATAAGAACATGCATATAATCAATAATTAAAATTTTAAATGCATGTTAAACATTCTAGTTTGGCCACTTTGATGACTAAGAAACTATACATAAACATAAGAACATGCATATAAACATTAATTAAAATTTCATCAATAATTGCCCCAAGTTCTTTGTTAAACAAAAGTTTAAAACAAACTTAATGGATCATTAAAGAATAAAACAATCATTTAGGAATTAAAAAAAATTTAGGGGTTGTTCCATAATTTTAAAATTTTTAGAGGCTAATTTGCAAAAAAATCTATAACTATAATTGGATCCTTTTATAATTTAAACTTCATTGAGGGCTTAATTGCAAAAACCCTGAACCCAATTTAAATAGGCCTTATTTGGTTTGACTTGACTCAACCAAATTAAACATTAATGGGTTTCTGCTTAATGGATGCGGATCGAACCCGAACCTAAAAATTCGATAATCCGATTTTATTAAGCAGGTGAATAATGGATTCGGGTTTCGGGTTTAGACCCAAAACCAAAACGCCATTAGGGCTTATCCTCTTCTCCCTCACGAGAATAGGGGTTTTCCATGCCGCAAGGTGGCCAACCGACCGCCCAAATTTCTTTCCGACCGCCAGTCGTTGCCCTACGCGGCATCTCCCTGTCTTCCACCGCCACTGCATCAAACGACCACAGGCGAGGGGCCGCAGCTGTAGGCTGCATCGCCGCCGCCGCCTTCGCCCTGCTTTGCCTAGCCACCGCCTTTGCCCCACCTTGCCTGGCCGCCGCCTAGCCCCTTCTCCTTCCGCCAGTCCATCTTCTGGATTGGATAGGGACCAATCTCGGCTCCTGCCGCAAGTCTTTATCCATGGCATCCAAGAATTGCAAGCGGTTGAACGGCCGCCGCCGCCATGCCTGCCGCTTTCGAAAGGCAGGCGCGGCCACGTCTTTGTCCTGCGACTGGCATGGCAGCAGCCATGACTGCTGCCCGATTTATCGGGCACATGGGTCGGCCAGCGTAGCTGGCTCCAAAAACCCATCCTCTCTTTTTTTTATTATTATTGATTTGTTGCCGGAGAACACTTTTTTTTAATTATTATTAATACTTTGCCGACAAACTGGGATGCACGGCCAATTTGATTGACAAAAGTCCAATCATCCTCATGCAGAATTGGGGATTCAACGGATCATCAGAATAATTTATTTATTTATTTTATCATAAGATCTTAAGTTCAAAGCTTTAAAATAAATAAATAAATTTTTTGTTTTATGAAGATCATGCAAATCTGGCTATACCACATGTAAACATAAATCTTGATATGTTCTAGAGCATGCTTTAATCAAGAACAACATAAATTCAGAAGAGAGCTTTTATAATTTTCATGAAACATACCTGATGTGGAAGAATTTGATGCAGAAGGAAAAAATATCTTTCTATCTGAAGATCGATTTCTCTTCCTTTCGTTCGTTGTAGTGTAGCAACAATGATGGAATCTACATCTTTCTCATGGGCAAGGATAGGGATAGGATCTGTCAACATCTCTCTCATAGGCAGGGATAGGATAAGATCTGTATTTATAGATTTTTATTGATACTCTTATCAAGTAATTGAATAAAATTTAAATAATTATTATTAAAATTTAAATAGTAGAGTCTACGTTGAATCGATCATTTAATCTGAACATATTCGAATCAAAGACATGAGATGTTTTGTCCAGGCTTCATCTCGGCCTTGTCTACAGAAGTTCACGTCACTAGTATAAACTGTCCAAGGACGGCACGTAATCGTCGTCACGACGCAATCATGCTCATGCTCAGCTGAACTTGGGCTTGAGGATATGATACCTTTCTGAGGTAAGACCGTGGGGAAACTTCTGCCATCAATTTCGGTGTAGTATTCTGGAAGTGGAGGAAACTGGATTTGTGCCTCGGTAATGGGGTTCAGCAAGGAGATTGCCTTGGTCGTAATGTCGGCCAGCAGCAGCCAACCATGGGATGACGCGAGGATTTTCTTGCGGCGAGCCTTAGGGAGGGAGAGGGTGTGGATGCTGTTGGTGGAAAGGCTGAAGAAGGAGCGGGAGTCGGTGAAGGACTGGTAGGGGAGTAAGAGAAGTGGGAGTTGAGGATGGAGATTACTGGCAGCGGTCGGCCGCGACGCCAACCGCCATGATTGGCAGACGGCGCCGAAGCGGATGCAGTCGGAGATGAGACGTAACTTGTTGAAGATAAGCTCTAAAAGGTCTACGGGAAATTCGGAACATTGTTTTTCTTCTCTTCTTTCAGAATTGGATGCCATGATGGAGAGAGAACAAAAATAGGTTCCTGTACAAATACAGGGGGATCACAAGGCTCGGCGTCGACTCAGGATCCAGCCCGCTCGCCGGCAGCTAAGGCTCCGATGTCGAGTCAGTGCCCGCTAAGAAGGTCATAGCCGGATGTGCGGCCAAGGCCGTCAACGTCACGGAAATAGGGCGCGATCGCCGCAGCTAAAACAGGGGAGTGAAGAAGACTGATCGGATGACAGAACGGGTGACAGAGAGGTTGTTATTACTCCGTCGCCGGCAAGGTGAAACCCAAATAGCGGTGAAACAGGGGCGGCGTTGCGGCGATCAAAAGCTCGAGGGAGGGAAGAAAAGAAAAGTGGGGATTAGGCGGTAGGAATCGTAGAGTCGGGGAGGATTTTATAGAGGTGGGAGAGGTAGCGTGTTCCCAGGCTCCGGTGATCCCGGGGAGGGGAAGACGGGCTCCACGTCTCGTCCGACTAAGATAACCAGATATATTCAATCAAAAAGATAACCAGTTATGGCTGGGCTCCAATTTGGTTCAGGCCGGTCCAACCGAGCCGAACCTTGGATCTACTGTGCATTTAGTTGAGAATCTTCTGTTTCTTCTTAGGGTTTCGTTCGGTAGCTCAGGGGCTGAGAACACTATAACACCACGAATAAAGCACCAATAATACATATTAGCATAATTGATGGGATTATTTTAGAAAAATTTTCTTATTATAATTAGGTATTGTACCTTAGCTATAATTATTTTATAATTATTTTTTTTTAGACTTGCATTGTATTAGGAAGGCCATTCTCCTTATTTTCTTTCTTTTCTAATTTGCATTGTATTAAAAAAACCATCCTCCTTATTTTCTTTCTTTTTAGCTTGTATTATATTTATTTTCCTTTTGGCTTGTATTATATTAGGAAAGTCTTTTTTTTCTTTTTTATTGTTGTAAGCATTTTATATACATTAGATAGCAAATTAATAAAGAACAACCTCATCATTTTATTTTCTTCATGGTATCAGAGCATAAACTTTCAAAATCTTAAACACCATCCTTAAACCATCCATTGCAGATCAATTATGGTGGAGAAATCCGACAAGATCATGAAGATGAATGCATCCAGTTTAGGACGAGCTGATAGCAAATCGTCCTATTATCTCCACCCCTTGGATCATCCGGGGTAAGTCTATGTCACAAACTTACTCACCAAATCCAATTCTCATTCATGGAGATGTTTAATAGAGAAAGCCTTATATGCAAAGAACAAGATAGGATTTGTTGATGGGACTTTAGAGAAACCAAGCGAAACTTCTTCCGACCACTGAGATTGGATGCAGTGCAATGCAATGGTAGTCACATGGCTCACAAACTCCATGACCAAGAAGCTGTACAAGACTGTGGCATATGCAGTAACAGCTCGAGATATATGAATGGACCTAGAAGAGCATTTCTCATAAGAAAAGCCGCTCGAGTCTACCAAATAAGGAGAATGGCCTTTCTAATACAATACAAGCCTAAAGAAAAATAATTATAAGGTAATTACAGCTAAGGTACAACATCCAATTATTATAAGAAAATTTTTCTAGAAGAATCCTATCATGCATTCTCAGCTTATCTAGTGAGTTTATTAATAGTGATAAACTAGTTTGTGATTCATATCATCGTGCCAAACAAACTAGACTTACTTTTTCTATTAGTCATAATAAAGCTGCCGCTCGTTTTGATTTAATTCATTATGATATTTGGGGCCCATATGCTACTCCTTCATATTCAAAGGTACATTATTTTTTTGACCATAGTTGATGATTTTTCTCAATGCACTTAGGTTTATTTAATGCAGTTTAAGTCACAAGTACAGCAATATTTGATACTTTTTTGCAATATGGTGCACACTCAATTTGGCACGCAAGTTAAGTGCATTCGAAATGATAATGATCAAGAATTTAAGTCATGGCCTATGCTTGATTATATGATGTAGTTTGAGATCCAGCAACAAACCTCTTGTACTTACATGCCTCAACGGAATGGGAGGATTAAAAGAAAACATAGGCACTTGTTAGAGATGGTTAGAGCCTTACATTTTCAGGCCAACTTGTCCATTGAATTTTGAGGGGATGCATCCGTACTGCAACCTATCTCATTAATTTGTTGCCCACATGTGTATTGCCCAACAAATCTCCTTATGAAGTATCATTTGGTAAACCTCCCAAATATGACCATTTAAGAGTTTTCAGGTATTTATGTTACGCTCAATTACACTCTCTTATAAAAGATAAATTTGGCCCCCGTTCTACTAAGTGTATTTTTGTGGGATATCTTCATAAGCAAAAAGGGTATTGAGTGTATGATCTAGCTAGTAAGTAAATTTAGGAATGGCAAAATCGATCCGACCCGATGGATATGCATCATACTCAAACCCAGTCAAATCTGAAAAATAGTGTTTGATCAGGTTTAGAGAAAATCCAAAAACTGTAGCATGGGTATGGGTAGGGTATGGGTAGTACAATTTTCTACCTGATTCCGAACCTATGGGTGTAGGTAATACCCGAATCCATATCCGAATATATATATATCCAATTTATAGTTAATACAATAATTATATTAGTTTCATCAATTATTAAATTATATTTGTATATTCTTTTCTTCATTCTCATTATCTTTTAGTATCTCAAGCTTCTTTTTCACTTAATATTTTTTATTATAAAATAAGATAATTAATATTTTTGTATCTTAAAAATATTATAATTTTGAATTCTTTATTTTTTTGAACAAGTTCTAATAGAAGTAGTCTTATTTTATTTAAAAATAATATCCTTCCATCTTTACTTAAAAATTATTTTGGTTGTTTATTTTTTTAGGTATGAATGGATATGGGTTGGGTATGAAAAAATGGATTACCCATAGATATCCCCAAATCCATTGGATATGGAGATGGGTATCTTTTTTCTTATCCGATCGGCTATCGGATAGGATTTGGATATAGGATATTAAGTTTAGATTTGGGGATGGGTAGTATAATACCCGATCCAAACCCTATTCGTTGCTATTCCTAAGCAAATTTTATATCTCGAGATGTGGTTTTCTATGAGAACATATTTTTATTTGCTATTACTGGGAGTAAAGAAAGCATAACTATTGAAAATTATGGTATGTTAAGCAGTCATTTTTTTTAAATGATGATGAAGACTCGCGTGATCAATCATCTGAACCATCAAGTCAGATGGACCCAAACGGTGCAGCCCACACACCCTTCAAGCAGCAGTCATGAGATGACTCAGTGCCAAACCAAGGATACGGGCCAACCCACACACCTGCGGCCTATACTATACCATATGGAGATAGATCCATCATTTTAGACCATTCCATACAGTGGTCTACTCTTGATTCAAAGGCAATAGGGACGGACCTCCCTGAAGAATTTGGCCCCGTGTCACTTGATGCACCAGAGAGTCCAACAAATAAAATTATCTCATCAGCCTAGACACCTCTTATATATTTTAAAGAAAGTTTCAACTCGCCCACATCGAGACCACACAATGCCACAACGGTATCAATACTTTATTTACACATTGCCCAGCTATCTTGCCCCATCACGCAGCTCCACACCTTCGACTAACTCAGGTGTAGTGTATCCTCTCTCTTCACATTTATTTCATGATAGATTATCTGCTGCTCACTCTGCTTTCTTAGCGGCCATCACTTCTATAGAAGAGCCATGTACTTATTTTTAGGCCATCAAATATGATCATTAGCGTGAGGCTATAAGCCATGAAATTGAAGCACTTGAGAAGAATGTAACTTGGACTATTGAACCTCTCCCACCTGGGAAGCATGCCATTGACTCTAAATGGGTTTACAAGATGAAGTATAAACTTGATGGGAGGATCGAGCGCTATAAGGCTCGATTAGTTGCAAAGAGATCCACTCAAATTGAAGGCTTGGACTACCATGAGATCTTTGCACCTGTAGCAAAACTTATAACCATACGTTGTATCTTAGCTGCAGCAGCAGTACGAAACTGAAAATTGCATCAACTTGATGTCAACAATGTCTTTTTGCATGGGGATCTTCATAAAGAGGTATATATAAAAATACCTAATGGTTATGCATGTTCCAATGCTAATAGAATTTGTCATCTTTGCAAATCCTTATATGGCCTCAAACAGGCTTCTCGTACTTGGTACCAAAAATTTACTATGGTACTTATTTAGCATAGATTTCTTCAATCCAAGGCAGACTATTCCTTATTTACTTATCATCGACGTAACTCATTTACAACAATTTTAATTTATGTTGATGATGTGATTATTGCTAGGAATGACAAAGGACACATAACTGCTCTTAAATGCTATCTCAATGACAAATTTTATATTAAAGATCTAGATCCCCTCAAATACTTTCTTGGCATTGAGGTAGCTTGTTCTCCATCTAGAATAGTCTTGAGTCAACGTAAATATACCTTGGATATTCTTGATAAAGTGGGATTGTTAGGATGTCAGCCTACTTCATCTCCTATAGAAACCCGACACTACTTATCTTCTATTGTAGGGATACATCCCTCACAATATTGAAATTAGATGTCAATCTAATCCTATTTTTTGTGAGCGCACCAAACATATTGAAATTAATTATCATTTTGTGCATGATCGGGTTCAATCAAAGAAACTCTTATTACGTCATGTCTTTACTTCGAGTTAGTTGGTAGACATTTTCACGAAGGTCCTTACTTCATCTATTTTTACCGCACTACATCGTAAGTTGGGCATTGTCAACCTCCATGCGCCAACTTAAAGGAGAGTATTAGCGTAATTGATAGAATTCTTCTAGAAGAATTTTCTTATTATAATTGAGTGTTGTACCTTAGCTATAATTATCTTATAATTATTTTCTTTTAGGCTTGCATTGTATTAAGAAGGCCATCCTCCTTATTTTCTTCCTTTTCTGGTTTGCATTGTATTAGGAAGACCATCCTCCTCCTTATTTTCTTCCTTTTCTGGCTTACATCGTATTAGGAAGGCCATCCTTCTTATTTTCTTCCCTTTTATTTTGTATTATATTTATTTCCCTTTTGGTTTGTATTATATTAGAAAGGCCTTTTTTTATTATTATTATTGTAAGTATTTTATATATGTTGGATAGGAAATCAATAAAGAACAATCCCGTCATTTCATTTTGTTCAATACGAATATGAAATTGATAATAATATTGTTCCCTACTTCGATGTTGGTTAGCTTAGTGGAAGAAACAAATCTATTCTCATACATGTGCTCATTTATCTTTATTGCACTTTCTTCTTCTTTTGTGAGATCTTAATATAAATAGTTGATTTCGATTTTCTTTTGGTTTATGTAACCATAACTGTCAGGTTTTCACATAATTTCAAGTTATAAACATTATCTTCTGCTGGTCATAGCTGATTTCCTTGAGTTATTTCTCTTATCGTTAACAAACTTACTAGGCCTTTAGAAGGCCTCGTAAGTACAATTTCTGTGTGATAACATGATATAATTGTTGACCTTGTTTCTGTATGTTCCGTTTTCTTGCTTCCTTTTCTTTCTTTCTTTTCCATGAATCAACAAGATACACTTCTTTTTTTCCTCTTTTTTTTCGGGGGAGGGGTTTGGAGAAGTGGTATTTTAACGTTGGTACAATCATGAGTCGGCATTTCCTTCACTCATGAAGCGTGAGAATTGGCTAAGTCTGAGTGGAGGATATTGAATTCTTACAAAACCTAGCATGTTTCATTTGATTATTTGAAATTCTACATATAAGCTGAAACCCAAACCATCTTTCACACCCATGCATGGATGATAGGATTCCAAAAAGGCATGGTTTTTCGGTTGTCCCCGTTGACCATATGGCGTTCGACCAAGTGAGGATCTCTCCTGCAAGCTTTGCTATGTTATGACATCGAAAT
The DNA here is from genome assembly GCA_006176705.1 of Cocos nucifera. Lineage (NCBI taxonomy): Eukaryota > Viridiplantae > Streptophyta > Magnoliopsida > Arecales > Arecaceae > Cocos > Cocos nucifera. The sequence goes on from QRFJ01000319.1 coordinate 616,447, forward strand.
AAAACCGAGAGCCTCTGGTCACCTTTCTAAGCCACCATGGAAGCGATCTCAGGTCATTGGTGTCGATGGAAAGCTGAGTTCCGGATGAAATCCTTCATCGCATCTTGTGAGACCATCATATTTAATTGTCGAAACGATGGAGGCAACTCTTAGACTTCCATCCACACCCTCCAATTCAGTTATCTCCCTTTCGCAAATCGGTTCCATCATCTCATCGACTATGTAAGCCACCGCCGTGACAATTCCAGTTGGCAGGGATTCCACCAATTAACCGGTCCCTCTGCATGCAACGTCAACCAGTGGATCCATCGGAACACAATGTTGAAGATGTCGCACTCCAAATTGGTTTCAAGCTGCTAGCATTCTGTTTGACTCCCTCTGCAAGTGCCAAATAATTGCGCAGGTTGAAACTTGGCCTGGACATTGAGCGGAAGGCCTCAACTTTAAACCTGAAGAAAATCTTCCGTTTTGGCTCATTGCACGAAGTCCTGTTAGGTTGTCCTGCCCTCCGCGTTTTGTTTTTTATGGCATGTGCATTTGATGAATTCATTGATGGAAATAAACTCGAAATCGTAACTATAATATATTACCGCTGGTTTGATGAGAAGATGTATGTGTCTGCGCCCAGTCCTTGGTGCTTCACCTTTTTAGGTTCCCGCAGCAGGCGAAGATGGTGGTAGAGGTTCCAAGGGCAGCATTGATGGGTTCTTCATCAGCACAGGCTGACGAAGGTATAAAAGCTTCGATTGGTCATCAAAACTTTATTTTCATTACAATATGGTCCAACTGATTTCTCTTAAAGCACTCCATCCTCTATAATTGATCCACCTCATAGATCCTAAAGTGCTCAATCTTTTGTCATGATACACCTATACAAATCTCAAAATGCTTCTTTCTCTATCTTCCATCCACCTATATATATCTAGAAGCACTCCATCCTCTATCATCCATCTTTTGCATATATTTCAAAGCACTCCATTTGTCATTCATCAATCTATATAGATCTCAAAGTACTTCATTTGTCATCCATGCACCTACACAAATCTCAAAAAGCTCTATCTTCTATCATCCATCCAATTTTATAGATCTTAAAGCACTATATTCTTTGTCGCTCATCTATCTGCAAAAATCTTAAATTGCTTTGTTCTCTATCTTCTATCTAGCTATATCTTAAAGCACTATATTCTTTACAAATCTCAAAGTATTTTATCTTTGATTATCCATCTACATAGATCTCAAAGCACTCCATCCTCTATCATTCATTGGCCTATATCTCAAAGTGATTTATCTTCTATCATTTATCCATTTGCACAAATTACATAGTGCTTCATTCTCAATCATCCATCCATCTGCATAGAACTCAAAGTACTCCATCTTTTATCATCAATCTGTATGCACATATACATCTCATAGCACCCATCCTCTGACATCCATCTACCTTATAAATCTTAAAGTGCTTCATTCTCTATCGCCATTCACTTGCATAAATCTTAAAATGCTCGATCCTCTGGCATCATCTACTTACATAAATCTTAAAACACTCCATCCTTTACCTCCATCCACTTGCGTAGATCTCAAAGCACTCCATCTTCTAGCATCATCTACTTGCATAGATCTTAAGACATCCATCCTCTATAATTCGTTAACTTACACCGATTTCAAAGCACTCCATTATCTATCATCTATCTGCCTGCATAGATCTCAAAATACTCTATTCTCTATCATCTATTCATTTTCATAGATCTTAAAGCATTTTGTTGTCTATCATTTATCTACCTGCACAAACTTCAAAGCATTCCATCCTCTATCATCCGTTAGTTTCTATAGATCTCAAAGCACTCCATCATCTATCATCGATCAAATCTATTATTTTAATGCAAAGAATGAAGGAAAAAAAATATATGGTCCGTCCAGAGAAAGATAAACCTGCGGTTGTTTTGTCATCCTCAATATCCTTTTTGTTTAGTTCTACATCTCCATTGTAAAATAACAAATCGAGTTCGTATAGAGATTTTTCATGCAGCTATTTCAATAGCTGCTCTAGGATACTCCCTAGACCCTAGACTAACCAATGTCACTATGAACACCAATTAATATATATGGAACAAAAGGTGTATATCTACACGATTTTTTGACGGACTAGGACATTCTTCGTTGCATTCGTTAACAAACTCGGCCATTTTACCTTTAAATTTTCTGTAGGGAGCTTATAAACCGATCCAACCCAAGAATTCGGTCATAATTCTGGATTTGAAGGTAAGAAAGTTGCTGTTAAGGAGATGAATTGCCAATTTAGCTTCTCTTGGGCATATCAAATGAACTGCAGAACAATCAGGTGCTGATGAACGAGCAGATCAAATGAGTGACTGGATACAATGCACTAGCAGGGCCCTAGCTAAAAGACGGGGTTGCAAATTGGTTAGGTTAGGTTTGGACAAGTGTTAATTTAGCCACCACAAGAAATTGGTGTTCTGCTGGTCCAGCAACATCGACACTTCTTATAGAGGTTCATCATGATTATTGGATGAAGCTTGATGTATTTCAATTTTTTCTTGTAAACTGTGTAAGCACAAGATCCGTAATGCATTCCTCTATTTTTTTAACGAATGCATATCTACGTTGTACCAAATATGATCCTCATCAAGAGGTGATGGCTGCAAAGGATACATCTAGAGGTTTGGCAATTAGTGTTGACAGATGTATTCTAAGAATGGGGGGCTAATCAGAAAGGTTTGGAAGTACCATAATCCAAGGAAGCTAGAGACGTGGATTTGCTGAATATGATGGGTGGCGGCAAGATCGAGCGTAATGGAAAGTTCGGCAGCTGATCAGAAAAATTTGTAAAATTTGGAGACAAAGTTCAGGCTTAGCAAGTAAAAGGATGCGCTTCAAGAGTGTGATTAAGAAGTGCACATGGTTGTTCACAGTCTGCAGGAATGGATCAACGCCGATCAAGGATCTTGTGTTTCGATATGCTTATGGACAAAAGTCTCAAACTAAAGCGAGTTCATCATGAATGCTGCTTGATACATCGAGAGTGAAAGTTGAATATCTGCATAGACTTTGGCAAGATATAGCCATTCTTCAAAGTGTTCAACTAGAGATGGGCTGTTGCCACATAGTTAATAATCAGTAACATTTTAGGTAGAATTAGCGTGCTTTTCATTTTTTAAATTTTTTGGATCACGGGCTGTGGGAGATGGGCTAAAGATCTTATTCTCCTCCAACCACTATATGTTTATAGAAATGGATGGTAATGATTAGTAATCGAGGTGGGTGTGAGGAGTCAAAGTTTGTAATATGAATATTTGTAAGATATTCTATTGTAATATGGAATGGCAACATATTGGGCTAAAATGTCTTTTTCAAAAAGGGCTGAAATTGGGCTCCAATCGGTCCGAGGCCCATCAGGCTAGGATGACTTCAGATTGGGCTTTGGGTTCAGTCCAAAATAATTCAGGCCAATTTTGGACCTAAATATGAGGCCCATTTTCCTTTCGGACCAGGTTCGGGCTTACTTTTGGCCTGACTTGGATCCGAGCCCGAAATTCAGCCTGATCAGAAGTTCGAATATTCGGCCCGAGCCTAGTTCCCTACTCAAATTAGTTTAGCCCGAATAGCTGGCCTGAGTTAACCCAAGTCTATCTATTAGGCAATTAGTATTAGCTAATTAGTTTAGTCAATTAACCTGATTTTAAGGAACCTTCCGGTGTTCATTATTTCGTCTTTGGTCTTCTCGACTTCCCTCATTGAAGAGCCCTAGCCCCTGGCCTTGGCCTTGGTCCATGTCCGTCTTCACCCATCATCAATGCTAATCTTTGGTCTTCCCCATTGGCCATCCCCACCTCCGATCTTCAATCTTCTCCCATCGGCCATCATCGATGCAATAACACCAATCTTCCATCTTCCCTCATCGACAATCACCGACGCAACTAGCTCAAACAATCTAAATTAATTATGGGATCTAGGAACCTACAATTAGCTCAAAGAATTGTGCACTGAATAATGTTACAATATATTATAATTTCTGATGATCGGGTCAATTCCACGATTATAAGTTTATAGTCTCAACATGTTCCCTTCCATTTTGGATGGAAAAGATCTACTAATTCTTTTATTCCAATTAGTAAGAAGGATCTTGAACTAAAAAATAGACCTAGAAGCTAAAAAAGGATATCCTAAGTAATTGCAAGAATTAGGTTCATTGGTAGATGCTATCGCACATATAGTCATACTCAATTCGATGAAATTATTTAATTTTAAAGAAGATTTTCTATAATTTTACACATATTTCTGCCGATAAGTTTCAGGTATATTATAGGAACTACAAAAATACAATTTTTTTCACTTTTGTATACTTATGATTATTATTGTCAACTATATTATTTTGATAATTTTTGTAATTATATAGATTATATTTATTTGCACAAATACCTCAACAATTCCTAATTGTTAACTAGGTAGCAAATTATATAGCTTGTCAGACCTTCATTGCTGATTGTACCTTTGACACAAGTGATACGCTACCTCCAGATCTTAATGCCCTCTTACAGGCTGATTGTGCTCAGCTGATTTTTCTAAGAAAGCATTAATGTGTCTTACACAAGATTCTATGCAGTTTCAATACTATTTGTGTTAGTTTCTATTTCTTTATTACTCTGTGCTTATGGTTGCGCATCCTGTAGGTGGGCTACCTAGAAGGGTTCATCTTCCTGATTTTTCCTCAGGCTCAAAAATCTCATTTCTAATCTGCCATTGGTATGTTCTGAGTTTATTATTGACTATATTTCAGCGATGTTATTTTTATGTGCTCTACATCTTTATATCCTATACTTGCATCAGTCACATTTTAATTTCTATATTTGGGAGACACTTCATCAGGCATTTTACACAAATCTACTATATATGGCTGCTGTGTTTGCTCTTATCCCTATTACAGGATAACACAACGTACCCACGCCAAAGACTGAAAACTGTGGCGTATCAGGGGGCGGCTTAGGGTGTTATGTCTTATTCTCTTATAATGGTTCTCAGGCCCTACATCTCAAGAACAATTTTGACTATAATGGTTCTCTTATAATGGTTTCAGATTGATTGATACATTATAATATACTTCTAAGAATAATTTTATAATTTTGACTATAAATTAATAAAATAATTATTTTCTATTATAGTATATATTTAAAGTGTCCGTGATACATTCTTTAAGTTAATGATAATGATAATTTATATTTTTAAGAATTAAAAATTTAAGACATGAATTTTCATAATTAACTCATAAACTACTCCTAACCGTAGAATCATCACGAGAATGATGATCGATCCAGAAGATTGGTATACAATCGCTTTCTTAGAATAGATTAGTCTTGAGTCTACGGTGTGGCGATATCGGAGCGAGAGTATATGTACTCGTTAGAGAACAAGAGCACTGAGCATGACCTCCTCGAGCAGTCATAAGAGAGTCTACTTTCTCATCGATGATTGGCTCGATGTTGTAGTGGTGTGTCTGGTTCTTTGATCTGAAGTGCATCGGTAGTTCACCTTGACGGTATTATAGTTTAACTACACCATAACATGGTCTCCTAGCCATTCAGAATCCTAAGGTATATGTTGGCTATAGCATGTTCATTGTAGAAATTGAATTGCACCAATAGGAAATCTATCTACCTCGGTAGATGAGGAGTAGCCCTATGATGATCATGAGATTGAGTCCATAAGCCCATGGCCATGGCAGTGTGAAGATGATAGAAAGAGTTTCTATTAGGATTTCACATCGAACTCGAATCGAATGATTAATTCATATGACAGATGTTGGGTTTGACGAGTTCACCTTAATCCTAATCTTGTCGGAGCTTAAGATAGAAGAATTTAATCACACAAGTAGCTGTACTGAGATGTTCGCTTTCAGTTCTGATAGGTTGCCACCATATACTGCTAGGTGTCACTGATGGATTTTAAAAGTAATTAAAATGATCTTGATGATCGATCATTCTAATTGTATGAATCAGAAAAATTTTGGTCCATCGAAAGATGTTTCGATGATATCGATGATGGAGATTATGACATGTCTCATTACCATACGAAACTGAACATAACTAGATCACACAAACAAAAATTTGGATCTGAATGTCATCAATTGAGCTAACCCAATTTGATTGATTTGGATTAGATCCAATTAGGTTTCAGATAATCGTGCTAGCACACGATTGAGCCTGACCTTCTCCTTCTATAATCTTTTTGATTCGTCGCAATCGAGTCAAATTTAATTTGACACATTCCTGGATTATAAATGGGTTTATTTTTATCCAGGTCAAATTAATTCTTAAAATAAATCCATTCTGAAATGCAATTGGACTAGGGTCAATGATTGACCTAATTGAGAGAATTGAGAGTTATAGGTTCAGAGACTTCTAGAAAATTTTCTAAGAACTTTTTTTCTTTGATTTTTGGATATGTGATAGGGCTTGAGTCACACTTTGGGTCTACCCAATTTGGTGATTTTTAGAGCTGCCTAGATTGGGCTAAGATAGAGTTTGATTTGGATTAAACTCTTGAGGGAAGAGTCCTAAGTGCCATGGACTCTTCCTTATCTTATCATGCTGCCAGCTTTTGGAGATGTTTTGATCAACCAAACCTGATAGAAATCAAGTTGGGATGTGGGGTTTCAGCCTAGAGTCCTAGGTAATCAAGCAAAAAAGTTGCTTGATCACCTAGGAGACTTGATGGCGCAAGGGACTTCTATAAAACCCCTGCGCACAAAGGCCTCTGAACGCCATCCTCTTCCACGTCCATATCTGCCGTCCTGACCATCTTCACGCCCCCTTTGATCCTCTTCCTCTCCCTCTTCTACACGCCCAAAGGTTCGGCACAAACAACAAAGAAGGTCCAAGAAGATTGGTGCAAAAATCAACATTTATGCGATGATGTTCGTGAGATGAGCGCACTTTGCCTTCAAGTTTTAGTTTTGAAAGATTTACAAATCAAATTTAGATCTGATCTTTGAAGAAAAGATTCACCAAGAGAAGATGTCCAGATCCTGTCCGAGTGAATTCAGTAGAGGCCAGGCACGTGCGTGGCTTGATCCAGAACCTCAGGAACATCAGGATCATCGATAGGATAATCAGATTATCCAATCAGGTACAAAAATTTAATTTAATTTAATTTAATTTTTAATTTTAATATCAGACCTATAGGATCATATCCGAGATGTCTCAGATCAAATTAGTATTTTTAAAAAAAAATTGAAATATCCCTTCAAATCCAATCAGATCTGAACGATCCTATGATAGAAAATAGAATTTTTTCTTCAACTGGTATCAAAGATGTGTTTACAGTTCTTCAAATCTATTTTAGGTTTGATTTTTTTTAATATTTATGATCTTATATTAAAAATTTTAGATGTCACATCAGATATGATCAAATCTAAAATCAAAAAATTAAATTTTTAGATTTATACCAATGTTGTATGAGATACATGTCTAGACTAGGCGTAGAATTATTCTATGTATAGTCTAGTATAATTTTTCTTTTTGATATGATTAAAATATCTTTTTTAGATCTTTTTATTTTTATTTTTATGATGTTATAAATGTTATAATCAGATCTAAAAATAGAAAATAAAATTTTTAAATTTTATATGAGATATAAATGATGCATGCATAGACTAGTTGTAGAATAGTTCTATGATTTATCTAGAATAGATTTTATTTGATGTGATCAATTTAAAACTTTATTTTTTAGATTTTATATGTGATTTATTAGATCTGAAAGCATACATTTATAATTTAATAAATGATACATGAGATGTACACAAAACGTGCATGAATAGATCTATAATTTTATATTTGATATATGTTATAGATCTTAATCTTTTGTAGTTTAGTTATTATTATCGATTAAGATATTTTTCTTGGCCATCTGATCATAAGAGTAAGAAGGATTTAAAGGCCCTCTCTTTTCACTCGATGGGATGCTCTTATAGCATGTAGGGATGCTACACATTTATCCTTAATTAGAAATTAAAAATTTATTTTTTTTCAAAATTTTAGATCCTAAAATCCTAAAATTTTTGGCATAGTTCTGTTTATGAACCTAAATTTAATTAAAAATTAAGATTATGAAATAAATTAGATCTAAAAATTATGAATTTTTATATCTAAGGTACATTCATAAATTTGGGTTCGAACTTGGGTAGCTCAATTAGATCTAGCGATTGATTAAACCGAATCAAGAGTTGGTTAGGTAGGATCAAGAGTGCTTAGATTTGACCAGCCCAATAAGATTAAGTCTGGATCAAGGTCGACTCACAGTCACATGTGGTTGACCAAGTCAAGACCTAATTTGACTCGGCCGTTCGAGCTGGATTGTAGGCTAATCCGATTGATTCTGATTCGATAATTTAGTATCTAAGATAAGTCTGGCAGATACAATATTTTTTAATTAGAAGCTACTCGGTCTGAATGCATTCTTGTCGAGTTAATGGCATATTCCTTCCACCGATCTCCCTTACCTAACTATTTGGGTCGATCTAGTTTTGATTAGAGATGGCTAACAATTCAAGTTTTGATTAGGTTAATCATAATTGTTATAACTAACTCAAGTCAAATTTAAAGAGACCTAAATCAAATTTTCCTACAAAAATAATATATAAGTCATAAGTCTTCTACCATTGTAGATGTGTGGGCCCTTCCCGAGATTGGTTATTCTCAATTGGTTACGGCAATTCAGTTGCACCGAAAAGACACAACCATATCTATTAGGCATTGGATGCTACGGATTAGAGGATGGATTGGGCTCAATATTTTGGATACGGTGAGGAACACAATCAGGAATCTAATTCATGCAAATGATGGGTCTAACTTAACTAAGGAGTGGAGTAATATTTCAGGCACAATGAGCTTCATAAATTAGAGATCAGATTTGGGTGCACCATAATTAGAGAATCATTGGACAAGAGTTGTCCACTCATCGATTAATCCATCATCAATAACTATTAGGTGAGATGGTGAGCCAGTCGGTAGGACTGCACCATCCACTAGAAATTAATTGATCGCAAAAATTTTCGCATCTCTACCAAGAAAGTATAGTGATCTAAGAAAATAGTGAAAGTCTAATTTATTTAAAAATAAAATTTCTAAATAAATTGATCAAGTTTAATTATAAAATCTAACTAGAAACTAACTTTCTATAGAAAAATATCTGCATCCAATCTATTAGCCCGTATCCTGGACACTCATAGACTTATTGGATCCAATTATAAGGATTGACTCCAGAACTACAAAATTATTTTAGGTTCTAAAAAGTTGACTCATGTATTGGACCAAAAATCCCCACCTTACAAGCCCATCCATCCATCGAATAGAGAGCGTTTCTGAAAAAGTGGATGGATGAAGACAATAAAACTAGGTACTACATGTTGGGCTCAATATCTGATCAGCTTCAGTGCCAACATGAAAATATTAAGACTGCTCGCCAAATGTTAGCTCACCTACAAGAGTTGTTTGGTGAAGAGAGTCGCGCAGCCAAGTATCAAGTCACTAGAAGATTTTTCAAGGCTCAAATGTGTGATGGGCAGTCAGTCCAAGATCATTGTCTGATGATGATCAAGGACTTAGAAGAGCTTAAGAAGCTCGGTGTCAAGCTAGATTGGGACTTGCAAATTGATATGATCTTGCAGTCCTTGACTGATGCATATGAACAGTTCATTATTAACTTCCATATGCATAAGCTGCAATATACTTTAGCTGAATTGATGAACATGCTAGTTACTACTGAGCTTTCTTTGAAAGGTTCAAAGGGCTCAGTGCTTACTATGGAACGAACTTCTTCCAAGAAAAATCTTTTGGAAAGAAAAAATCTACGAAGAAGCAAAAGACAGATGGAGGGAAGAAAAAGAAGGTCGCAAATAAAGAAAAATATTTTTATTGCAATACCAACGACCATTGGAAGTGGAACTATCCTTTATACCTGGCCAGCCTGAAGAATAAGAAGGAGACAGATCCTTCTAGAGGTATACTCGTTATAGAATCTAACCTTATGATTTCTTCTACATCTAGTTGGATGCTTGACTCTAGTTCGAGTGCTCACTTGTGCACTTCTATGTAGGATTTTCAGAAGAGCAAGAGGCTGAAGGATGGTGAGATGATCCTGCACATCGGGAATGAAGCAAGAGTTATTGCTGTGGCCATGAGAACCTATCCTCTTCAACTACCATCAGGATTAGATTTAGTACTTAGGGACTATTTTTATGTGCTTGCAGCAAGCAGAAATTTGATTTCTATTTCATGTTTAGCACAGAAAAGCTATGTAATTAATTTTCTTAAGGACCATTGTAATATTCTTTTTGAAAGAAATAAAATTATAAGTTGTTTTCTTATAAATGATCTCTATTAGTTACATATTGATATTTCTATTTTCAATATCGAGCAAAATATGAATGTTATAGGACCAAAGCGACCTAGGGATAGTCTAAATGATAGGTATCTTTGGCACCTTAAGCTAGGTCATATAGTGAAAGACAGGATTAACAAATTAAAAAAATTTAGGCTATTGAGTCCGTTGATTTTTGAATCATATCCGATTTATAAATCATATCTTAATGACAAAATGATCAAACTTTTTTTTGTAGGACATGGAAAAAGGGCCAAGACTTGCTTGCCCTGGTACACAGATTTATGCGGCACATTTGATGTATCGGCCAGAAGCAATTATATCTATTTCATCATCTTTACCGATGATTTATCTCGGTAGAAGTATGTATATTTGACGTGACATAAGTCTGAAGTCTTTGAAAAGTTCAAGAAATTCATATTTGAAGTAGAAAATAAACAGAAAAATTCATTAAGATTCTTCGATCAGATCGAGGAGGTGAATACCTTAGTCAAAAAATTTTGAACTATCTCAAAGATAATGACATAGTCTTACAATGGACTCCACCTAAAATGCCTCAACTCAATGAAATTTTAGAACGAAGAAATTGAATCCTATTAGATATGGTCCGATTCATGATGAGCTTCACAGATCTTCCTAATTTTCTTTGGGAAATAGTCTAATGACCGCAATATATTTACTGAATAAGATTTTCTCTAAAACTATTCCTACCATACCGTATGAGATATGGCATGATAAGAAATCAAGTCTGAGTCATCTCAGAATTTAGAATTATCCAGCTCATGTCAAGAGACAGTAGGCGAACAAGTTAGAATCTAAGTCTTTTAGAGCTCGATTCATTGGATATCCTAAAGAGTCGTTAGGATATTATTTCTATCTTTCAGAAAATCACAATGTGATTGTGAGTCGACATGTCATTTTTCTTGAAAAATAATTTATTCAAGATGATGGCATCAAGAGATAGATCAAGCTCAAAAAGATCTCAGAACAGCAACGAACTAAGAAACCTATGGAACCCAATCAGATTGAGCCAGTCCAAACACTACCTTGTCTACCTCGAAAATCAACTAGAATTTTTTATTTTCCTGAAAGATACTTAGATACTATTTCAAAGGATGTTAAGAAAATATTTCTCACAAAAAATGAGATTCATAGTGATGATCCCAAGACCTATGATGAGGTGATATCAGATATCGACTCTAAGAAATGGTTAGAGGCAATGAGGTCAGAAATTGACTCAATGCGCTCGAACCAAGTTTGGATCTTAGTAGATCCACCTAAAGGAATAGTACCTGTTGGGTATAAATAGATCTACAAGAGAAAGATAGGTGCCGATGAAAATGTAGAGATATTCAAAGCTAGGCTCGTAGCGAAAGGATATAATCAGCGTGAAGGTATTGACTATCAGGATATCTTTTCGCTAGTAGCCATGATTAAATCCATCCGCACATTACTTGTTGTTGCAGTTTATTTTGATTATGAAATATGACAGATGGACGTAAAAATAGCATTTTTAAATGAATATCTTGAGAAAGATATCTATATGGAACAGTCACTCGATTTCACATTCAATGATAGTGATCGCAAGGTCTGCAAGCTGCAAAGATCCATATATGGACTTAACCAAGCATCTCGGAGTTGGAATGCTCGTTTCAATGATGTGATCAAATCGTTTGGTTTCATCAAAAATGAGGAGCAATGTATGTTCAAAAAGGTCAGTGAAAGTACTATAGTCTTTCTCGTATTGTACATGGATGACGTCCTTCTAATTGGAAATGATATTCTCATGTTGATCATGGTCAAAATGTGATTGTCTAAAAAGTTCTCTATAAAAAACCTAGGAAAAGTATTCTTTATTCTGGGAACAAAGATCTATAGAAATAGACCAAATAGGATACTAGGATTTTCACAGAAAATGTACATAGAGGAGATGTTAAAGAGGTTTAGCATGAAAAACTCCAAAATGGGTTTAGTACCCTTTAGATATGGCATTTATATCTCCAAGAAGATGTGCCTTAGCACACATGAGGAGATTAAACCTATAAGCAAGATCCCTTATGCTTCAGCAATAGGGAGCCTCATATATGTCATGCTATGTACACGATCTGATATTGTCCATACTGTGAGTGTCACGAGCAGGTATCAGTTGAATTCAGGCGAAGAGCACTAGATTTTTATGAAATGTATCCTTAAGTACTTGAGAAAGACTAAGAATATGTTTCTAATCTTTGATAATGGAGAACCCCAGGTCCAGAGATATACAAATTCGGATTTTATGTTCGACATAAATGATCAAAAGTCGACATCTAGAAGTCTATTTGTGTGCAATGATGGTGCTGTTAACTGAAATAGTTTCAAGCAGATAGTGATAGCAGACTCCACGATGGAAGCAGAATACATCGCTGCGTCGGAAGCTATGAAGGAGGCATTTTGGTATAAGAAGTTCGCTGTAGAGCTTGGAGTAATGCGATTAAATGTCTCTTTATACTGCAAAAATAATGATGCCATAGCCCTTGCTAAGGAGCTGAGGTCTCACCAAAAATCCAAGCACATCGAGCAGTGATTCCATCTAATCCGTGATTACCTCAAGAAGGAATATGAAGAGGTCAAGAGAGTTGACACCGCAGATAATACGGCTGACCCACTAATAAAGCCATTGGAATAACAGAAAATCGAAGCCCACCTTGAGAAGATGGGACTTAAATTTATAGCCAATTGACTTTAGGTCAAGTGAAAGTTTGTTAGATGTGTGCCATAGAAGTCAGATTGACCGATACATTGTAATATACTTCCAAGAATAATTTTATAATTTTAACTATAAATTAATAAAAAAATTATTTTTTATCATAGTGTATATTTAAAGTATCTATGATATATCCTTTAAGTTAATGGTAATAACAATTCATATTTTCAAGAATTAAAAATTTAAGACATGAATTTTCATAATTAACTCAAACTGCTTTTGACCGTAGGATCATCATGAAGATGGTGATCGATCCGGAAGGTTGGTATACGATCGCTTTCTTAGGATAGATGAGTCTTAAGCCTATGGTGTGGAAACATCAGAGTGAGAGTATAGATACTCGTTAGAGAATGAGAACACTGAGCGTGACTATCTCGAACGGTCATAAGAAAATCTACCTTTTCATCGTTGACTGGCTCGATGCTGTAGTGGTGTGTCTTGTTCTTTGATGAGAGGTGCATCGACAGTTCATCTTGAGGGTGTTATAATTTGACTGCACAATAACTCGATCTCTTAGCCATTCGAAATTTTGATGTGTATGTTAGCTATAGCATGTTCATTATAGGAATTGGATTGCACCAATAGGGGATCTATCTACCTCGATAGATAAGGAGTAGTCCTATGATAATCATGAGATTGAGTCCATAAGCCCATGGCCATGGCAGTATGAAGATGATAGAAAAAATTTCTATTAGAATTTCATATCGGATTCGAATCGAATAATTAATTCATATGACAGATGTTGGGTTTAACGAGTTCATCTTAACCCTAATCTTATCGGAGCTCAAGATAGAAGAATCCAATCACACAAATAGCTGCACCGAGAGGTTTGCTTTCAGCTCTGATTGGTTGTCACCATATACTGCTAGGTATCACTGATAAATTTTGGAAGCAATTGAAATAATCTTGATGATCAATCATTCTAATTATATGAATTAGAAAAGTTTTAATCCATCAAAAGATGTTTCGATTATGTCGATGATGGAGATCATGACATGTCTCATTGTCATATGAAACTGAACCTAACTGGATCATACTAACAAGGATTTAGATCTGGATGTCATTAATTAAGCTAACCCAATTCGATTGATTTGGATTAGATCCAATCAAGTTTAAGGTAATCGTGCTAGCACACGATTAAGCCTGACCTTCTCTTTCTGTAATCTTTTTGATTCACCACAATCGAGTCAAATTTGATTTAACTCATTCCTGGATTATGAATGAATTTATTTTTATCTGAAACTTGTCCAGGTCAGATTAATTCTTGAAATAAATCCATTATGCAATGTAATTGAACTAAGGTCAATGGTTGATCTAATTGAGAGAATTGAGGGTCACAAATTCAGAGCCTTCTAGAAAATTTTTTAGGAACTCTTTTCCTCTAATTTTTAGATATTTGATAGGGCTCGAGTCACACTTTGGGTCTACCCAATTTAGTGATTTTTAGAGCTGCCTAGATTGGGCTAAAACAGAATTTGATTTGGATTAAATTGTTGAGGGAAGAGTCCTAGGTGCCATGGACTCTTCCTTATCTTATCATGCCGCCAGCTTTTGGAGATGTTTTGGTCGACCAAACCTGATAGAAATCAGGTTAGGGACGTGGGGTTTCAGCTTAGAGTCCTAGGTAATCAAGCAAACAAGTTGCATGATCACCTAGGAGACTTGATGGCACAAGGGACTTCTATAAAACCCCTACGAACAAAGGCCTCTAAACGTCATCCCCTTCCACCTCCATATGCTGTCGTCCTTACCATCTCCACGCCCCCTCTGATCCTCTTTCCCTCCCTCTTCTACACATCCAAAGATTGGGCATAAACAGCGAAGAAGATCCAAGGAGATTGGTGCAAAAATCAACATCTACGCGATGATGTTCGTAAGACGAGCGCGCTACCTTCAAGTTTCAGTTTTGAAGGATCTATAGATCAGATTTAGATCTAATCCTTGAAAAAAAGATTCACCAGAAGAAGGCATTCAGATCCTACCCGAGTATATACCAATAGAGACCAGGAACATACGTGGCTTGATTCAGAACCTTAGGAACATCAGAATTATCGACAGGATAATTAGATTATCCAATTAGGTACAAAAATTAAATCTAATTTAATTTTATTTTTAGTTTTAATATCAAACCTATAAGATCAGATCCAAGATATTTCATATTTGATTAGTATTTTTTAAAATTTTTTAAAATATTCCTTCAAATCTAATCTGAGCGATGAAAAATAAAATTTTTCCTTGTGCAACAGTATCTTTGCTTTGCTTTGGTGCTGCTTTACATGTTTATATTATCTCATCAGATAATTGTAATCACTTAAAGAGTCTTTATTCAAGTCAAAATGAGCCCAAATTGGGGGATGTATGGTGATTTCTATTACAGGGTATCAAATGTTTCCCTTCAACAACGTTGTTTCGTGTCAATGATTGACAGTGCAGCTGGTTGGATATTTTATGGTTTATATTTACATTGTCCTTGTTGCTGCAGTATATTTTTCTCTCACTTTTCTCTATATTTTGTACAACACACACAGACTATTGGCGTGGTTTTATATTTTCAAATGGCTAAGCCTCACTATATTCAGAAGGCAGCACATCTACATTTTCCTCCTCTGGCACACCATCATGTTCTTCAGTGAAGATGATTTATTGTTCCAGTCCAGAAGCTTGGAATCAGCATTGAGACTCACACTTTCTTCTCTATATCAGCCAGTTCATCTATCACACTTCATTCGGCGACAAAATGTAGATGCCGCTTCGTTCGCTTTGTCTTCACATTATATACTGCAGTTTTTTCATCTTCCTTCACATCTTGTGCAAAGTTTCTACTTAAAGTCCATAGACTTGACCTCACCCAGCTGTCCATACTTTTTGTTCACTTTTTGCTACAATCCAAGCAGAAAGACACTACACCTTCTGCAATGATGTATACCTACTTTTCTTTTGGCCTGTTGAGTGTGTGTTCCACAGGCGTTTTTGGAACTAATTTGAACATAAGTCTTTTTTTTTTTTTTTTTTGTGGGTTAACGAAGATTTATCTTTTACCAAAAAAAAAAAAGATTCTTGATCATTAATACATAGAGTCGATAAGTATATCTTAAGTTGGTATGGAAATAGGATCCCCAATAGTAAGAGATACGAGACTTACATGAGAAAATATCTTGAGCTTCCAAAAATAAAGGCACATGAAAAATCTTTTGATCTCCATGAAAGTCTGCATTGAAATCCTTATAAAATAATGGATGTAAACAAATAGTGCACCCATCCACTAAAATAGGTTGGAAGACCTGTATGCTTAATCTACACAAGATAGGTGCTCTATTCAATTTATATAGGATGCCACCACAAAACTTCTTGAAGGTTTCCAATATAATCAATTCTTTTTTTCCGAATTTGACTTCTAGCAACCCCTATGTTAGAAGCAACATATTGTTTGATTAGATTTCCGAATTAAAAATGTTTGGAAAAGCTTTATTGCTATTTCTTGAGGTAATCCACATTGATGTAATTAAAGATTTAGTGCGACTCTGCTTGGTAAATGGGTCGATTATTCAGGATGTTCGGTCATTGTTGCTTGGGCTCTGGTGTCCTAATCATAGTTCAAATTCCTAATCTCAAAAACTTTGGATGTTCTTAGAAGAAAGAAATGGCTAAAAATTAAGGGATGACCAAACTATCTTTAATGATTATGGTTATAACCTTGGTTTGAGATAGCTGGAGAGATGGACCAAGTCATTGACATAATAATGAGCATATTTTTGATGTAGTAAAATGATGTAAGCTTACCAAGCTCGGATAGTCATCCATGTGCAATTGCTTTCATCACTTAAAAGAACTCAATGCAGGAGTCTCCATATCTGTTGCCTTTGTCATGGAGCGCTTTGAGGATGTCAAGTTCTAGAGCACATAGAAATGGGGTTTCAATATGAGAGACAGTTAAATAAGAGAGGCTTTTATAAAAGGAACTGCTAACAACAGCATAAAGAAAAATTAGAATGCAGTAAATATTTGAAGAAATAAGGATAAAGACATTGGAAAAGTTAAAATTTTGAAATCATGATTGCATGATGGTATGATATACAAACATACCATGTAATGAAGTGCAAAGTTGATCATTTGTAATAGTTGTATCTTTTGCATTATATACTGAATGAGATTTGGCCTTCTGAATTGCTTGTTGACAGTAAACTTGTTATAAGGAGCAAAAAAATAGTAGATAAATAATTCCATAGCATTTTATATCAACAAATCAATCACCCAAACAGAGGAAAATTAAGTGCAGCCAAAACAAAAACAGGCTATAAACAAGTAAATCTGGGCAAGCTTTTTATCTTTCCGAGCTTGTCTCTCCAGTTCACCATATTCTTGATTCTCCTTCTTCACAAGTCCCATTGCCAAGCTAACTTTTGAGTTTTGCACAACTAAAGCCAGTCAGAGCAGAACAGGGGAGATGTGCATCAAGCTGCTTCTAGCTCATCCTAGTTTCCATAACCAGGTTTATGGACCATACATAAATGAAAAGGATGTCCAGAATTTATTTTTTAATTTGTGAAAAGAAATGAGAAAGTAAAAATAATGAAAATCAAGTTATATCTTGCCATGAAACAATCGTATTCTTCATTGTACAACTTCACTTTATTTTGGCCATGCTGAATTTCCAATTCAAACCACAGATTCTTGTAGAAATGCAACTTCCCAACTGCCTTCATTATCCCATCTTTCCGAGAAATTCTCGCATCTTCCCTTTCAATATTCTTAATTTTTAGCACACGTGATCCAGCATAACGCAAAGCACAAAATGTGCAAACTTTCAGGAAATGGAATTCAATAGCTAGCAATTTCTGGATTCAACATGATTATAGCTGAAAAAAATATTAATAAGGAAAAACTGAATGCCATTACTTCTGGTTACACTGAATACATTTAGTAAAGATAGACTGAAATTTTATACCAACTGGTTCCCCTTGTATCTTATTATAAAAACTTTGGCATATCTCCCAACTTCCTCCTCCATCTTGCCCTCCATTCCAGAAGCTTATACTTTCTATGCCATTCCGTTCATGCTTCTCAAATTCTCTAATAATGGTGTTGAAGACTATCCTTGTCCGTGTTGAAAAGCCCTGAAAATTGCAGCAGTCAGATCAATAAAAACCGAGTGGATTGAATGAATTTCCATGATCTAAAAGTAGTCTCACATCTTCCAACAACAGCTTTTTTCTTCCTGTGGTTCTGCAGTAAGGGATCTCCCAACTCTATAATTAATTGCAATTATTAGTTTGAACTATGCGACTGTTGGCTAACAAAAGCCCTTCAAAATGGATTAAGTACCTCCAGGCTCATCCACATCACCAATAGTGTCCTTGAACTGATTCCTTTGACAGGTTTCCTGAACAATTATCGAAAGCACTGTGGAAATCTTACTCAATATTATATCCTATTAAAAACAAAAGTGGTGCAACACGGGAGGGCTGCGACAAGGGATAAATAAGGAACATCGCTAGTTGGAAGTAAAGAGAGACTCTCTTTAAACATCACAAATTGATCGACTGTAAGAATGACTTGAACTTCAGTGCAGCCTGACATTTGATTCAGAAGGAAAGAAATTTGTCAGGACTAAGCAACCAGGCATTTGCTGGCTGGGAGAAGAAAACTAAGATAAACTTGTCAGGAGAATGCAAGCAAAAAAGCGAAAGCGATGATTGATGACAAAACGCACCATCAGAAACTGAACTTCTTTTCAGTATAGCTTGCTGACTCTTTGGCTGTTAAAACATTAGCAATCATGCCTGAAAAATACAGTAACAACAAGCAATATATTCAATGTTTTTTTCTTTTTTCCCAAAATAACAATATGAACTTGCATGACGGTTAAAAGGATGAGAAAGTTGAGATAATTTAGAAAGTTGTGGGTTGTTAAAGAAGAATGATCCAAAATAAGAAAAAAGTGAGATACTCAGAAAAATAAGAATTGGCTTGCAAATGAGAGATTGGCCAAGCCAAGGTAACGAGAATGGTCCTCTAGTCCCTCTGCTGATCTTTGAAGGAGAGCTGATGCTGATGATTAGAGAGTGTATTTTGAAACATTATAGATTAGGGTTTATCCACCATTTCTTACAGAAAAAGGAAAAACATAAGATGAGTGATATACAGATATAAAATGGAAAAATTCTATTAAGAGGCTTTTAGGAATGACCAGCATACAACTAAACACAAGTTGTTATAGGGAAAGACTTGTGATTTCAGAAAATCTTGAGACATTCTGATTTTGTAGAACATTTAAATGCATCAGAGGAAAGTCTAGTTACATATTTTAAGAACTGAGACGAGAATTTGAGATTAAAGTTATAATTTAGATTGAGGAAATCCAAACAAAGTCCATAATAAAGTCAAATGGAAAGCCAATATGTCATTACATAATCAAAGTTGTAACATCAATTATGAACATATTTGAACTAGAATCATGATTTGAATGTGTTAAGAGCAATGAATATTTCACCAAGACTAAGTTATATTCATATTGTCATGTATTCAAACCAAATCCAAAATGAGCTCAAGGCAAAGATTATATCAGAACGACATTGCACAAGGAAACGAGCCAAAGTCCTTTGCACCTCTTGGATTTTTCTTTGTAGGTACAAGTACAACATGGTGGCTCACAATCAATTAGGCATGGCTCTCAAGCAGGAAAAAGAAAAAACTCCGCACAAGCATCCCATTTAATGTAGGCATAATGCCTTGAGAAAAAACAACTGTTCAGCACCATCAGGTCCTAGAGATTTATCTAAGGATAAAATCTTATTTAACCAGAGTTTCTTCCTTTGTTTTTTATTGGTTACATCTGCAATTATGCTCGCATTATCCTTTGGAAAAACAAAAGTAGGAAATAAAGCAAGTTATACAGTAGTTGAAATGGTTAGGAAACCACCAATATCCAGAAAACACAGATATAATGACCATGTCATTTCAAATATGGAGTTGTCAAAGATGTAATGACCATAAATCACCAAACTCTTTTCGAAATAAAATCATGAACATGAGAAAACTTTTTTTAATTCAAAAAACAATTTTGAAACTGAAGATTTTTGAACATGGAAACATTGGATTTCAAAATTGTAGCTTAGTTGTTCAATAAGAAAGTCCATAAGATATGAAAAGTATTGTTGAAACTTGGGATTGCCAAAGGAATCTTAGTTGCTGAATTAAGATTTGATAAAAAAAGTCAATTTGAAAAAATGTCATGATTTGGAAAAGGTTTGTAATTTGTCAATCCTTCAATTTCACTAAATATTTTTGCCCTTTAAAACATGTGATTTTAAGAGTAAAGTTTGCTAGTTAAAAATGAAAATGTTCCTAAATCATAAAAGCTTGTTTCAATAAAGAAGAATATTTGACTTTTTAATTGGGAACACCTCTTTTGGATAAAGTATTGAATAACAAAATTGTGATTTCAAATCTGGAGATAAGTTCCTATATGGGAAATGTTCGTAGACAACAAAAACCACTTTTTGACACGAAATCGCAACATGAGAAAACTTGATGAAAGCAAAATTCTTTTTGAACAGAAAATTTTAAATTCAAAACATGCAAATTTCAAAAGGGAAGTTTTGTCATCAAAAGGATAACGCTCTAATTTTTTTTGAAAAAGCAACTTTCAAACATAAATTTTTTGAAAAACTAAACATGTGATTACAAAAGCAAAGTTTAGTTATTGAATTAGTCAATACAAGGAAACTTATGTAAATACAAAACCATTTTCCAAACTCTAAAGTTCTGAAATTTACAAATTGTAATTCCAAAAAAGAGCTTATTTATTAAGATGATAATGTTCTGAAATCACAAAAGCTCATTTTAAAACAAAAAGTTTTGAGAAAACTTTGTATTTGTGAATTTTCCTTCTTGACTTAGTTTTCAATTTCAAAATATGCAAATTCAAGAAGTTTGTTTCTAAAAGGAGAATGTCCGTGCACTACAAGAACAGCTTTTAAATATAGAATCAAGATATGCGAAAACTTTGTGTGAAATATTCTTTTGAATATAAAAATATCTGAATTCAAAATATGCAGTTTCAAAGGAGAGTTCCGTTGTTAACAGGATAACGCCCCAATTTTTCAAACAACAAAGTGAAGGTCACAATATAACTTCAAAACATTTTCAAGCTTCAGCTTATTGATTGGAAATGTATGGCTTCAAAATTGCAGTTTCGCTTGCTTCAAAATTGCAGTTTAGTTGCCGAAAGGAGTACATTCATAAACTACAAACGTATTTCAATGAAATATGGCCAATGTGACGAACCTTCTATTAACCAGGAAGCCATTTTCTAGATATGAGGTTTTGAACTTTGAATGTACTAATTCCAAAATAGGACCTTATTTGACAAATTAGAATGTTCCTAAATTACAAAAACTCATTTTCGAGCAAAATACTTTTTGATACGAATCTGTGACTTGAGAAACCAATAAGAGTGCAACCATTCTTGAACTTAAATTTTCTTCAAGCAAAAATATGCAATTTAGTAAGGGGAATATTGTTGTCACAGTGATGACGCTCTTAACTTTTGGAATGAAAATTGAGAACTAAAAAAATTTATAATTCCAAAATCATATTTACAACTTAAATTTTGAATTTCCAAAAGTGTGAAGTTCACTAGTAGAAACAAGAACATTTGTAAACACAAAAGTTTCTTGACGAGATTTACTTGATGCAACAAGACTTTTACCAAACAATTTTCAAGAATCAAAAGTTTTGAATATTACTAATATCTGAATATTCATAGAGAGGAGTTTATTTGTTAAGATGATAAGGTTCCGAAACTACAAAAGAAAAACCTAATTTTGAAACATTGAATGAGATTGGAAAAAACTTTCCAATTGCGAACCTTCTTTTCAGAACAGGTTTTAAATTTTGAAACATCAAATTTAAAAAGTGAGGTTTGTTTTATAAAAAAAAAAATGTTCAAAATTGTAAAATAACTTTTTGTGATGAAACCATACCAAAGAAAACTTAAGTACAAATTTCAACACAAGCAATTTCGAAAGAAGAGTTTACCTATTAAAACAATGGTGCACCACCTTTTTAGACAATCAATAATGGTCGAAAATCCTTTCAAGGTTAAATTTTAAATTTAGAAAAATCTGATTCCAAATGTCAAGTTTGTTTCCAAAAGAAAAATGTCCATGACAAAAAGTAAAAACACCTTTTTGATATCAAATCATGATATAAGAAAACTCCAAGTTCAAAACCTTCTTTCGAACTTACTACTTTTGAATTTCAAGGCAAGCAATTTCAAAAGTAGAGTTTAGCTATTAAGAGAATAGTGCTCCAATCAAAAAAATGGTGGTCAAAAACTTTATAACTTGAAAACCATGTTCCAAACTATTTCATTGAAATTTGGCTAATGTAAGAAAATATTAAAATTATGAAGCTATTTTCCAAGCATAAAATTTTGAACTTTGGAATTAACAATTCAAAACAGGAGTTGATACATTAAAATTAAAATATTCCAGAATGACATAAACACATTTTTTTTTTTGGGGGGGGGGGGGGAGAAAGAAGAGAGATCTGAGAAAACATTTGTAATTGCGAGAACTTTCTTTGGACCAAGCCATGACTCAGAAATATTGAAACTCACATTTTCAATGGTAAAGTTTAATCTCAAAATGCAGAATGTTAATAAATTACAAAAGAAATTTTTGACATGAAATTAGGATGTGAGAAAATTCCATGGAAGCGAAACCTGTTTAAACAATAAGATTTTGAATTTTAAAACATGCAATTTCAAAATGGAGCTTGTTGGCAAAAAGAGAACGATCTAATTTTTGAAATTAAAAAAAAAAAATGAAGATTAGAAAATCTTACAATTTCAAAGCCTTATTTTAAAAATGATTTTTTTTATTTTTAATTGTGTGATTTTGAAAATTAAATTTAGTTGTTGAAAGAAGAGCATTCATAAACTACAAGAGCCTGTTTCATGAAATTGGTCAATGCGAAGAATTTTTTATATCCAACAATTTTCCAAATTCCAAACAGTTTGAACTATGTAAATTGTGATGCTCAAAGGATGTTTATTTGCTAAAATAAGAACATGCAAAAAGGACAAAAACTAATTTTAAAATAATGAGATTTTAGGAAACATTTCAGCAGTAAACCAAACTTTTGGACTCTCTAGTTTTTGAACATCCAAGCTTAAAAAAGAGTTTGTTTTAAATGGAAAAATGTTCAAAACACGATATTATTTGATACGAAATCATGATGTGAGATTGTCCAAGTGCAGAGGCTTCTTTTTTAACTTGATCTTTTGCATTTCAAAATATGAAATTCAAAACAAGAGTTTAGTTATCAAAAGGATACAACAAACATAAAAATGAAAGTCAAAAAACTTTATAATTCCAAACCATTTAAAATTTAAATTTCGGAACTTGCGAACATTCATAAACTATAAAAAGCATATATTCTAACAAAATTTGCTAAATCTTAGAAAACTTTGTGATTCGGATAACACTTTCTAAACTTGAAAGTTTTGACCTCCAAAATTTTGATTACAAAAGGAGATAGTTAGGAAGAAATATAATTAACTCATAAAAATTTATTTTTAAACAAAAAAGAGGGAACCCTCTTTTGGGACAAAGTTCTGAAATTCAAGGCTAGTGAATTCAAAGGCGGAGTTGAGACCCTAAAAGAAGAATGTCCATAAAATACAAAAACCTTTTCAATATGATATTGTCAGTGGAACTTAAGACTTCTAAAATCAAAACATGCACTCCCAAGGGAAATTTTACTATAAAATCTATAATTCTGAAACAAGAAAAGAAAAACATATGATTTCAAAAGTTCAGTTTAGTTGTCGAAAGAAAACACTAAAAATGACAAAGGTTTTCCAATAAAAGTTCACACAAGCAAGAAAACTATTATAAAAAAAACATTATCCACAATGGAAAAAATCTTAAAATTACAAAATGTCAATTTAAAGAAAAATGACATCTGAAAAAATGTAACTGTGAACTGACTTTTCAACAAAATTTGAATTTTGAAACTTGCAATTTCAAAAGTGGAACTTACTGTATAAAAATGGAATGCTCATAAACTACAAAAAAAAAAAAAATGGCATTAAATCCTGAAAACCTTATGAAATATAAAATGACGGACAAAAAACTTTATAATTTCTAAACAGTATTTCAAAAAAAATCATGAATTTTGAAATTATTAATTTTGAAAAACCTGCGATTTTTTTGATATAATATAGGAGGCAAGCCAATAAAAACTGAAACCAGTTACAAACATGTCCTCTCCGTCGAGGGTTTGGTCGAAACACTAGCTAGAACTTTTGTGAGAGGCTTTCCTTTTTCAGGCATCCAGAATCCTTATTTCATCTTAAAAAATGTGATTTGAAAAGTGCAATTTAGCAAGTAAAAGAAGAACATTAGTAAACCATAAAAGGCATTTAGTTGAAATTTGGCCAATATGAGAAAACATTTATAACTACGAAACCAATTTACAAATGAGAGATTTCAATAAAAGGGTTTATTTGTTAAATGAGGATATTCATGAATGACAAAAACTCATTTAAAAACAACTTTACAATTGCGAACATTTCCTGCAGGCAAAGTTATGAATTTCGAAATTCACAATTTCAATGGTGGTGTTTATTTTTAAAAAGAAGAGGGATCATAAGTCATAAAAACGCGTTCCAATAGTGATATAAGAAAACATCATGGAGAATATTCTTTTTTGAACTGAAAGATTTATAATTTCAAACATCCCATTTCAGAAAGGGAATGTGGTTTTAAACCATTATTTCAAGAAAACTTTTTGTAACAAAAAAACTCACTTTGAAACCACAAAAGTTTTGAATTTGCAAACCATGACTTCAAAAGAGGAGCTTATTTGTTAAAATGAGAATATTCCAAAATAACAAAAACTTGTTTTGAAATATAAGTGAAATATTCAAAAAATTTTGTAATTATGAACCCTTCTTTTGTACTAGGAAACTTTTGTAACTAAAAACCACTTTGAAACCTCAAAAGTTCTGAATTGCAGACTGTAACTTCAAAGGAGGAGCTTATTTGTTAAAATTAGAATATTCCAAAATAACAGAAACTCGCTTTGAAATGGAGGTGAAATTTTCAGAAAACTTTGTAATTATGAACCCTTCTTTTGAACTAACTTTTGAAATTCAAAACATCAGCTTTTAAAAGTAGAGTATTTTACTAAAATTAGATTGTTCACAAATCACAGAACATCTTTTCTGAGATGAAATTATGACACAAGAAAACTCTATTAATGTTAAAACATATTTAGAATTCAATACTTTTGAATTTCAAAACAAGCAACTTCAAAAGGAGAGTTTGGTTGTTAAAAAGATAATTTACCGATCCTTTGAAACAAAAGAACGCAAGTCTAGAAACTTTGTAATTTCAGAAAACCATAATTCAAGGTTAATTTTTGAATTTGCAAATAAGTGATTGAATAACTGAAAAAGGAAAACATTCCTAAACTATAAAACATATTTCTATGATATTCAGTCGATACAAACATTTATAATTGCAAAACCATTTTCTAGACAAATTTTTAGAAATTTGAGAATTGATTTTCAAATGGAGAAGTTTGTGTTGAAATGAGGATATCATTAAATAGCAAAAACTCATTTTGAAACAAAAATGAAATTTGACAAAAACTTCATAATTGTGAATTTTGAACATATTTTAGCATTTTAAATATGCAATTTCAGAGTGGGACTTATGTCACCAAAAAGATAATGCTCTAATTTCATTTAAAAAAAAAAAAGAAAAAGATGAAGACCAAAAAATCATATAATTTCAAAACCTTAGTTCAAGCAAAAAATTGTTACATTTGAAAACATGATTTTTTTAACTGTGGTTTACTTTTGAAGAAATATTCAAATACTACCAAAGAATTTTCAATAAATCAATGCATGGAAACTTGTATATTTAGAAAGCCATTTCCAGACTCAGCAAGCCGTGATCTGCGCAAATTATTATTTTGAAATAACAGAAACTCATTTTCAAAGAAAAATGAACTTTGAATGACTGATTTTGAAAACACCTTTCATATGAAATCATGACATGAGAAAATTTTGAGTGAAAAAACATTTTCTGAATTACAAATTTAAATAAAAATATGCAATTTTGAAAGTGTTTTGCTGACAAAAGAACAAATTCTTACTTTCAAAACAAAAATGAAGGGTAGGAAATTTCATCATTATAAAAGTTCATTACATATTTAAATTTTGAATTTCACAATGTGTTTTTTTGAAGCTGTGGTTCACTTATCAAATAAAGAATATAACTGTCATAGCTTTTTTAATTAAATTATGTCAATGCAAAGAAACTTTTAAAAACTGTGGGATCATT
Organism: Cocos nucifera; assembly: GCA_006176705.1. Taxonomy (NCBI): domain Eukaryota; kingdom Viridiplantae; phylum Streptophyta; class Magnoliopsida; order Arecales; family Arecaceae; genus Cocos; species Cocos nucifera. Next base: position 642,940 of record QRFJ01000319.1, read on the forward strand.
TTTTCATATATTTTCAACTTTGAGAATTGTGATTTCAAAAGAAGAGTTTATCTTTCAAAATGAGGGGGAAAAAATGACATTAAAACTTTATTTTGAAACACATTTTGACTCTGTTTAGAATTTTGAAATATCCAAATTCAAAGGTGGAGTTTGTTTTTAAAAGGAGAATGTTCACAAGTTACAAAAACAATATTCTTCATATAAAATCATGAAGAAAACTTTATGAATACATAAACCTTTTTTTTCAAACAACTCTAAAAGGTGAATGTTCATAAGTTGTGAAAAAAAATGTCTTATGAAATCATAAAGAAAACACGAAAGCAAATAAATCCTTTGGGCCTAAATCTTTTCAGTTTATAGTTATGCAATTTCAAAAGCAATTAAGAACGTTCCGAAATGACACAACAAATAAAAATGAGATCTAAGAAAACTTTAAAATTCTGAACCTCTTTTGGACTAAATTTTGAATTCTGTAGCATCCAAATTCAAAAACAAAATTAATTTTCACAGAAAATTTGGAGTGCAAGACCTTTTGAACTTAAATTTTCTGAATTTCAAAACAACCAATTTCAAAAAGAGTACAACTAAAAAAAGATGATGCTCCAATTTTTGAGACAAAAAATTAGGGTTTTTTTGCATATCTAGCCCTTAAATATTGCTTATTAGTTATTCATTTTCCATAAATTACTATTTGCAAGTATACTCTCAAATCATCCAATTTTTGCAACTAATTAGTGTAAAATAGTTGTTGAGATGAGAATATTAATAAACCATAAAAGATATATATTTTGATAAAATTGTCACTGTGAGTAAATATTTATCAGCACAAAACCATTCTCCAAAGATCAAAATGTTCCCACATCAAAAGCTTTTCCGAAGTTTGCAAAATATGATTTCAAAGAAGATTATTTTGTTCAACTGCTAATGTTCCAAAATAACAAAAATAATTTTTATAAGAAAATTTTGTAATTCTAAACCCTTCTTTTGGACTAAGTTTTAAATTTTGAAACATCAAAATTTAAAAGTGGAATTAATTTTAAAACAAAATGTCCAAAAATTATAAAACAACTTTGTGATTCGAATCATGGCATCAGTAAATTTTATGGCCACAAAGCTTTTAAAAAAAAATAATAAATAAATTTCTAAATTTCAGAACATGTTATTTCAAAAGAAGGGTTTAGTTATTAAAAAGGATAATGCTTTAATTTTCAAAACAAAAAATGAAGGTTAGAAATAGAAAACTTTATGGTTTGAAAACTTCTATTCAAATTTTAAACCATTTTTTTTAAATTTCGAAACTTTTCATAAATCAGGTTTAGTTGTTGAAGCAAAAACCCCCACCAACCACAAAGGGTGCTATTTTATGAATATGGCCAATATAAATTTTCTATAACTAGGAAAGCATTTTCTGAGCTTAAAAATTATGTTTCCAACAGGACCTTATATGCTAAAATGAGAATGTTCCTACATCACAAAAATATATTACTTTTGGTCAGCATAAAAACATTTTTCAACAATTTCAAGAGTTGAGTTTAGTTTTCAAAAGAAAAATGTTCAAAAATTAAAAAAACATTGTTGATACAAAATCATCACATGGAAAAGCTTTGTGATTCCAGAAAAGGAGCTTGTTAAAATAAGAACATTCCAAAACAACAACACTTCATTTTCGAAATAAAAATAGGATGAGAAACCTTCATGATTGAACTGTCCAACTTCAAAATGAATTTAATTTGTAAAAGAAGTGTTTCCAAATTACAAAAACACTTTTTCGACACAAATCATAACATGTCACCTATGAGCATGAAAACTTCTTTCGAACTTAAAATTTTTCAATATCAAAATATGACAAACCTATGAGTGAGAGTTTGGTTTTCAAAAGGAGAATGTTCCAATTTTTTAAATAAAAAAGGAAAGTCAGAAAACTTTTAAAAGGAGAATGTTCACATATTACGAAAACACATTTTGATACAAAATCCAAGCATGGGAAAACCTATGATTACAAAACCTTCTTTCAAACTTGAAATTTTTTTAATTATAAAACAAGCAATTTGAAACAGGTGTTTAGTTGTTAAAAGGTGAAACAGAAAAATAAAGGTCAAATCACTTTTTTTATTACAAAAAATTCTTTTTGAACCTACATTGTTTAAATTCCATACTTCCAATATTATACATGCAGTTTGCTAGCAAAAACAATAAATGAACGCCTTTCTGAAAAATCATTTTAACGTTAAAGAACATTGTAACAATAATCCACCAATAATCAAAAATCTAATGAGGGGTATGCTTGCAAAACAGGAATTTGTGAAGTATGCATGCAAGCAGTGATTTTTGAAAAGTATGCAACAAATAATATTGACGGGGCATATATGCAAAAATACAAAAAACCAAAAATAAAGGTCAAAATACTTTACAGTTGGAAAACCGCATTTCAAACTAAATTTGTTTTAATTTTAAAACTTATTTTTTAGAAGTGTAAGATAGTTGTTGAGATGAAAATATTAATAAACCATAAAAGATCCATATTTTGATTAAATTTTATTAATATGAGTAAATTTTTATAACCACAAAACCATTTTCCAAACTTCCAAAAGTTCCAAAATCAAAAGTTTTTCCAAGCATTGCAAAATATGATTTTAAAGAAGATTATTCATTCAAGTGAAAATGTTCCAAAATGACAAAAATAATTTTTATGAGAAAATTTTGTAATTCCGAACCATTCTCGTGGACTAAGTTTCAAATTTTGAAACATCAAAATTTAAAAGTGGAGTTAATTTTAAAAGAAAATATCCAAAACATACAAAAACAACTTTGTGATTCGAATCATTGCATGAGTAAATTTTATGACCACAAAATATTTTTTTTGAACATAAAATTCAAAATTTCAAAACATGTTATTTCAAAAGAAGAGTTTAGTTATTTAAAAGAATAATTCTTTAATTTTTAAAACAAAAAATGAAGGTTAGAAAACTTTATGGTTTGAAAAAAAAAAAAAAGTTCTTATCAAATTTTAAAGACCTTTTTTGAATTTCAAAACTGTTCATAAGTCAGGTTTAGTTATCCAAACAAAAGCACCCATAAGCCACAAAAGGTGCTAGTTCATATCTAGGAAAGCATTTTCTGAGCTTGAAAATTGTGTTTCCAAGAGGACCATATATGTTAAAATGAGAATGTTCCTACATCACAAAAACATATTTCTTTTGGTCAGCATAAAAACATTTGTTCAACAATTTCAATAAGTTGAGTTTAGTTTTCAAAAGAAGAATGTTCATAAAATAAAAAAATAAAAAAATATATATTTGTTGATCCAAAATTGGCATGGAAAAGCTTTGTGATTCCGGAAGAGGAGCTTGTTAAAATGAGAACATTCCAAAACAACAAAACCTCATTTTTGAAGTAAATATGGAATGAGAAACCTTCATGATTGAAATGTCCAATTTCAAAATGAAGTTAGTTTGCAAAAGGAGTGTTTAAAAATTACAAAAACTCCTTTTTAATGCAAATCTTAACATGACACCTATGAGTATGAAAACTTCGTTCGAACTTAAAATTTTTAAATACCAAAACATGACAAACCTATGAGTGAGAGTTTGGTTGTTAAAACGAGAATTCTCCAATATTTTAAATAAAAAATGAAGGTCAGAAAGATTTTCTATTTGGAAACTTGACAAAACAATTTTTTTCACATAAATTTTCAAAATATCAAAACATGTTATTTCAAAAGAAGAGCTTAGTTATTAAAAAGAATAATGCTTCAATTTTCAAAACAAAAAAAATGAAGGCTAGAAAACTTTATAGTTTGAAACCTTCTTTTGAAATTTTAAACCTTTTTGAATTTCGAAACTTTTCATAAGTCAGGTTTAGTTATCCAAACAAAAACATCCATAAATCACAAAAGGTGCTATTTCATGAATATGGCCAACATAAATTTTTTATAACTAGGTAAGCATTTTCTGAGTTTGAAAATTGTGTTTCCAAGAGGACCTTATATGTTAAAATGAAAATAATTCTACATCACAAAAACAAATTTCTTTCGGTCAGCATAAAACATTTTTTCAACAACTTCAAAAGTTGAAATCTAGCTTTCAAAAGAAGAATGTTCATAAATTAAAAAAAAATATTTGTTGATATAAAATCATGACATGGAAAAGCTTGGTGATTCCAGAAGAGAGCTTGGTAAAATGAGACCACAACAAAACCTCAATTTTGAAATAGAAATGGGATGAGAAACCTTAGTGATTGAAATGTCCAATTTCAAAATGGAGTTAGTTTGCAAAAGAAGTGTTTCCAAATTACAAAAATACCTTTTCAATACAAATCATAAGATGACACCAATGACGGTGAAATCTTCTTTTGAACTTAAAATTTTCAAATATCAAAACAAGACAAACCTGTGAGTGAGAGTTTGGTTGTTAAAAGGAGATTGCTCCAATATTTTAAATAAAAAATGAAGGTCAGAAAACTTTTTTCTATTTGGAAACTTGATTCAAACAAAATTTTTCAATCTAAATACATATGATTTCAAGAAGTACAGCTTTGTTGTTCAAAGAACATTTTAAAAACTACAAAATGTCTTTACAACAAACTTGGTAAATGCGAGCAAACATGGATAACTATGATACTATTTCCAAAAATCAACATTTTTTAATTTTACAAATTATAAAAAAAAATTATTTGTTAAAATGAGAATGTTCCTATTTTGAATTTCCAAGCCCAATATCACAATTATGAAATTTAGCTTTTAAAAGGAGAATATTTACAACAACACATTTTAATATCAAATCCAAACATGGGAAAACCTAATGATTACAAAACCTTCTTTTGAACTTAAAAATTTTTAAATTTTAAAACAAGCAATTTGAAAACAGGTGTTTAGTTGTTAAAACGTGAAATAGAAAAATAAAGGTCAAATAACTTTATTATTACAAAAAATTCTTTTGAACCTACACTATTTAAATTCCAAAGTACCAATATTATACATGCAATTTGTGAGCAAAAACAATAAATGAATGCCTTTCTAAAATATCGTTTAATGTGAAAGAACATTGTAACGATAATGCACCATTAATCAAAAATCTACCGAGGGGTATCTTTGCAAAACAGGAATTTGTGGAATATCCATGTAAACAGTGATTTTTGGAAAGTATGCAACAAATAATATTGAGAGGATGTATATACACACAAAAAAAAAGGGGGGCATAAAGGTCAAAAAACTTTATAATTGGAAAAACACATTTCATACTAAATTTGTTTTAATTTTAAAACTTATTTTTCCGAAGTGTAAAATAGATGTTGAGATAAGGAATATTAATAGACCATAAAAGATCCACATTTGAATAAAATGTTGCCAATGTGAGTAAATATTCACCACCACAAAACCATTTTCCAAACTTCAAAATGTTCCAAAATCTAAAGTTTTTCCAAACATTGCAAAATATGACTTCAAAGAAGATTATTTTTTCAAATGATAACGTTCCAAAATGACAAAATTAATTTTTTTGAGGACATTTTTCATTCTAAACCCTTCTTTTGGAGTAAGTTTCAAATTTTGAAACATCAAAATTCAAAAGTTTAGTTAAATTTTAAAAAAATGTCCAAAAATTACAAAAACAACTTTTGATTCGCATCATGGTATGAGTAAAGTTTTTGACCACAAAACAATTTTTTTTTGAAGATAAAATTTCAAAACATGTTATTTCGAAAGAAGAATTTAGTCATTAGAAAGAATAATGCTTAAAATTTTCAAAACAAAAAAAAAATGAAGTTTAGAAAACTTTATACTTTGAAAACTTCTATTGAAATTTTAAACCTTTTTGAATTTCCAAACCTTTCATAAGTCAAGTTTAGTTGTTGAAACAAAAACATTCATTAACCACAAAAGGTGCTATTTGATGAATATGGCCAATATAATTTTTTTTATAAAAAATCATTTTTTGAGTTCAAAAATTGTGTTTCCAAGAGGACCTTATATGTTGAAATGAGAATGTTCCTTTTCAACAATTTCAATAGTTGAGTTTAGTTTTCAAAAGAAGAATGTTCATAAAATAAAAAAAATACTTGTTGATACAAAAACATGACATGAAAAGCTTTGTAATTCTAGAAGAGGAGCTTGTTAAAGTAAGAACATTCCAAAACAACAAAAACTCATTTTTGAAATCAATATGGGATGAGAAACCTTTGTGATTGAAATGTTCAATTTTAAAAATGAAGTTGGTTTGCAAAAGAGTGTTTAAAAATTACCAAAACACCTTCTGATACAAATCATAACATGACACCTGTGAGTGTGAAAACTTCTTTCGAACCTAAAATTTTTAAATATCAAAACATGACAAACCTATGACTGAGAGTTTGGTTGTTAAAAGGAGAATGCAACAATATTTTAAATAAAAAATGAAGGTCAGAAAACTTTTTCTATTTGAAAACTTGATTCAAACAAAATTTTAGAATCTAAATACATATGATTTCAAAAAGTACATCACTATTGTTCAAAGAATATTTTTAAAACTACAAAATGTCTTTTTTGACAAACTTTGTCAATGCAAGGAAACATAGATAACTACTATACTATTTCCAGAAATCAACATTTTCTAATTTTACAAATTATAATTTTGAAAAAGAATTTTATTTGTTAAAATGAGAATGTTCCTTGTTGAATTTCTAAGCCCAATATCACAATTATAAAATGTAGCTTTTAAAAGGAGAATGTTCAATTTTACAAAAACACATTTTGATAAAAAACCCAAACATGGGAAAACCTAATAATTATAAACCCTTCTTTCGGACTTGAAAATTTTTGAATTTTAAAACAAGCAATTTGAATACAGGTGTTTAGTTGTTAAAAAGATAAAACAGGACAAAAAAAAAAGGTCAAATAGCTTTATTATTACAAAAATTCTTTTGAACCTACACTGTTTAAATTCCAAAGCTCCTATATTATACATGCAGTTTGCTAGCAAAAATAATAAATGAATGCCTTTCTGAAAAATCATTAAAGAACATTGTGACAATAATGCACCATTAGTAAAAAATCTATGAGGGGGTATATCCTTGCAAACAGGAATTTGTGAAGTACACATGCAAACAGTGACTTTAAAAAGTATGCAACAGACCATATTGACAGGGCATATATGCGAGAGAAAAAACTAATAATAATAAAGGTTAAAAAACTTTATAATCGGAAAACCTCATTTCAAACTAAATTTATTTTAATTTTAAAACTTATTTTTCATAAATGTAAAATAGATTTTGAGATAAGAATATTAATAGACCATAAAAGATCCATATTTTGATAAAATGTTGTCAATGCGAGTAAATATTTATCACAAAAAACCATTTTCCAAACTTCAAAATGTTCCAAAATCAAAAGTTTTTCCGAACATTGCAAAATATGATTTCAAAGAAGATTATTTGTTCAAATGATAACATTCCAAAATAACAAAAATAATTTTTATGAGAAAATTTTGTCATTCTGAACCCTTCTTTTGGACTAAGTTTCAAATTTCGAAATGTCATAATTAAAAATGGAGTTAATTTTAAAAGTAAAATGTCCAAAAATTTCAAAAACAACTTTTTGATTCAAATCATGGCATAGGTAAATTTTATGACCACAAAACAATTCTTTTTTGAACATAAAATTTCAAAATTTCAAAACATGTTATTTCAAGAAAAAAAAAGTTTAGTATTAAAAAGAATAATGCTTTAATTTTCAGAACAAAAAAAATGAAGATTAAAAAACTTTATGGTTTGAAAACTTCTTTTAAACTTTTAAACCTTTTTTGAATTTCAAAACTTTTCATAAGTCAGGTTTAGTTATCCAAACAAAAACATCCATAAACCACAAAACGTGCTATTTTATGAATATGCTCAATATAATTTTTTTATAAATAGGAAAGCATTTTCCGAGTTTGAAAATTGTGTTTCCATGAGGACCTTATTGTTCCTACATCACAAAAACATATTTCTTTTTGGTCAGCATAAAACCATTTTTTCAATAATTTCAAAAGTTGAGTTTAGTTTTCAAAAGAAGAATGTTCATAAATTAAAAAAACATTTGTTGATACAAAATCATGACATGGAATAGCTTTGTGATTCCAGAAGAGGAGCTTGTTAAAATGAGAACATTCTGAAACAACAAAACCTCATTTTTGAAATAAAAATGGGACAAGAAACCTTTGTGATTGAAATGCCCAATTTCAAAATGGAGTTAGTTTGCAAAACGAGTGTTTCCAAATTACAAAAACACCCTTTCCATACAAATCATAACATGACACCTATGAATGTGAAAACTTCTTTTGAACTTAAAATTTTTAAATATCAAAACATGACAAACCTATGAGTGAGAGTTTGGTTGTTAAAAGAAGAATGCTACAATTTTTTTAAATAAAAAATGAAGGTCAGAAAACTTTTTCTACTTGGAAACTTGATTTGAACAAAATTTTTGAATCTTAATACATATGGTTTCAAAAAGTACACCTTTGTTGTTCAAAGAACATTTTAAATACTACAAAATGTCTTTTTGGCAAACTTGGGCAATGCAAGGAAACATCTAGAACTATGATACTATTTTCAAAACTCAACATTTTTTAATTTTGCAAATTATAATTCCAAAAAAGAATTTTATTTGTTAAAATGAAAATGTTCCTACTTTGAATCTCCAAGCCCAATATCAAAATTATGAAATTTAGCTTTTAAAAGGAGTGTCCACATATTATATAAACACATTTTGATATAAAATGCTAACATATGAAAACCTAATGATTACAAAACCTTCTTTTGAACTTGAAAATTTTAAATTTTAAAAAAAGCAGTTTGAAAACAGGTGTTTAGTTGTTAAAAACATGAAACAGAAAAATAAAGGTCAAATAACTTCATTATTAGAAATGCTATTCAAATTCCAAAGTTCCAATATTACATATGCAGTTTGCTGGCCAAAACAATAAATGAATGCCTTTCTGAAATATTATTTTAATCAGAAAGAACATTGTAACAATAATGCACCATTAGTCAAAAATCTAATGAGGGGCATCCTTGCAAAACAGGAATTTGTGAAATATACATGCAAACGGTGGTTTTTGAAATGTATGCAACAAAATCATATTGACAGGGTATATATGCCAAAAAAAAAAAAACCCTAAAATAAATGTCAAAAAACTTTATAATAGGAAAACCTAATTTCAAACTAATTATTTAAAAAATTTTAAAACTTATTTTTCAGAAGTGTAAAATAATTGTTGAGATGAGAATATTAATAAACCATAAAATATCCATATTTTGATAAAATTTTGTCAATGTAAGTAAATCCAAAATTCAAAATGTTCCAAAATCAAAAATACTTCAAAACTTAGCAAAATATGATTTCAAAAAAGATTATTTGTTCTAACGATAATGTTCCAAAATGACAAAAATAATTTTTATTAGAAAAGTTTGTAATTCTAAACCCTTCTTTTGGACTAACTTTCAAATTTTGAAACACCAAAATTTAAAAGTAAAGTTAATTTTAAAAAGAAAATGTCCAAAAGGTACAAAAACAACTATTTGATTCGAATCATGGCATGAGTAAATTTTATGATCACAATTTTTTTTTTTTTGAACATAAAATTTCTAAATTTCAAAACATGTAACTTCAAAAGAAGAGTTTAGTTATTAAAAAATATAATGCTTTAAGTTTCAAAAGAAAAAATGAAGGTTAGAAAGTTTCAGTCAGCAGAAAATTTGAACATTTCGAAATATCTCGTTTAGCAATGTGTCCCCCAAGAGCTAGTGATCCCATTCTCCACAGGTCCTAATATCAACTTAGTTAAAAAATCTGCACTCTCTAATCCATTGGAGAAGATTTTTCATCCTTTGTCAAGTCTCAAGTGTAACATATGGTTTTGGTTATTGTGGTGGAATCCTGACCAAATATTTTATCTCATTAATTCACCAAAATAGCTGCATACAGGGGGAAAAAGAATCTAACCACAATAACTCCCTCTTTAATGCACCAATTGCTATGCTATGTCACCAAATCCCATCTAGACTTGGGAAAGGACCAATTGAGACTAAAGCATTCAGGTCAAGCGGAAGGAAGAAAGAACATATTCATCTGTGTACTAGAAACAGAAAAACATCCTATAATCTTGCATATCTTGTTTGGAACCAATAAAATGAATGTATTATTAACAAACTATCAGCAGAAATCAACAAGCATGGCATCAAGAACTCCTTCTAGTAGGTTAAGTAAATTACAATGGGTTAACTTAAATTAAAATAGGTAACAATCAAGATGAATTGAGACAACTGAAGCATTCTGCAGAAACTGATAACTGATAAATATGTATATCTACCAGGCATTGGATATAAGAACTCCTTCTAGTAGGTTAAGTTAAATTATAATAGGTAATAATCAAGTTGCAATTAAGATAACTGAAGCATTCTGCAGAAACTGGTACCTGATCAATTTGAGCATGTCTTAGGCATTGGATATAACACAGATGGCAACAGAATAGATTATACCATTGTTAAAGCTCCAAAACGCCCCAAGAAGCACCAAACAGAGTCCAAGAACCGACTTGATATGAGAATCCACACCTCCTGTCCAGGTGGTTTCTTCCCTTTCACTATTCCATACAGCACAGGAGGGGAAGATCATCTAAACAGCAGTAAATTTCAGAATTAACAAATTCCACATTGTATAATACAGTTCAACCAACATAATGGGGAAAAGATGGCAAATCTATGGCTTTCTTTACCAAGAAACAAACCCAATGACTCTAATCTATTCTCTAACGTCTTTAAGAAATATGGAACCATGAAATCCACATCCAATTCCATGCAAATAGAAGATGAGAGCAATAGAGTCAAAGAAGATGAAAACACTCTGGGGTTCTTAGTCATTCTATTTTTTTAAAAAGACAAAACTAGTACGAAATTGATTTTTTTTTTTTTTTTTTTTTTTTTTTTACATTAAACAGAGTAAAGATGGAGACTAGCTAATCTTAAATGCAAATCAATGATCAAGATACGAAATACTTTATATATAATGCTAGCGTTATACATGGTGAATCAGAAATTCTACACCGCATCGGGGAAAAAGATGACATACTTGCAGTTCTCTTCCCCAAAATTTTAAAAAAAAAAAATAGAAAAGAAAAGTAAAGAAAAGAAGCTCAGTGACTTCTGAACCATTCTCTAACGTCTTTAAGAAATATGAAACCAATGCAAATGGAAGATGAGATCAAACAGAGTCACAGAGGACGAAAACTCTAGGGTTATTGATCATGATAAGAACTAAGCAACGAAACAAAGCAATTTTCTTGAAGACTAAACCGAGAAAAGATAAAGCTTAGCAAACATTATATGCAAATCAATGATCAAGAAGCAAAAACCCCTCTTAAATTCGAATAAACCCAAGACGCTAACTATGTGGCAGGAGGGAGGGAGGGGCGGGCGGGAATCGAACTCAGCCGTGAGGTCATGAAACACAAGAAATCAAGAACTCATCAGATAATGCACGAAAAAAGCAACAAAAAGCTGTATCAATCAAGAAGACCATGAAAGAAAGAAAAGATCGGGAGGAAAGAAAGAAATACGAAAGAAAAAAACCCTGGATATCTTACCAGATTCGGTTTGCATTCCGGAGGAAGAGGGATTAGAGGATTGGCTGGAATTCTCGTCTCCGATCAAAGTCGCCGGAGTAGGGATGACGCTTTCTTCGATTAGCAGCCGGAATGGAGAAGAGACGACGCCTTCCGCCATCAAAAGCCAGCCGCCTGAACGGAGAAGATACGACGCCTTCTGCGTCCGCCTCCCATAACGCCGCAGAGAATGACGAGAAGGGCGAGCGAAAATAAACCGTGGGGCTGCATCTAAACAGGCAAAAGCTGTGGGGCCGGCCTTTTAAAAGCTGCAGAGGCGGTGTAGACGAGCGCGTGGAATTGGCACGAAACTTATCGTCCACGTGGATCCATCGCATCCGTTATTGACGTCGTGATGGACAAAAATGTGGTGCAGATTCTTAGACGCTGTAATGGGAACGTCATAAAACCAAATCTCATGGCAAGTTACACAGGACCCATTTTTCCGGTTGGATCCTAGTTGAATAATTCTTAACTTGCTAGAATTCTGGATCGAAGCCTTTTTTTTTTTTTTTTTTTTTTTTTTTTTTTTTTTTTGCCCCTTTCTGCCCTAGTTGGAGACGTATGGGCTCTAAGAATTTTTGGAGGAAGAGGAAGAGATACTTCTAGCCCAAAAAAGTCATGATCAAATATACTACACAGAAGAAAGAAAATTAACCATGTGAAGTCTTTTTGTTTCATTAAGAACTCTATAGAAATTGACATCTAAGTTGGATTTTTGCCTTTAAATTTTTTTCCTGACTTTTAATTTACTTATTCAAAAACATATTTTTTGAAAGAAATATTTTCTAGCCTTTCTATGAAAATAAGTTTGGTGCATATGGTACTTGTTTCAACTACTTTATAATGCTAATGTTGGATGCAATTCATCTCTCAAAAGCATTATCAGTCCCATATATCCAATCCAGCAATTTGAGATGGTCTTCACATGCACCACCATTTGGTATATAAAACTAATTAAACTTACAGCCATAATGTTACTTATGGATTATTATTTTATTATTTTGGAGCATAGATATATTTATTATGGTAAACTAGTAAAAAATCTCTAGTTCTAGTTTCAAATTAAAAACAGCTCATCAGTTGAATTTTAAGTAAAAGTAGCTCTCCATTCTAAATATAAATTAAAAATAGCTCTCCATTTGACATAAAATAATTGAATTACTCCCGTAGTTATGAAGCAGTACTAAAATAATACTGCTTTATCATAAAATGGTACTATCTTATTGTAATGTAGTATCATCTTATTATAAAACAATACGGTCTTATTGTAATGTAATAATATCCTATTGTGAAGAAATATTTTCTTATTGTAATATGATACTGCCATATTGAAAAGTAATACTATCTTATTTTAAAATAGTACTGCTTTATTGTAATATAATAATACCTTATTGTAAAAGAATATTGTCTTATTGTAATGTAATACTACAATATTATAAAATGATATAGTCTTATTGTAATATAATACTATCTTATTGTAAAAAAATATTATTTTATTATAAAATAATATTATCTTATTGTAAAATAATTATCGTCTTATTGTAATATAATATTATCTTATTATAAATAAATATTATTTTATTATAATATAATATTACTTTATTGAAAAAGTAATACTATCTTGTTGTAAAACAGTACTATCTTATTGTAAAGTAATATTATTTTATTGTAAAAGAATACCTTCTTATTGTAATGTAATATTATCTTATTATAAAAGAACATTGTCTTATTATAATGTAATACCGCTTTATTGAAAAATAATACTATCTTATTTTAGTATTGCTTTATAACTGCAAGAATAATTTGGTCATTTCATGTCATTTAAGAAACTGCTTTTAATTTATATTTAGAATGAAGAACTATTTTTATTTAAAACTTAAATGATGAGCTACTTTTAAGTTAAAACTCAATAAGAGAGTTTTCACTAGTTTACCATGTTTATTACTGCTTTTCATAAATAATAAAGAGGATCGGGTTAGATCAAATCATGGATCATAAGATTTTTCAAAATCTCTGACATATGAAATTATTAGAAAACTAAAAATTAATAACAAGAAATAAAAATAAGAAAATTCAATTATAATGGAGAAACATGTTGTTTAACATAATTATTTTGAGTGGCATTTAGCATGTAAAAGGAAGAAAATTAAGGATCATAAACAGGAAAATGAGGATTTTGGAACTATTTTTCAGGAAAAAATTGATGCCCTTTTCACTGTCTGGTTTTTGCACACTATCAGTTGCACTTTGGGCTTGATATGACCAAGGTTCTTCAAGATCTTCTCTTTTATTATCTAATTTCATTCTCAGGCACACCTTGTTTTTACAAAGATGGTAACCATTAGAAATTATCTCATCTTGAACTCCCTTACATTACTTTCCTCTATCTTACATCATACAGGATATTAGCTTGAGAGAGAAAAAATTTCCCCACATTACCCAATCTCAGTCATCTGATTTTGATGCCAAGCGAGAAGCTCAACAAACATCTAGCCCGTGTGACAGCTTTCCTGATCTCTTGCTCGACTAATCTAAGAATGCTGCTAGTTGTCTGCAATTTAGTAATTGTTTGATTTCTTTTCCTAAGCATTTTTTTATTGTTCAACAAAAGGTAACGGGTATGATTTTCCTAATGATTATTTATTCTTATGTAGGACCGAGGTGCTAGATTTTTACAAAATGGGTTTTTAAGCACAATGAGACATTTGATGGCAAGAAGGCTTCATATCATCATTCTGGTCATGATTTAACAACTGAATTTAGGAACATTGAAGCAAATGCACAAAAGATGGAGCTGATAAATTCGTATTTAAAGAATGCACAAGGACAATATGGGAGTTCCCTAGATTCTATTATTTATAGATAAAGCCGTTAGATTGATTTGAAGTTTTACACATTTGAAAGTAATTTAATCAATTTCAATGGGAGCTTCTTTTGTTTTGAAACAGCTAATTTAGTTTACCAAGGACATTTTTTTGGATTTTTGATGCTAATGCTGCAAAACAAAATGATCACAAAGTTCTACAGTGTGGTATCTTTTTTTTTTTTTTTAAAGTTTCCTGAAAAGATAATTATTATTCTAAAGCATGACACCTAAGAGACTCTAGCACGGCTTGCCATTAGATAATGTATGGCAAAAACTTTACGCTTTATATTGTGAAACGTAAATGGGACTCATGGTGAGCTTACGAGTGACCAACGGAGAGAAGAAACCCATTTATTGTCATTAGTATGGTTATAATCCAGATAAAATGATACTGATTTTGCATAGCTACACAGTTGTCATGATCATTTTACTTGTAAATTAAGCCAAGTCCACGCTAGAAGAGTTGGGAATTAAATTTTATAATATATATTATGGCTTTTTATGAATGAAGTCCTATACAATTTTTTGGATAGTATTGTAGCCAACCACAAACAAGCCAAGCCAAAGCCTGCTCTATATATCAGAATGAAGTATAGCTGATGCCCAACTTCGGTCCTCCACGAGAAAACACATCAAACAATAGCCAATATGTGGAGGGCAAAAATCCAAGCTGCCCATAAATACAAGCATTACAAAAGAAATAATGTATAAGCATCAACAACATTACTTTCAATAAAATAAATCATGAGCAATCTGACTATTTCATTCAATTGAGCTGGAGAAAATAGCTTGGGCTTAGGAGTGGGAGGCATATGATAGAGTATATAATCAATCTGTCCATCATGAATAGACATGTGGTAAGCAATTAATTTAAAAAAAAATAAATTTAAAAATTAAATTCTTGGCAAAGTCCAAATAAGAAAGAAAATTACAATATATTTGAATCCAAATAAGAAAGAAGATTATAACAATTCTTTGATTTTTATCTCCAAATAATGATGGATCCATACTCCCTTCTTTATATAAAGAGAGCCAAGAGACTCCAAAAGGAGAGGAGGAATCGATGGCTGAGGAGAGAAGAAAAGGCTAGAAGCTTCCAAACCACACATCTTGGTAGATTGGGATGCAAATCTCTGGTGGCCATCCTTTTGCGCGATCCAGGATGTGAGCACAATGCACCCAAAATGTATGACCGCCTACCAATGTGGTATCCTTTTTTTTTTAAAGTTTCTTGGAAAGAGAATTATTATTCTAAAGCATGACGCCTAGGAGACTCTAGCACGGCTTGGCATTAGATAATGTATGGCAAAAACTTTATGCTTTATATTGTGAATCGTAAATGGGACTTGTTGGGGATAAATCCCGCTCCTGCCGAAGCCCGGCCCAACGCTCAGCCCAATGTAATCGGTAGCTGTTGAAGAGCTTCAGCGCCAGGCGCCAGGCCGAGCCCCTAAGACGGCCGAACTGCTTAGAGGCCGAACCCCCCTGCACCGAGGTCCGGGCCGAACTGCCTAGAGGACGAACTCCCACCGCCAGCCGAACTTCCTGACGGCCGAGCTCCTTGGACTCCAAGCGGCTGGACTTCTTCAGGAGACGGACTCCTCCCAGATGCCCGTTCGGCCATCCGAGCTCCTCCCGGGTTTTCCCTGCAGCCGAACTCCTTCGGACTTCCCACGGCCGAACTCCTTCGGACCGACTCCAGGCGAGCCCATGCAGCCGAACTCCTTCGGACTTCCCACGGCCGAACTCCTTCGGACCGACCCTAGGCGACCGAACTCCTCAGCGAGCCCTGGCCGAACCAACTAGCAACCGAAGTCCTTCAACTGGCCTGCCGAGCTCCTTCGAACCTCTCAGCGGCCGAACTCCTTCGGGCCGACTCCAAGCGGCCGAGCTTCAATGAAGTCGAACTCTCAGCGGCCGAACTCCTCAGCAGTCGTCACTGGGCCGAACTCCTCAGCGGTCGCCCTCATCAAACTTCGGCCGACCGAGCTCCTACCGAACTCTCAAGTGTCCAAGCCTCAGCCCAAGCCCAACAGCCGGCCGAACCCCAGACGGCCGAGCTTCGGCTTCTCAGCAGCCGAACTCTTCTGCGGACGAGCCTTAGCTGCATACCTCTTGCCAGACGCCTATGGGAGCCGAACTCCCTCCCATCTTCCTCTTCAGGAGCCCGAACTCCTCCGAAATGGGCACACGACGAAGGCCTTCAACCCTTCATTCGGCAAGCTCTGCAACCATCACTATCAGTCAGTCCGCCGTACCATCGGTCAGTCCGCCGCGGGCGATAGCGACCCACTGCCAGGCGGCGATGGCTGTCACCCTCAATCCGCCGCACACGGCACCAGTGGGACTGACTCCGCCGAACCTCGAGCGGCCCGCCAGCACGCGGCTGCAGTTGTCACCACCAAGCTCCATGCTGCCCGACGACTCTCTGCCAGACGGCACAGCCGTCACCATCAACTAAGCTCCGCTATAAAAGGACCCCTCCCGACATACTAAGGCTAAGCTCTCTGAACTCTCGACTCTCTAAGCTCCTCCTCCACATCTCTAAGCTCGGGAACTCATTCCGGAGCACTCCATTACTGTTGGTCGGAAACTAACTTGACCGTCGGAGGGTCCTGCCGGAGCCACCACCCCACCGGTTCCGGGACGGGACTTCGTTTTGCAGGTCCCCGGCGGCGCCCAGCGGCCTCGATTGCGGCGACCTCCGGCGGCGACGGATTTCTGCACCAACAGATTGGCGCCGTCTGTGGGAACAAGGGATTGAACCTTCGAGGTTCCCTTGTTCTTAAAGGAGTGCTCGGCGACGATTTCCCTCCCCTGCTCCGGATCTCTCTTCTCCCTCTTCAGAATTCCTTCTCTGGAAAGAGGAAATGCCCCCCAGAAGGGCTTCGACGCGGCGCTCGACGGCTTCCGCGGCTCGATCCCCTCCGAGTCCGTCTGTCCCTGCTCCGGCCCCGGTGACTCAGCCCCCGTCAATAACCGCAGTGGATACGGAGCAGTTCAACCAGCTCATCCAGCACGTTCGCGGTCTCACGGAGGCGGTGCAGGCGGTGCTGCACCGACAAGTCCCAGTGCCAGCCCGACCGGCGCGGGGCTTTCCGAGGTCGGATGATCCAGTCCAAGAGCGACCGGCCTGGGCAGCCCGACCTCCGATACCCGGGTTGGAGAGGCGGAGGAGGGAGAGCCCTTGTTCGGATCATAGATCGACCAAGGGTGAAGCCTCGCGCCCATCTCACCAGAAAGCCTTGGAGATCAGAGACCGGGAGGACCTGCTGGGCCAAAGGCTCTCGGAAATGAACCGGCGAATTGAAGAACTTCGTCCCCCCTCGCGTGGTGACGACGTTTGTGCAGACCCTCCTTTCTCGCAGAAAATCATGCAAGAACCTGTTCCACCGACCTTCGAGCTCCCTCAACTGGAAAGCTACGATGGAACTTCTGATCCGGTTGATCACCTGGGGGCCTTCCGGGCCATGATGCTGCTTCACGGCGCTTCAGATGCCGTGCTGTGCCGAGCCTTCCCGTCTACCTTAAAGGGAGCAGCGAGGAACTGGTACTCGGCGTTGAAGCCCAACACGATCTTCTCTTTCGACCAGATGAGCAGTCGGTTCGCGGCCCACTTCATCAGCAGCCGACGACCGAGCCGAGGTTCAGATTCCCTGATGAGCGTCAAGCAGAAGCAAGGGGAATCCATCCGGACTTACGTCACTCGATTCAACGCCGCGGCATTGGAAGTCCGGGACCTGGACCAGTCTGTCGCGATGGCCGCACTTAAGGGCGGCCTTCAGAAAAATAGCTTGCTGTTCTCTCTGGAAAAAAGGTATCCCAGGGACTTCGCCGACCTGCTGGCTCGAGCCGAGAGATATGCCCGTGCGGAGGAAGCCTTCAAATTGAAAGATGAGGAGCTCGTCAGAACGGGTCGGCTGGGTAAATTCCTCCGGTACCGGCCTGAAGCAGAAAAAGATCGGCTAAGGGCGCTGCCGTAGCCAGACTACAAGAAGGTCGGCCACCTTACGGCGTCATTCACATGGCCCCTGGAAAGATCTCGGTGCATCAGCGATTCGCCGTCTCCCAGCAACAAGAGCTTGCACCGAATTGAGGAGTTCAGCATGAGGAGGTCGTCCACCCCGGAACTTATTGCCGAAGAAATGCGGAGGAATCAGCCTTAGGGAGGAGCCCAATCGCCCCTAAGAGAGAAACGGAGAGCAGGAGTTCCCCCGCTGAAGCGGAATGAAGTTCGGCGTGAGGAAGGCCGAACCCACCTATGAGCCCGTCAGCGAGGAAGCTCCGACAAAAAAGTATGAAGTCCTCCCGCGGAAGCTTCCGCGGGAAAGTGGAACGAGGTTCGGCACAAGTAAGGCCGAACTCACGCTCCAGAATGTCCCCCAAAGGAACCGCCTACAAAGTGTTCACTGAAGGCGGAACGAAGTTCGGGCGAGAAAAGCCGAGCTCCCCTCGAGCTCGTCCGAACAAGAGCAGCAGAAAGTTCTCCCACGGCGGGTCTCGTGGGAAAGAGGAATGAAGTTCGGCTCGAAGAAAAGCCAGGCTCACCCCAAAGCTCGGCATCGAGGTAAAATGAAGCTCGGTGGAAAGCCGAACTCCTCAACTCAACCTCCAAAATAAAGTTCGGCGCTGGCAAGGACGGAACGAAGCCCCCCTCCCGGAAGGTTCCGCAACTACGACCCGCTCCTCTAACTCGAATTCTCGGCAAAGCCGAGAGCCAACCGCCAAGACCTGAAGGACTACGGCCTCTCCAAACATGTGCGATCAAGGAGAAGATCGGCTATAGGCACTGCCGTAACTGGAAAGGTCAAGAAGGTTGGCCGTCCCGCGGCGTCGTCAACGCCACCCCGGGGAGGAGCTAGGAGCTAGCTACATCGGTGATTGTCATCCCCAGCGACAAAGTCAAGAGAAGCATGGTCCAAATTATGAAGGCCGGCAGGAGATAGAGGAGGTCGTCTGGACGGGACTTGCTGCTCGAGGGAGCTCCGAGGAACAACACCCCGTCGACCCCTCAAACGAGAGCGCGCTGTCCACGACTTCCCTTCGGTAAAATCCTCCCCTCTGCAAAATATTATTTCTGGATGCGAAATCTATGCAGGAAAGGAGATAGGAACAGGAGGAGACCTCGTCCTAGAGAAAGGAAGCAAAGGACGGGTGGGGGGAGAAGCGGACGACGTCCTCGTTAGGAACAGGAGGAGAACCTCGTCCTAGCGTGAGCAAAGTCGAAGGCCCCGTCCACAAAGGACGGGATGGGGGGAGAAGCGAGGACGACGGTCCTCATGTGCCCCCACAGCCGGCTAGGAACAGGAGGAGAACCTCGTCCTAGCGTGAGCAAAGTCGAAGGCCCCGTCCACAAAGGACGGGATGGGGGGAGAAGCGAGGACGACGGTCCTCATGTGCCCCCCCCCACAGCCGGCTAGGAACAGGAGGAGAACCTCGTCCTAGCGTGAGCAAAGTCGAAGACCCCGTTCACGAAGGACGGGATGGGGGGAGAAGCGAGGACGACGGTCCGGATGTGCCCCCACAGCCCGTTAGGAACAAGAGGAGAACCTCGTCCTAACGTGAGCAAGGTTCAAGGCCTAGCCACAGAGTCTACGGCAAGCTTCACTACTGAAGATGAGGTCTCCCCCAAGCCTCAGCCTCAACTTCAGCGTCAATATTGGCTGGAGATGAGACCTCCCCCGAGCTTCAGCTGCAACAAATGCGGAGCCTGGAAGAAGACTTCGGCAGTCGCCTGTTTTGGTACTCCCTTCCTTCAATTTTTGAACTCGGGAGTGGGGGGGCTACTGTTGGGGATAAATCCCGCTCCTGCCGAAGCCCGGCCCGACGCTCAGCCCAATGTAACCAGTAGCCGCTGAAGAGCTTCAGCGCCAGGCGCCAGGCCGAGCCCCTAACCACGGCCGAACTGCCTAGAGGCCGAACTCCCCTGCACCAAGGTCCGGGCCGAACTGCCTAGAGGCGAACTCCCACCGCCAGCCGAACTTCCTGACGGCCGAGCTCCTTGGACTCCAAGCGGCTGGACTTCTTCAGGAGACGGACTCCTCCCAGACGCCCGTTCGGCCATCCGAGCTCCTCCCGGGTTTTCCCTTCAGCCGAACTCCTTCGGCCGAACTCCTTCGGACCGACCCCAGGCGAGCCCATGCAGCCGAACTCCTTCGGACTTCCCACGGCCGAACTCCTTCGGACCGACCCTAGGCGACCGAACTCCTCAGCGAGCCCTGGCCGAACCAACTAGCAACCGAAGTCCTTCAACTGGCCGCCGAGCTCCTTCGAACCTCTCAGCGGCCGAACTCCTTCGGGCCGACTCCAAGCGGCCGAGCTTCAATGAAGTCCTCTCAGCGGCCGAACTCCTCAGCAGTCGTCACTGGGCCGAACTCCTCAGCGGTCGCCCTCATCAAACTTCGGCCGACCGAGCTCCTACCGAACTCTCAAGTGTCCAAGCCTCAGCCCAAGTCCAACAGCCGGCCGAACCCCAGACGGCCGAGCTTCGGACTTCTCAGCAGCCGAACTCTTCTGCGGACGAGCCTTAGCTGCATACCTCTTGCCAGACGCCTATGGGAGCCGAACTCCCTCCTATCTTCCTCTTCAGGAGCCCGAACTCCTCCGAAATGGGCACACGACGAAGGCCTTCAACCCTTCATTCGGCAAGCTCTGCAACCATTCACTATCAGTCAGTCCGCCGTACCATCGGTCAGTCCGCCGCGGGCGATAGCGACCCACTGCCAGGCGGCGATGGCTGTCACCCTCAATCCGCCGCACACGGCACCAGTGGGACTGACTCCGCCGAACCTCGAGCGGCCCGCCAGCACGCGGCTGCAGTTGTCACCATCAAGCTCCATGCTGCCCGACGACTCTCTGCCAGACGGCACAGCCGTCACCATCAACTGAGCTCCGCTATAAAAGGACCCCTCCCGACATACTAAGGCTAAGCTCTCTGAACTCTCGACTCTCTAAGCTCCCCTCCACATCTCTAAGCTCGGGAACTCATTCCGGGCACTCCATTACTGTTGGTCGGAAACTAACTTGACCGTCGGAGGGTCCTGCCGGAGCCACCACCCCACCGACTCCGGACGGGACTTCGTTTTGCAGGTCCCCGGCGGCGCCCAGCGGCCTCGATTGCGGCGACCTCCGGCGGCGACGGATTTCTGCACCAACAGGACTCATGGTGAGCTTACGAGTGACCAACGGAGAGAACAAGCCTATTTGTTGTCATTAGTATGGTTATAATCCAGATAAAATGATACTGATTTTGCATAGCTACACAGTTGCCATGATCATTTTACTTGTAAATTAAGCCAAGCCCACGCTAGAAGAGTTGGGGGTTAAATTTTATAATATACATTATGGCTTTTTATGAATGAAGTCCTACACAATTTTTCGAATAGTGTTGTAGCCAACCACAAACAAGCCAAGCCAAAGCCCGCTCTATATATCATAATGAAATACAGCTGATGCCCAACTTCGGTCCTCCACGAGAAAACACATCAAACAATAGCCAATATGTGGAGGGCAAAAATCCAAGCTGCCCACAAATACAAGCATTATAAAAGAAATAATGTATGAGCATCAACAACATTGCTTTCAATAAAACAAATCATGAGCAATCTGACTATTTCATTCAATTGAGCTAGAGAAAATAGCTTGGGCTTAGGAGTGAGAGGCATATGATAGAGTATATAATCAATATGTCCATCACGAATAGACATGTGGCAAGCAATTAATTTAAAAAAAATAAATTTAAAAATTAAATTCTTGGCAAAGTTCAAATAAGAAAGAAAATTACAATATATTTGAATCCAAATAAGAAAGAAGATTATAACAATTCTTTGATTTTTATCTCCAAATAATGATGGATCCATGCTCCCTTCTTTATATAAAGAGAGCCAAGAGACTCCAAAAGGAGAAGAGGAATCGATGGCTGAGGAGAGAAGAAAAGGCTAGAAGCTTCCAAACCACACATCTTGGTAGATTGGGATGCAAATCTCTGGTGGCCATCCTTTTGGGCGATCCAGGATGTGAGCACAATGTACCCAAAATGTATGACCGCCTACCAGTGTGGTATCCTTTTTTTTTTAAAGTTTCCTGGAAAGAGAATTATTATTCTAAAGCATGACGCCTAGGAGACTCTAGCACAGCTTGCCATTAGATAATGTATGGCAAAAACTTTATGCTTTATATTGTGAATCGTAAATGGGACTCATGGTGAGCTTACGAGTGACCAACAGAGAGAACAAGCCTATTTGTTGTCATTAGTATGGTTATAATCCAGATAAAATGATACTGATTTTGCATAGCTACACAGTTGCCATGATCATTTTACTTGTAAATTAAGCCAAGCCCACGCTAGAAGAGTTGGGGGTTAAATTTTATAATATACATTATGGCTTTTTATGAATGAAGTTCTACACAATTTTTCGGATAGTGTTGTAGCCAACCACAAACAAGCCAAGCCAAAGCCCACTCTATATATCAGAATGAAGTACAGCTGATGCCCAACTTCGGTCCTTCACGAGAAAACACATCAAACAATAGCCAATATGTGGAGGGCAAAAATCCAAGCTGCCCACAAATACAAGCATTACAAAAGAAATAATGTATGAGCATCAACAACATTGCTTTCAATAAAACAAATCATGAGCAATCTGACTATTTCATTCAATTGAGCTGGAGAAAATAGCTTGGGCTTAGGAGTGGGAGGCATATGATAGAGTATATAATCAATCTATCCATCATGAATAGACATGTGGCAAGCAATTAATTAAAAAAAAAAAAATTAAAAATTAAATTCTTGGCAAAATCTAAATAAGAAAGGAAATTACAATATATTTGAATCCAAATAAGAAAGAAGATTATAACAATTCTTTGATTTTTATCTCCAAATAATGATGGATCCATGCTCCCTTCTTTATATAAAGAGAGCCAAGAGACTCCAAAAGGAGAGGAGGAATTGATGGCTGAGGAGAGAAGAAAAGGCTAGAAGCTTCCAAACCACACATCTTGGTAGATTGGGATGCAAATCTCTGGTGGCCATCCTTTTGGGCGATCCAGGATGTGAGTATAATGCACCCAAAATGTATGACCGCCTACCAGTGTGGTAGCCTTTTTTTTTTTAAAGTTTCCTGGAAAGAGAATTATTATTCTAAAGCATGACGCCTAGAAGACTCTAGCACGGCTTGCCATTAGATAATGTATGGCAAAAACTTTATGCTTTATATTGTGAATCATAAATGGGACTCATGGTGAGCTTACGAGTGACCAACGGAGAGAACAAGCCTATTTGTTGTCATTAGTATGGTTATAATCCAAATAAAATGATACTGATTTTGCATAGCTACATAGTTGCCATGATCATTTTACTTGTAAATTAAGCCAAGCCCACGCTGGAAGAGTTGGGGGTTAAATTTTATAATATACATTATGGCTTTTTATGAATGAAGTCCTACACAATTTTTCGGATAGTGTTGTAGCCAACCACAAACAAGCCAAGCCAAAGCCCGTTCTATATATCAGAATGAAGTACAGCTGATGCCCAACTTCGGTCCTCCACGAGAAAACACATCAAACAATAGCCAATATGTGGAGGGCAAAAATCCAAGCTGCCCACAAATACAAGCATTACAAAAGAAATAATGTATGAGCATCAACAATATTGCTTTCAATAAAACAAATCATGAGCAATCTGACTATTTCATTAGAAAATAGCTTGGGCTTAGGAGTGGGAGGCATATGATAGAGTACATAATCAATCTGTCCATCATGAATAGACATGTGACAAGCAATTAATTAAAAAAAATAAATTTAAAAATTAAATTCTTGGCAAAGTCCAGATAAGAAAGGAAATTACAATATATTTGAATCCAAATAAGAAAGAAGATTATAACAATTCTTTGATTTTTATCTCCAAATAATGATGGATCCATGCTCCCTTCTTTATATAAAGAGAGCCAAGAGACTCCAAAAGGAGAGGAGGAATCGATGGCTGAGGAGAGAAGAAAAGGCTAGAAGCTTCCAAACCACACATCTTGGTAGATTGGGATGCAAATCTTTGGTGGCCATCCTTTTGGGCGATCCAGGATGTAAGCACAATGCACCCAAAATGTATGACCGCCTACCAGAGCCATACTGAGCTCTCGAGCCAAGCTTCCAAGCTTCACACTCTTAAAGATTGGGACATGAGTCCATGGAAGCTGCCCTTCCATGCCATCTAAGATGCAAGCGTCGTGTACCTGAGATATGCCATTGCAATCAGAACAGGACAATACTCTATTCTAATCTTCTCTTATACTTTTCTTTTATTATTGTTATTTTAAAATATTTTCTAACTTAGGCATCGAAGGATCCAGCCAGAGCCAATCTAACAAGCCTTTCTCTTCTTTTTATGTGTATATCAGCACTTCTCCTTGGATCGACCAATGCCCTTCAAGCCATCATAGTCAAGCAGGATTTTGGCATCAACAATAGAAAAACAACTATTTTTTTGCTGATGAAGAACACCTTAATGAGTTTTTTTGATTGAACATGAACACCTTAATGACTTAAATAAGATTGTTAAGAGATTTGATAGCATAGTTTTGGTGTTAGGGATTCTTAAGACATGTACTACTGCATAATAAGGGCACAAAGCATCAAATGGAGATTAGGAATTATCATGAGAGAAACTTCTCCGTAACTAAACCAAAGGTGTTCAAAAGAGACAAAGAGAAATACCACATAGCAAACTCGTTAATTCATGCAACTGATGAATGTAAATTAAGTAAGAGGAATGTTTTTGTTCTTTCTATCATTGGCATGGATGGTGTGGGACAGACAACTCTCGCTCAATATGTCTACAATGATATCAGAGTGGGGATGTATATTGATATTAGGATATGGGATTATGTGTTTGATAGTTTTGATGTGCCAAGTAATATTGCAAAGGTCATAGGCATAATGGGCCAATAATATTTAAGGGTTTACAAGAACAGGACTATTGACTATTCTTTGAACAATGTGCATTTCGTGATAGGAACTTCAAGGAGCATCCAAGCTTGGAATCACTTTGTAGGGGCTTGGTCTATTAACTGACCCTTTGGATTGCCCAAGTCCTCAAGTTCCTGTATAACTATTAAAGTAGATGGGAAACCTCGCACATGCTTGCATGTTAGGTGAGGAGATGAAGACTCCATCTTTCTCTTCTCCGACTCCAATGGAGAAAAGGTCTTAGGGCATGCTGAGTCTAGACCTAGGAGTTTGTCTATAAATTGATCCCATGATTCCTTAAGCACTTCACCATAGAAGCCCCCTCCATCGCCACTAATCCTCATCGTGTTTTCATTGATTCTCCGTTGGAAGTCTTCACTGAGTTGTTGTAAGACCTTGCTGAAAATTGAGGTAATGTACCTCAAATCCTTCTCTCCACCTTATTTCAACTCTTAGGTTGTTGTTGCAACGAGCTAGAATCGAGAATTTTTGTGAAATAGGACCTACCCTAGTTTCTTTCTCTTCTTCTTCCCATCTGGCCGATATTGCCGTGAGTTGTTGCCCATCATGACCTTCACTAAAGGTCGATATCTCTTAATAGTTTACTATGACCACTCTAATAGGACCCTATTACTAACGAGCAAACCAAGTTATTAGTCCTTGATTTTCTTCTTCTCTATTTTCTTCTACATCGCCACCAGCCTTGGCTCAAGCTGTCTAGGATTGTTGTTTCTGTCATAGGTCACTGTCGAGGATCACCACCACCCCTAGTTGCTGACCGTGTCTTTTGAGAAGGAAGAGTGAGCTCTCCCCTATTTTGAAAGCAAAGAAGAGAGTTTCTCTCTCCCTCTCTTCTCTCTCTCTTTTGCTCTCTCTCCTCTCTTTCTCTCTCTACATGTTTAGTGGACAAATGGTGGGTCTAGAGATATCTTGTAGGTTTAGGTCAACCCTAGGAGGATCCTAAATTGTTGTTGTGAGATCATGAGTCCCAAGCTAACAACGTGCAACAATCTATCATAGTCTTTTATAATTTTTCATCATGAACCTTAAACATTTACAATTGATCTAATAATGAGGGCTAGCTTTGTAGGTGAGCAATTGCTGGGCAATACGATGTTGAGCCAATACTTTGCTCTTAAGTTCATAAATCTAGGAGCAAGTCCATGTTCGCTATACTTGAATTAATCATCGATAAAGATAAGAATTCTTCTACATAATCATCTATATAATTATAGAAAATTTTGTCTATTTATGTATCTACATGTTTGTATATATTTTTTATATATTGGTATGAGTATTATATGTTGATGAATTGATATTACATGGACTATGATTACTTGGTGCTTAATTATATATATCATGTAAAATTAGGGGTGGCAACTGATTAAATATTGGTCAAATTGATCGATATCTATATTTGCCCTATTAAATATATATATATATATATGCTATGTACCCATCTCGAGTTGGGTCGGGTTGGGCTTCAAGGATGGATCGGAACAAATTGGGTATACCCAAAATCCATGTATAGTTTATATATATATATATATATAGTGGCTCTTCATTCACCTCTACCATGCCTTCACCAAAAATGCCACATGCTAGCAATCCTCGTTAGGTAGCCCTCCACATCATTATCATGAGAACAGAGCCCCATAAGTTAAAATTTTGTAGCCAAAGAAGAATCCTTTTGATCAAAAATCTCCAACCTTTATCATGCTTCCAGCTCACACCACTGCAACTCACATAGAATCCCATATACTTGAGAAGAAAAACCTAATCAGAACCCAGGAAACCCCTCTAATCTCTCTCAAGTGCTCTCCTTTCCCACAAATCTCTAAAAAAGATAATGAAAAGAAAAGAAAAAGAAGCAAAAAAAAATAAAATGATCATTTATATGGGGAAAGGTCTTACCCTTAAAATTTTTCCATCTTTCCTTTGTTTTCATTGATTTCTCCTATGTTTTCCCCTATTTTATCTCTATTTTTTCCATCCTCAAGAGTCGCGAGGCTTGGAGTGGCTAAATAGGAAAGCTTAGATGATGGCTTAGGTTTTATGTTGGGTATTTTCTTTCTTTTTTCCTTTCTCAAGAGTTTCAATCTCTGGCATCCTCCTCATCCACCATCAACCCCCACCAGACCACCACTAGGGTGACTAGGTTTGGGTTCTATGCAAACGAGATATAGAGAGAGAGAGATTTTTAAGTTATTAAATAGGGGAGAAAGTGAGAAAGAGATATTATCATGATGGGTTTGGGGTGGAATATACCATTATTCGTATCCGATCCAAATCTATTTTGGATATTTCTTCTAGAATCTATATCCGTCCTACCTCTTAATCAGATCGGATAAAATCCATCTCATTTGGATCGGATAGGGTCAAGTACCTATGCCATCGAATCGAAAAAAATTGCCACCTCTTTGTAAAATTAAGAAAAACACGACTTAACATAATTGATAATTGATGGGACATGGATGGTATTTGGATTGATCGGTCATACAAGAAATATGGTATAGGTGCTGGATTAATCTTGAGTTGAGGTGCGATATTATATTTAGCCTACCACGGACTGGAGCATAGTCGTGACTAGTTTAGTATCAAAATCAAATTATGACTTTAATATAATTGATAGGGTATGGATGACATTTGGATTAGTTGGCTATATAAAAAAATATTGTATATATACTGGATCAGTCTTGAGCTAGGATGCAGCACATGTTTAGCCTATCTCACTAAGAGAACTGCTTATTTTTGAGTGTCTTATGTTGGGGAGCAAATCAAGGAGGAAGACTTGGATTGGCACAAGGTTGCTCACATCCCATATATCCCATGGGAAAATCATGTAAAATGTATGAAACTAAAAGGTATCTTTGAGCACCTCGACCATTGTAGATTTTCTCATTTCTTTTTTTCAAGACTTTTTTTTTTAAGTAGCTAAAAATTATACTAAGAAATGTAAGATGCTACATAAAATGTACATTAGCAACATTAGTATACCATATCTCTCTAAATGGTATTTAAGTTGAAATTACAGCTAAATTTCATGAAAAACTTTCTAGTATTTTCGAGAGCTTTAGTAAATGCTAGAATATACTTCTCTTAGAACCAAAGGCACTTAAAGGTATGTACTTCAAGTTTTTTCTTATAATTATGTTAAATTTTGTATAACAGATCTAGTAGTGATCAATTAAAAAAGATCAATTAATTGATGCTATTTTGGTTCAGTTTTTATCATTTAGCAAATATAAGGTGACTAGGGATAGATGATGATATAATTTTCTATCCCTTTTTTGATCTCAAAGAAGTTATTTGTTGAGTCAAAAAAAAGGCAATGTTGCTAATGGTAGCTGGGCGGATGATGGTCTCATCTTCCAATCAATTTTGCTTTAGGGTATGTTGCAAAACTGGACAAATTTAATATATATGCATAGTCTTTCTTTTTTTTTTAAATAAAAAAATTCATTGGCGCCATACTTATGAGTGAGGCTTATTTGGATCGTGTTATAAATGCTCTGCTAAACCTATTGATGGGAGAGGTGAAATTTTAGCTTTTGGATCTTGGTTAATTGATTCTCTTGGCCCTGACTCGCCCTCCATGGATGAACCTTACAGAGGAACCCTTAGGTTTTCAAGACATTGGATTCTCATCCAATGTTTGTATTACTCAAGCGGACATTTTTGCTTCCGCTTCATCCACTATCATCATGTGTCATCCCTCCATCCGCCATGTATCCCAGCTATGTCTAAGTTTTCTTATTAAGTTGTCGGATTTGGACTTGGGCGATGGAGGGAGCCAAGCATGGGGATGGGTCCTCAAGGCACTGGTCCTCTTTGGCGGGGCACTTCTATTAAAGAGGCTGAGGAAGGGACCGAGGCAGTGGAGGGAGCTAAGCACAGGGATGGGTCCTTAAGGCATTGGTCCTCTTTGGCAGGGCGCTTCTATTGAAGGGGCTAAGGAAGGCCACCACCAAATGGGACCACGCCCATGCCATCGCCGAAGCCCTCTCCAGCAAGAAGGTAAGCCGCCTTCTACTGGGTTCTGCTATTTTGGCTTCGTGTAGTTTGATTTAGATTTCGGTTAGTTGAGTTAGTGGTCTAATGCTCTTCCTATTTTCTTTCTTTGGTTTGATTGGGTTTCTGAAGTTTTCTCGAGAGTAGGCCTGTAGAGATCCTCACAATTATTTCAATACAAGGTGAGCATTTTACTTTGGATATTGAGTATTTTTAACCCCCATAACGTATTGAATTGGCTAGTTTTTGTCCACCTTTTCATGTCAAGTTTAGATTTTGGGAGGTGGGCAGAGGTCCATGCTTTGTTTTTAGCATGGATGTTGTTTGATAATTTGGTTGTTTTGTTGCTGGACTTGGGTGTTATTTACTTGGAATTGGAATTGGTTAGCCTCCATATCTGCCATGTCCATAAGAAAGTTCAGCATTGCTCAACTAAAAAGAAATTATAGCTTTTTTCAATACTAGAATGAAATTCATCAACTATGACTGGATTTTCTCTCTTTGAAGATGATGTTGCGGGCATGGATGATGGTGAGGCAGGCCCATGATCGAGAGGGGCTGGGTCTTAGGAAGGAAAGCACCTGAGGGAGATTGGAAGAGAAAGGCCGACATTGGTGATGGTGGAGAGGAAGATGATGGTGTGGGAGGTAAGCAAGAGCTTGGGAAGGTTCGAAGCAAAAAAAAGAAAAAAAAAAAGACTCCGTGCATTGTGCGGGTTAGCATTCTTGTTGTAAATTATATTTAAATTGATTTTGTATCGGTGTGTCGCTTACAAGTTATTTCAGAGGCTTTATAGCTCATTCAAAAAGTATGGAAATGAGAGCTACAGGAGAAAGTAAGAGCTCCTAGGTATTCTTACTTTCTAATAGAATGTAAAGCTATGTGCATATGCATAATGTTAATTAGTTAATTGGATGCATATGCAAGACAAAGGTCTGCCATCTTAGTATTGACCCCCTATTAGTATCATGATGGCATAGTGTCAATGTTCACAATATGGGAACCGATTCAATGTATTGAGACTCGATACGCTCTCTATACCTAATCTTAGTTCGGTACCGATATTATATAATACATTTGCAATAGGATGTTATGCATAAGTTATGCATTGGGATAGTGAACCTTGTGCTAGACCAATAATTTTAAAATCTTCATGTGAAACACAATACCTTTCACAATGTTAGAAATAGAGCCCATATTATGAGACAATTTATCTTTGACTTTCTTTGTTTATCAAGTGGTTCTTCACACTAGCTGTTGACGTCGAAATTGATCGTCGTCGGAGTCCGCTGGAGTGGAGGCCGATGAGGTCACCGTCGGGGACCTACAAAACAAAGTCCCATCCAGAGCCGGTGGGGCTGGCTCCGGCAGGATCCTCTGATGATCAAGTCAGCTCTAGCCAACAGGAATGAAGTGCTCGGAAATGAGTTCCAGAGCTTGGAGAAGAAGAGGA
Source organism: Cocos nucifera (assembly GCA_006176705.1). Taxonomy (NCBI): domain Eukaryota; kingdom Viridiplantae; phylum Streptophyta; class Magnoliopsida; order Arecales; family Arecaceae; genus Cocos; species Cocos nucifera. Next base: position 673,844 of record QRFJ01000319.1, read on the forward strand.
GAGCTTAGAGATCAGAGAGGTTAGAGTTAGCGTATCTGGAGGGTCCTTTATAGACGGAGCTTAGTTGATGGTGATGGCCATACCGCCTGGCAGAGAGCCGTTGGAGCTGCATGGAGTTCGGTATGGAGAGGAAGGCATCGTCAGATGGATGGTGACAGCCATACTGACAGGTCGTGGGCCGCATGGGGCTGGTTACGAAGAGGATGGTGTCGTCAGTAGTGGCGGCCATATCATCTGATCTTGTTGCCTATTACAGACTGATGACGATAGTTCGTCCAGAGGAGTTTGAACTTGCAGAAGAGTTCGACTGAAGGAAAAGCTTGGGAGGAGCTCGACCGTAGAGGAGTTCGGCTGAGGGACGACCGCTGAGGAGTTCGGGCGCTGGGGGATTCCATTAAAGCCTGACCGCTTGGAGTTCGAGGAGCTCGATCGCTAAGTAGTTCGACCGGCTGAAGGAGTTCGAAGAAGCTCGGACGCTGGAAGTTCGAGGAGCTCGACCGCTAAGTAGTTCGATCGACTGTAGGAGTTCGGCTAAGATCCGTCCGTTGAAGCTCTTCCACGGCTACTGATTGCATTAGGCAGAGCATTGAACTTGACTTCGACGAGAGTGGGGTTTATCCCCAACAACAGATTGATGTTGGAAGGAGGGCATGAACCTCTGAGGTTTTCTTATTCTTAAAGGAGTGCTCGATGACTTTTCTCTTTCCTCTCTGGAGATCTCTCTTTTCTCTTCCGAAGAGAAAATGCCTCTCAGGAGAGCTTCGACACGGCGCTCGGCGGCCTCCGCGGTCCGATCCCATCCAGATCCGTCTGTTCCTACTTCAGCCCTGACAGCTCAGATTCTACTTATACCTACGGTGGATATGGAGCAGTTCGACCTGCTTGTCCGATAGGTCCGTGGCCTCACGAAGGCATTATAGGCTATACAGCAGCCCCTGGTGGCGACTCCACTAGAAAACCCATCATTGGAATGTCAGAAATCGGCCCCAAGGAAGAGTACTAGGGCCAGTGTACCTATCGCTCCGGAGAAGGGAAAATAGAGAGCCGAGGATCCGTGTTCAGATCATTATTCTCTTTTGGGGAAGATCTTCCCCATTCGTAGTCGAAAGTCCTCCAAGATCTGCAACCAAGACGACGCCCTCGATTGCAGACTGCGGGAGATGGATCGGCATATTGAAGAGCTTGGCCGCGTCGCCCCGGCTCATCATGCCGACGTCCATGCCGAACCTCCCTTCTCTCTCTGAATTATGCAAGAACCCATTCCACCGACCTTCGAGCGAAGAGCTATGATGGAACTTCTGATCCGATTGATCATCTAGAGGCCTTCCGTGCCATGATGCTGCTCCACGGTGCTTCAGATGCCATACTATGCCGAACTTTTCCATCTACCTTAAAGGAAGTAGCTAGAAATTGGTACTCAGCATTGAAGCCGAGTACGATATTCTCTTTTGATCAGATGAGCAGTCAGTTCGCGGCTCACTTCATCAACAGCCGACGTCCGCACCGAGGTTCGGATTTTCTGATGAATGTCAAGCAGAAGTGGAAGGAATCCATCCAGACTTACGTCATCCGATTTAACGCCGTGGCATTAGAGGTCCGAAACTTGGACCAATCTATTGCGATGGCCGCGCTCAAGGACGGCCTTCAAAAAAATGACTTGCTGTTCTTCCTAAAAAAAAAGTATCCTAGGAACTTCGCCGATCTGCTGACTCGGGCCGAGAGATATGCCCGTGCGAAAGAAGCCTTCAAGTTGAAAGATGAGGAAGCCCTGAGAGAGCGGCTAGCGGACAATGGAGAGTCCAGCGAAGTTCGACTGCGCTCACAGACCCCCTCCAAAAGTAGGTAGATCCGAACTCCTCGAACTCACCACCGAGGAAGCTCCGATAGAGGGGTGCGAAGAAGCCCTCCTTCCAAAAGGTTCCGCGACTATGCCTCCCTCAACGCTTCTCGAACTCATATTCTCACTGAAGTGAAGAATCAGTTGCCAAGACCAGAAGGGTTACAGTCTTTCCCAAATAAGCGCGATCGAAACAAATACTGCCTCTACCATCGCGACCATGGCCACGACACCGAGGAATGCATCCAGCTCCGAGACAAAATTGAGGAGCTCGTCAGAAAGGGATGGCTGGGTAAATTCCTTCCGCACCAGTCTAAAGTAGGAAAAGATCGGCCAAGGATGCTGCCATAACCAAAGACCGCAAGGAGGTCGGCCACCTTACGGCGTCATCCACATTGCCCCTGGGAGGAGCTTGGTGCATCAGCGATTCATCGTCTCCCAGCGACAAGAGCTTGCACCAAATTGAGAAGGCCAGCATGAGGAGGTCATCCACCCCAGGACTTATTGCCGAAGAAAGGCGGAGGAACCCTACCACGACCTTGAAAGGGGATGCGCTGCTAGTAACTTTCTTTTAATAAAATTCTTTTCTTTCGATAATATTATTTTTGGATGCGAAAACTATGCGATGATAGGAAAGAAGCAGTCAATAATTGCCGCATTAGGAATAGGAGGAGAATCTCGTCCTAACGCGAGCAACAACCTCGGCTAGAGATAAGATCTCTTCCGAGCGACCGAGTCAACCTCGATTAGGAACAGGAGGAGAACCTCGTCCTAACGCGAACAACAACCTCGGCTAGAGATAAGATCTCTTTCGAGCGACCGTGGACAACCTCGGCTAGAGATAAGATCTCTCCCGAGCGAGTCAACCTCGGTTAGGAACAGGAGGAGAACCTCATCCTAACGCGAGCAACAATCTCGGCTAGAGATAAGATCTCTCGAGCGACCGTGGACAATCTCGGCTAGAGATAAGATCTCTCCCGAGTGACCGAGTCAACCTCAGTTAGAAACAGGAGGAGAACCTCATTCCAACACGAGCATCAACCTCGACTAGAGATAAGATCTCTCCCAAGCGACCTAGTCAACCTCGGTTAGGAACATGAGGAGAACCTCGTCCTAATACGAGCATCAACCTCGGCTAGAGATAAGATCTCTCCCGAGCGACCGAGTCAACCTCGATTAGGAACAGGAGGAGAACCTCATCCTAACGCGAGCAACAACCTTGGCTAGAGATAAGATTTCTTTCGGACAACCGAGTCAACCTCAGTTAGGAACAGGAGGAGAACCTCATCCTAACGCGAGCGACAACCTCGACTAGAGAATAAGATCTCTTCTGAGCGACCGTGGACAATCTCGACTAGAGATAAGATCTCTTCCGAGCGACCTAGTCAACCTCCGTTAGGAATAGGAGAAAAAATCTCATCCTAACGTGAGCAACAACCTCGGCTAGAGATAAGATCTCTTCTGAGCGACCGTTGATAACCTCGACTAGAGGTAAGATCTCTCTCGAGTGACCGAGTCAACCGAAGGCCTCATTCATAAAGGACGAGATGGGGGGAGAGGCCCTGACAGCGGTCCTTATATGCTCCCACAGTCCGTTAGGAATAGAAGAAGAACCTCATCCTAATGCGAGCATCAACTTCGGCTGCAGGAGATAAGATCTCCCCTGAGGAAAGCTCGACTGTAGGAGATAAGATCTCCCCCGAGGAAAGCTCGGTCGCAAGAGATAAGATCTCCTCCGAGCGTCCGCAATAACCTCGGTTGTAGAAGATAAGATCTCCTCCAAGCGCTCGCAGCAACCTCGGCCGCAGGAGATAAGATCTCCCCCGAGCATCCGCAAGCAACCTCGACTGTAGGAGATAAGATCTCCCCTGAGGGTCCGAGGAAACCTCGACCGTAGGAGATAAGATCTTCTCTGAACATCCATATTAATCTTGCCTGTAGGAGATAAGATCTCCTCCGAGCGGCAAACCTCGGCTGCAGGAGATAAGATCTCCCCAAGGAAAGTTCGACCGCAGGAGATAAGATCTCCCCCGAGCGCCCACTTCAATCTCGATTGCAGGAGATAAATCTCCTCCGAGAAACCTCGACTATAGGAGATAAGATCTCTCCTCGAGGAAAGCTCGGTCGGTAGAAGATAAGATCTCCCCCGAGCGCCCGCAACAATCTCGACTGCAGGAGATAAGATCTCCCCCGAGGAAAGCTCGACCGTAGGAGATAAGATCTCCTCTAAGCATCCGCAACAATCTCGGCTGCAGGAGATAAGATCTGAGCCCGAAGGTCTACAGCTTCACTCGACCATAGGGAGATAAGATCTCCCCCGAGCGTCCGCTTCAACCTCGGCTGCAGGAGATAAGATCTCCTCCGAGGAAACCTCGGCTGCAGGAGATAAGATCTTCCCCGAGAAAAGCTCAGCCGTAGGAGATAAGATCTCCCCCAAGCGTCCGCAATAAGCTCGACTGCAGGAGATAAGATCTCCCCCGAGGAAAGTTCGACCGTAGGAGATGAGATCCCCTTCGAGCACCCGCATCGACCCCGGCCATAGGAGACGAGGCCTACTTCAACCTCGGTCAGAAAAGATCTCTTTCGAGCGGTCGAGACAACCTCGACCAAAGATAAGATCAGAGACAACCTCGTTCTGAGATCAGATCTCTCCCAAGCGCCCGTATCAACCTCAACTGTAGGAGACAACATCGCCCCCGAGGAGCTCAACCTCCGACTTCGATCGCAGCGGACGAAGCCTCCCTCAACCTCGATGGGAGATGGGATCTCCCCCGAGCTTCAAGTTCAGTATCAACTTTAGCTGGAGATGAGATCTCTCCCGAGCTTCGACCTGAACCAGCACGAAGTCCAGAAGAGAACTTCGGCAGTCACCTTTTCTGCACTCCCTTCCCTCGACTTTCGAGCTCGGAAGTGGGGGGACTATTATTGGGGATAAACCCCGCTCCCACTGAAGTCAAGTTCAATGCTTTGCCTAATGCAATCAGTAGCCACGGAAGAGCTTCAACGGACGGATCTTAGCCAAACTCCTACAGTCGGTCGAACTACTTAGCGGTGGAGCTCCTCGAACTCCTAGTGTCCGAGCTCCTTCGAACCCCTTCAACCGACCGAACTACTTAGCGGTCGAGCTCCTCGAACTTTCAGCATCTGAGCTCCTTCGAACCCCTTCAATCGGTCGAACTACTTAGCGGCCGAGCTCCTCGAACTCCTAGTGTCCGAGCTCCTTCGAACCCCTTCAGTCGGCCGAACTGCTTAGCGGCCGAGCTTCTCAAACTCCAAGCGATCGGGCTTTAGCGGAATCCCCCAGCGTCCGAACTCCTCAACGGTCGTCCCTCGGCCGAACTCCTGTACGGCCGAGCTCCTCCCGAGCTTTCCCTTCAGTCGAACTCTCCTGCAAGTTCGAACTCCTCTGGACGAACTGTCGCCATCAGTCTGCAACAGGCAACAAGATCGGACGATATGGCCGCCACTACTGGCGACACCAACCTCTCCATAACTAGTCCCATGCGGCCCACGACCTGCCAGTATAGCTGTCATCATCCACCTGACGATGCCTTCCTCTCCGTACCGAACTCCATGTGGCCCCAACGGCTCTCTGCCAGGTGATATGACCGTCACCATCAACTAAGCTCCGCCTATAAAGGACCCTCCAGATACGCTAACTCTAACCTCTCTGATCTTTAAGCTCTCCTCTTCTTCTCCAAGCTCCGGAACTCATTTTCGAGCACTCCATTCCTGTTGGCCAGAGCTGACTTGATCGTCGGAGGATTCTTTCAGAGCCACCCCCCACCGGCTCCGGACGGAATTTTATTTTGCAGGTCTCCGACGGCGACCTCATCGGCCTCCACTCCAGTGGACTCCGGCGACGACCAGTTTCGGCGTCAACACTAGCTATTCAACTATTAACTAACAAGGGATCCACGCTACACGGCGGTTCATATTAAAACACAAACATAAAGAGTGTAATATTCTACATTCAATAATTTCAGTTAAAGAACACAACATATAGAGTTTGATCAAAAAAAGACTTATAGAGAGTATATAGTTTGATCCAAAAAAGCTAACAAAGAAGTCAATTTCTTCCATTTTTTTTCCTCACTTGTGTTGATAATTAAGAAACAGATGCCACATTAGTATTTCGAAAAAAATATTGATCTATCATAGAAGAGTGAGATAGTGATTGTCGGGAAAAAGAATTAATGACTCGGCATTAGATTACCCAATGTGAAGTTTTTTTTTTCCAAGGTAGTGGTGCTGATGATTCTTTACAATTTTTTATTTAATATAAAAAAAATATTATTAAATAATTGTTGCAAGGGTTTCATACTTGATTGTTAGAAAAAATATTTTTGAAGTAGTTTGTTGAAAAATTTTAGAATATATGCATTTTTTAGGAGTAGTAATTGCTGCTTCCTCCTGAATTTACAGAGAAGAAGATTGGACACTATAAGTTTCATGGGAAGGGTTCATTAGGAGATCACTATCTCCAAAAAAATTGCCAATCAGAAATCACGATCATCGCTCACAATGTATTGTGGGAAGACATAATTTGAAAAACATTGGTGTTATTAAGGATTTTTTCAATAACATTTGGAGGAACAAATTTACCTAATTTTAGATTGATGATAAGATTAAATGCTGGTACACCAATTAATTATTGAGCCAATTTTTTAAAAATAATAAAATTAGTGTCAACGGTGTGATGTTTGACTATTGCATTCAGCTTGTATCTTTAAAATTTAGATATAAAGAAAATATATCTATTAAGAAAAAGAATAAATTATTATATTATTTATTAATTTTTAATATAATATGAAAGTGATCATTTTTTAACCATGATATAGGAGGTATTGTTCATTTTTATTGTATTGGTTGCACTAGAAATTGTCACGATATATTTTAATTGTAGATTTGTAATTATAACATGCTTTATACCACTAACCATTTAGGGTATCAATTGTTTTCAATGTTGCTCTACAAGTAAATTTGACCTTGTGTAAAAAAAAAATATCACTATATAGAAAGTTGCTTATGAATCAATTTTTTGTTGATTTATCTAAATTTTTTTCACGACACTTAAATGGCTTGTAGATCCAATTCTAATAATTTTTTGATTATTTTCCTGTTTGTCATAGCTTCATGTGCAAGATCAATAGTTGCAAGTTGTCTTTCCTTTGTAAATATAATTGCTGCTATTGTCCTGTCAAGCCTGTACATTGTACAATAAATTTATAAATTAAATATTTAATAAGGTTTTTTAGTATTTAAAATAATAAACTATAATTTTTTACCTATTTTGATATTTTTGTATTTCAAAAAATTATGCACCTGTATAATATTTAGATGCTGAAGAATTGGATAAACATATTCTATCCGCATATATAAAACATTATCAATATTCTAATATCATGATTTGAATTTTAGGATAGAAAATATTTTTTAGATAAAAAAATACACCTCTATATGTCCTTACAGTTATGCATGTAAAAATAATTATCATCATGCTTATATATTCTATCGTTCAAATAATATTTTCATTGACTTCTTTTGAAAATTTTTTTCAAAATATGATCGGCATTTTCTGCATATTGCATTATTATTGATAGATAGTATTTTTAATATATTCAAATTAATTTAAAAAAGAAAAAATGTAAATCATTTATGTAAAAGATGGTATTAAAAAAGTTCGAGTCCAGGTTTGATACTCCAAATTTTCTGTCACTATGTTTCTTTTCTCGACCATCTTTTGCCTCACATTTGTTTTCCAACGGCTCCAAAAGATGTGACATGTCCTATCACATCTGCGAACTGCGAAGGGCAAACAAAATGAGCTCATAAATAAAATGTTTGCAGTGATATCTTAAAGCAATTTTTTCTAAAATTTTTTTATTAAATCCGTATATGCAATTTAAACAAATAATTAAATTAGTAGTTTACAAATTTATTATTCTAACTAAAAACAAATTGTGTATCAAAAAAGAGGAATATAAATTTTTTATGATTTTTTTATAGTAATTATATTCATAAATAAAAAATGCACTGTGAATAGTATAAATCTTTTTAACTTATGTTGAATATATAATTACAGATGGGAGAAGAATATTATGCAGATGGGAGAAGAATATTTGCATAATATTACATCCAAAATAATTGTATTTTATTCTTCATCTAAAAGAAAGGTGAAGTGCAGAAAATATTTCCGGTAAACCTAAATTAAATGACAACCTATTCACAAATAAATTTTAGATAAAAAAATAAAAAATAATTATTTGACATATTATCATAAATTTATGTTTATTAGGGTTAAAAAATGGAATGAAGCAAATGCCAATTTACGTCTCATGTGGGGTCCAAAGAAAAAATGCTAAATAAAATAATAGCATTTTTTATTTTTGTCAAAAAAAAAATCGGCAAACTCACCCAATCGTTAGAGAAAATATGTTGAGAAATCTCAACAAACATCTTATTTACATATATTCTTTAAAATATTAGTAAAAAATAAAAGGGGAAGAAGGAAATTAATAGTTGATGCATAGAAAATCTATGAGGACGTGCACATAGAAGGTGCAGAACTTTTTTTCCATGCTAACGGCCCCATAAAAACTCTATGCATCTAATCCATTAAAAATTGATTTCCCTATCGATTTTTTATGGGGATGGGAACATAAATCTTGGTTCTTAATCCTTATTAAGCTTCAGGCCGCATAAAAAAAATATGTGCTACTATTTTTTTCAAAACTTACGTTACATTATCAGGCAATTTTATATTACCTAATAATCTAGATTATCTATAATCTAGATAGATTACTAATAATATTGATTATTATATTTAGTATATGCACGTAATGTTATAGTAAAATTATTGAAAATCTTGATTGACATTATTTGGTATGACAATCAAATTACTAATAATGTAGTATCAAATTTTTAAAATATTTTTAAATTAAATTTATTAAAAATCATATTTCATACATAAAATTTTTAATTTTTTAAAATAAAAAAATATTATATATTATAATATATTATATATATTATGTATATATTATATTATATTATATTATATTATATTATATTATATATTATTATATTATATATTATTATTATTTATATTTATTTAAGAATATTGTTGGTGCAGAAACTGATCGTCGTCAGATCCAGCTGGAGCGGAGGAGGACGAGATCACCGTCGGGGACTTGCAAAATAAAGTTCCGTCCGGAGTCGATGGGGGGTGGCTCTGGTAGGACCCTCCGACGATCAAGTCAGCTTTGGCCAATAAAAATGGAGTGCTCAGGAATGAGTTCCGCAGAGCTTAGAGAAGGAGAGGAGAGCTTAGAGCCTAGAGTTAGCATATCTAGAGGATCCTTTTTATAGACGAAGCTTAATTGATGGTGACTGATGGTGACGACCATACTGCCTGATGGTGGGCCACTTGAGGCTGCACGAGGTTTGGTGTGGAGAGAATGGTATTGTCAGATCGATAGTGACAGCCATACCGTCTGATAGTGATGAGCTGCTCGAGGTCTGACGGAGTCAATCATGGAGGAGGGCACCTGTAGCATCGTCTATGGTAGACTGATGGTGATCATTCGTCCAGATTTAATAGCCGTGGCTATGAGAAAGCAGGCATTAATCGGTGGACTTCGGTATGTATCAATTTCAGAAAAGTTCGGACTCCTGAAGGAGTTCGGCTCTCGCAGGCGTCAGGCTGGAGGAGTGCGGCCAAGGCTCGATTGCTGGAGAGTTCGGAAGGAGCTCGATCGCTGAGGAGTCCGACCGATCGAAGGGGATGTCTGGGAGGAGTCCGGCTCCGACTTTTGAAGAAGTCTGATCGAAGGGAAAGCTTGGAGGGAGTTCGGCTCCCGCAGGCGTCTGGCTGAAAGAGCGCAAAGGGAGTTCGATTAAGGCCCGACCATTGGGAGTCCGAAGGAGCTCGGCCGGCTGAAGAAGTTCGACTAAGACCCATACATTGAAGCTCGTCCGTGGCTGTCGGTTGCATTAGGCTGAGCATCGAACTAAACTTTGGTAGGAGTGGGGTTTATCTCCAACAATAGTCCCCCCACTTCCGAGTTTGAAACTCGAAGGAAGGGAGTGCAGAAAAGACGACTGCCGAAGTTCTCTTTTGGGCTTCGTGCTGGTTCAAGTCGAAGCTCGGAGGGGAGATCTCATCTCCAGCCAAAGTTGATGTTGAAGTTGAAGCTCGGGAGAGATCTCATCTCCAGCCGAGGTTGAAGTAGATCTCGTCTCCTACGGTCGAGGTCGGAGGTTGAACTCTTCGGAGGCGATATTGTCTCTAGTAGCCGAGGTTGCCTCGGAGGGATCTTATCTCCTAAGCCGAGGTTAATACAGGCGCTAGGGAGAGATCTGATCACTCGAGAGAGATCTTATCTCAGGACGAGATTGTCTTCGATCTTATCTCTGATCGAGGTTGTCTCGATCGCTCGAAAGAGATCTTATCTCTGGCCAAGGTTGACGCAGGCGCTCGGAAGAGATCTTATCCCTAGCTGAGGTTGACTCGGGCGCTCGAAAAAGATCGAGGTTGTCGCGGTCGCTCGGAAGAGATCTTATCTCTAGTCGAGGTTGTTGCGGTCGCTCGGAAGAGATCTTATCTCTAGTCGAGGTTGTCGCGGACGCTCGGAAGAGATCTTATCTCTGACCGAGATTATCGCAGTCGCTCGAAAGAGATCTTATCTCTGATCGAGATTGTCTTCGATCTTATTTCTAATCGAGGTTGTCACGATCGCTCGGGAGAAATCTTATCTCTGATCGAGGTTGATGCGGAAAAGATCTTATCTCCTACGGTCGAGGTTGATGTGGGTACTTGAAAAAGATCTTATCTCCTGCAGCCGAGGTCGGTCCGGACCCTCAGAGGAGATCTTATCTCCTACGGTCGAGGTTAAAGGTCTTTGACCTGCTCGTATTAGGATGAGGTTCGACTTTGCTTGTATTAGGACGAGGTTCTCCTCATGTTCCTAACGGACTGTAGGGGCACATAAGGGCCGTTGTCAGGGTCTCTCCCCCATTCCGTCCTATATGAACGAGGCCTTCGACTTTGTTCGTGTTAGGATGAGGTTCTCCTCCTATTCCTAACAGACTGTGGGGGCACATAAGGGTCATTGTCAGGACCTCTCCCCCCATCCCGTCCTATATGAATGAGGTCTTCGACTTTGTTCGCGTTAGGACGAGGTTCTCCTCCTGTTTCTAATGGGCTCGCATTAGAACGAGATTCTCCTTCTGTTCCTAACGGATTATGGGGGCACATAAGGACCATTATCAGGGCCTCTCTCCCATCCCATCCTATATGAACGAGGCCTTCGACTTTGCTCGCATTAGGACAAGGTTCTCCTCCTATTTCTAACAGACAATGGGGGCATATAAGGGCCATTATCAGGGCCTCTCCTCCCGTTGTCAGGGCCTCTCCCCCATCCTATTCTAGATGAACGAGGCCTTCGACTTTTGCTCGCATTAGGACGAGGTTCTCTTCCTATTTTTAATGGATTATGGGGGTACATAAGGGTCGTTGTCAGGGCCTCTCCCCCCATCCCATCCTATATGAACGAGGTCTTCGATTTTGCTCGCATTAGGACGAGATTCTCCTCCTGTTCCTAACGGGCTGTGGGGGCACATAAGGGCCATTATCAGGGCCTCTCCACCCATCTCGTTCTAGATGAACAAGGCCTTTGATTTTGCTCGTGTTAGGATGAGGTTCTTCTCCTATTCCTAAACGGACTGTGGGAGCACATAAGGGCCATTATCAGAGCCTCTCCCCCCATTTCGTTCTGGATGAACGAGGCATTCGACTTTGTCCGCGTTAGGATGAGGTTCTCCTCCTATTTCTAACAGACTGTGGGGGCACAATAAGGGCTGTTGTCAGGGCCTCTCCCCCCATCCCGTCCTATATGAACGAGGCCTTCGACTTTGCTCGCATTAGGATGAGGTTCTCCTCCTGTTTCTAACGAGCTGTGGGGGCACATAAGGGCCATTATCAGGGCCTCTCCCTCCATCTCGTTCTAAATGAATGAGGTCTTTGACTTTGCTCACGTTAGGATAAGGTTCTCCTTCTGTTCCGAATGGACTATGGAGGTACATAAGGGTCGTTGTCAGGGCCTCTTCCCCCATCTCATTCTGGATGAACGAAGCCTTCGATTTTTGCTCGCGTTAGGATGAGGTTCTCCTTCTATTCCTAATGGGCTACTTTCGCTCATTTCTTTTCTGCCATCACATAGTTTTTACATCCAGAAATAATATTATTGAAAGGGAAGAATTTTATCGAAGGAAAGTCACTGGTAGCACATCCCCATTTCAGAGTCGTGGGGGCGTTGTTCCTCTGGGTTTCCTCGGACAGTAAGTCTCGGATCGGACGACCTCCTCTATCTCATGCTGGCCTTTTCAATTTGAAGCAAGCTTCTCTTGGCTTTGTCATTGGGAGATGACAGCCATCCGAAGTATCAAGCCCCAGAGATAGCATCTATGATGCCGGGAGGTGGCCGACCTTCTTATCGTTCCTCCATCAATAGTGGTTCTAGCTTTTGAAGGGAGGACTTTTTTGCACCCTTCCGTCGGGGCTTTCTTGATGACGAGCTCAAAGAGTTCGGACCTTGCTTGCATTGGAGAGGTCGTAAGCGCGGTCGAACTTCATTCCATCCTCTTGGAAACCTATGGGAAAACTTCATGCCCCTTTATCGGGGCTTCCTTGATGACGAGCTCGAAGGAGAGTTTGACCTCGCTTGCATTGGGGGAGGTCGTGAACGCGGTCGAACTTCATTCCATCCTCTTCCACGTGAAACCTGCGGGAGAACTTCATGCCCCTTTGTCGGGGCTTCCTTGATGACGAGCTCGAGGGGGAGTTCGGCCTCGCTTGCACTGGGAAGGTCGTGAACGCGACCGTCGAACTTCATTCTACCTCCTATAAAACCTTATGCAGGAGAACTTCATGCCCCTTTGTCGGAGCTTCCTTGATGATGAGCTCGAGAGGGAGTTCGGCCTCACTTGCGCTAGGGAGGTTGTGAACACGGTCGAACTTCATTCCACCTCCTGGAGCCTTCATTGGGGCTTCCTTGATGACGAGCTCAAGGGGGAGTTCGGCCTCGCTTGCACTGGGGAGGTCGTGAACGCGGCCGAACTTCATTCCACCTCCCGTGAAGCCTTCTAGGGGAGAACTTCTGCTCTGTTTCTCCTTCCTAAGGGTGATTGGTATGCTAGGCCAAATGCTTTTTCTTAAGGTCGATTCCTGGCATCCTCATGGTGGGTTTGCTGGCAAAGTCTCTATCGAAAGCTGTCGCACGGCCTGCATCATCTCGGCGAGGCCACGAATTTGCTGGACCAGTAGGTTGAACTGCTCTACATTTACGGTGGCTTTAGATGGAACCTGGGCTGCTGGGGCTGAAATGGGAGCAGATGGACCTGGTACGGAGGCCGTCGATCGCCGAGTCGAAGCTCTCCTAGGAGGCATTTTCTTTTCGGAAAAGAACTCTAGAGAGGAAGAAGAGAGATCTCCGGAGAGGAAAGAGAGAAATCGTCGCCAAACACTCCTTTAAGAATAAGAAAACCTCGGAGGTTTGGGCCCTCCTTCTAGCGCCAATTTGTTGGTGCAGAAACTGATCATCGCCGAATCCAGCTGGAGCGGAGGAGGACGAGGTCGCTGTCGAGACCTGCAAAATAAAATCCCGTCCAGAGCCGATGGGGGGTGGCTTCAATAGGACCCTTCGATAATCAAGTCAGCTCTAGCCAATAGAAATGGAGTGCTCAAGAATGAGTTCCACAGAGCTTAGAGAAAGAGAGGAAAGCTTAGAGCCTAGAGTTAGCATATCTAGAGGGTCCTTTTTATAGGTGGAGCTTGATTGATGGTGACTGATGGTGACGGTCATACCGTCTGTTGGTGGGCCGCTCGAGGCTGCACGGGGTTTGGTGCGGAGAGGATGGTATCGTCAGGTCGATAGTGACAGCCATACCGTCCGATAATGGTGGGCTGCTCGAGGTCTGATGGAGTCAGTCACGGAGGAGGGCGCCTGTAGCATCGTCTATGGCAAACTGATGGTGACCATTCATCCAGATTTAATAGCTATGGCTCTGAGAAAGCAGACATTGATCGGTAGACTTCGGTATGTATTAATTCCAAAAAAGTTCGGACTCTTGGAGGAGTTTGGCTCTCGCAGGTGTCAGGTTGGAGGAGTGCGGCTAAGGCTCGACACTAGGGAGTTCGAAAGGAGCTCGACCGCTGAGGAGTCCGACCGATCGAAGGAGATGTCTGGAAGGAGTCCGACTCCGGCTCCTGAAGAAGTTTGACCGAAAGGGAAGCTTAGAGGGAGTTTGGCTCCCGCAGGCGTCTGGCTGGAAGAGCATGGAGGAAGTTCGGCTAAGGCCCAACCTCTGGAAGTCTGAAGGAGCTTGATCGCTGAGTTCGGCCGACTGAAGGAGTTCGGCTAAGATTCATACGCTGAAGCTCGTCCGTGGCCGCCAGTTGCATTAGGCTGAGCATCGAACTAGACTTCAGTAGGAGCAAAATTTATCCTCAATAGATATATTATAATAATATATATTCTTATATTATATTATATCATATTATTTTTTAGAATATATTATATTATATATATTATATTATTATATTATATATTATCATATTATAATATATTATTATATTATATATAATATAATATTATTTTGGATATTTTTGTTCAAAGAAAATATTGCAAGATTATCAAATAGGTGGTAATCTGGATAGCCACTTCTCTGCAAGGCAATCAAGATTGCCTTTTGAGAGGTAATTTAGATTGCCAAGATAATCCATATTGCTACTTAAAAAATATACCAAATGTAGTAATGTGGTGGGCTCATGTTAAATTGCCGACAATCTGGATAGATTGTCCGCTACTAAACGCAACCTAAATTTATCTCTTTGAGGTTTTTCCCACTACCGTCACTTTGCTTATCCCCTTCTCTGCTTCTGCTCTTTCCTAACCACCGCCCATGCTTCCCACTACCTTTCTCCCATTGATCTCTCTTCCTTGGCCTTCTATTAATCCTTCTCCACCACCGCTGCTTCCCCCACTCTATTCACCACCTACGATCTCCCCCAACCATCATGAGCTGTGACCATCCTCTATTCCATTCATGATTTTTTGGCTGTCTTCCTTTCCATTTTTGGTTCTATCTCTACAAAGGATGACAGACACGGCCAAAGAGCAGATCTATCAATTTTTTAGGAGATTTGCTCCTCTTCTCTTTAGAGACAATTGAAAAGGCGCGTCTTCAAACTGAAAAAAAATAGGTGCCGGTGCCTGCACATAAAAAAAGCGCCTAAAAAATTTAAACCTGAAAAAAAAGAAAGAAAAGAAAAGAAGGTGCCTTCTTTTGGGAAGAAGGCGCCTTCTTTTGGGAAGGCGCTTTCTTCCCCCTTTTTTTTCTCTTTTCTTGTAGTTTTTTTTTAGGAGCTTTTTTTTTTTTTTTAGGCACCTAAAGGCACCTACATTTTAAATGTAGGTCAACACCCTTTTTTTTAAGCTTTTTTTTTTCAAGACTTTTTTAATTTTTTTTTTCTATTTTTTTTTAGGTTCATCTTTTTTTTTTTAAATTTTTTTTTCAGATTCAGCTTTTTTTAAATTTTTTTTCTAAATTTTTTTTTAGGTTGATCTATTTTTTTCTGCACATCCTTTTTTTTTTCAAGATACCTTACCTTTTTTTCTTATTTTTTTAGATTTTTTTAATTTTTTTGGGCTTGAAGGCACCTTTAGGCAAATTTTTTTTAAAAAAGTGTCTGAAAAAAAACTAAAAAAATTTAAAAAATAAAAAAAACTAAAAAAAGCTGAATTTTTTTTAAAATTTTTTAGGTAGCAGGCCTATTTTTTTATAATTTTTTTTCAGGCACACAAGTGTGCACCTTTTTTTCAGTCGATGCGTATGCTCGAAGATGCATGCTGATTGAATGATTGTGGAGATTCAATCGGATATATATATATTAGAATAAAAGCTTCTATCCTCTATATATATATATATATAGATAGACTAGGCTATACTCGATCAGATTTCAGTCCATATTCGATCAAATCTCCATCCGTTAGATTGACGAGCATCTCGAGATGCCATCCCTAAAAATAAATGGAGGAAAAAGTTGACGTGACGTCCTGTTTTCTTGAAATAAACATCAACACCAAATAATAAACATAATATTTATGTTTATTTTATGGAGTTTGTATTTATTCTGTGGAGTTGTATTTATTATGGATAGTTTGTGATTATTCATTTTTTAAGAAACCTACATCTTCAAGAACGTAGGCACCTTTAATCCAAATAAACATAAACAACTCAAAATAAATATAAACTAAATAAAATAAACACAAACAATATATAATATATAATAAATAAAAACTTTATATTTATTTAAAATATATTTATTTTAATATTTATTATTTTTATTATTTTAATATTTATTTTTAATTATTTTTTAAAATATTTTTTTAAATTTTTTTTGGTCCGAAAGGCACCTCAAGGCACCTATAGGGCGTCTGAAGTGGTGGAAAAAAAAAATTAAAGAGTTAAAAAAAATATTTTTTAAAATATGTTTCACACCTAAAAAATTAAAAAAATTCAAAAAATATCTTAAAAAACCTTTAAAGAAGGTGCATTTTTTTAATTAATTTTTTTTTAAAAAAAAGTCATCTTTATTTTTTTTTTCGATCAATGATCATTTATTTTTTAGAAGATATTTAGAGATGTATATTAATCCAATAATTAAAAATTTAATAGAAGATATTTGAAGATATATGCTGATTTAATAATAAAAAATTTAATCAAATATGTATTCAATCGATCTAATTTTGGTCTACCTCTATATATATTTATATATATTAGAATGGAAGCTTTTGCCTATGCGTGATATTTTGGATGAGCCTCCATTTGACATCTGTGTTCGGAGCGCTTCTCGCTTTTCTCCTCCCCTCTTATTAATTATAAGCCAGCCTTCTTCCTTTTTCCGTGGCCAAACCCTTATTCCCCCCAAGGGCTCTTCTCCCGCTAACCGTCCGTCTTGCCCTCCTCTCCTACCGGCGAACTTCGACCGCGATCCCAACGGTGGTGCCCTACTCCTCCTCCGTATCTCTTCGCTGTCATCTCCGGCCCCGTACGCCCGCCCGCCGGCCCGACTCTCCCATCGGTTAAGACCTTTTCCACAGATTATCATTTTTTTCTCTCTTGCCAGCGAACTTCGATCGCGATCCTAGTGGTGGTGCCCTACTCCTCCTCCGCCGTCTCTTCGCTGCCGTCTCCGGCCCCGTACGCCTGCTCGCCTGCCCACCGCAGACCTTTAAGACCCGCATATGGATGATTTTTTTTTTCCTTTTCGTTTCTTTTTCAGAAATCTGTGGGAAAGGAGGGCACTTGAGAGAGATTAGAAGGGTTTCTTAGGTTCTGATTTGGTTTTTTAAAGATCCTCCTTTTGGCTACCAAATTTTAAAAAAAAATAGAGGAAAAATGGGAGAACACAAAGTAGGACAATGGGCACAGTAGTATGCCATGGTATGAACGTTGAGGAGAGGTCACCTTGGGTGAGCAGTATTTGGCTTGAAGGCAAAGTCTGAGGTTGGCACAGATGCCGAGTTGCGGAGCACTCTTGGGATGGAGGTGCATATGAGCATTGCGGTCGACTTAAAGAGTCGAGTTGCTTGTGGGCACTTGAAGGTGTCGCATGTGTTCAGTATAATAGAGTGTTAGGCAGAGGCATAGATGATTACGCTTGGCTTATGTGGCTGGATGGCTGCGTGCTTAATGGTATGTCCGAGGGATGGACTCATTTTGAGGGCTGGCCTTGATGTGTGGGATGCTGGAGCGTCGCATAGGAAAACACTCACCCCGAAAAATCAACGAAAATAAAAGAAAGACGGAACACATTTAAGGGTAAGACCTTTTTCCACATGGATGATCTTTTTTTTTTTTGGGCCTTTTCACTTCTTTTTCAAAGATTTTTTCAAAGATCTGTGGGAAGTAGAGCACTTAGAGAGATTAGAGGCGTGTTTCTTATGTGCCGAACAGAAGCATTCGTTTTAATGAGACATGATGTTTTATCCTTCCAAATATGACCTCCAAGGGCTTTGTCATGTGTTTCTTTCCGTTTGAATTTTTTTTTTTTTTTTTTAACATTTCCAACTACGCTCATCAGATGATAAATAGTCATATATTTCCACAGCAGTAATCTACATCTATTCCTTAAGAAGCATAAAATAGATCACCTCGACTTGCATTCCCTATTTTCGTGCAGCTGCCACTTAATTAGATTTGTCCATCCTATGGAAGATGAATTGTAGCTGTTTAAACAAGCATAACTTATTATATCTTAACTATCTCCTCAACAACTTTAATTGCAATTTTCTTTGTATAACCATACATAAGAAAATAAGCAATTTTCTCTTCTTTCCTTTTAAGGGTAAGACCTTCCCCCACACATGTGATCCATACTCTCATTATATTTCATGCATGGCATGGGGTGATAAGCTAGTGTGTGTGTGCGTGTCTATATATATATATATATATATATATATATATATATATATATATTTGCTGCCACCTCAATCTAATCCAACTTCTTTTTTTCTCTTTGCCTTCTACATGATCTGTTTCCTTCTTTCTTTTTTTTAAAAAAAGTCTCGTCGTCTTCTCTAACCTACCTTCTTCGTAACCCTATTCCCAAATCCTAACCCTAACCTGAGTCCTTACCCTAACCCCAACCCAAGTTCTAACCCTAAACCTAAACCTAACCAAACCCTAATGCTAACCCTGACACAACTCCTAACCGTTACCAGCTGCTAACCCTAACCCCTACCGAAAATTCTAATCCTAAACCTATCCAGATCCCTAACCCTAACCTAACCATCACATCCGACCAAAACATAACCCTTATCTCAACCCAATTCCAACCCAACACTCAACCCTAGTTTGTTTCCTAACCCCAACAGAACCAATTCGGGCTCAATGGCCTGTTAACCCGATAAACACAACCCGATTATTGGACCCGTTAACCCACCAACCCATATTGAGTGATAACAGATTTCTGAACCCATTAACCCAATCATTCATAACCCATTTTCTACAATCGCTAACCCAACAACCCAATGTCTCCCTACCCCGATCCATGTCTTCTTCCTCTGGAAGGCTGCTGAAGCTGATCAGCAATCGTGGCACTCTTTTTTTTTTTTTTTTAAGGGCGCATTGTAGATAGATACCAAACCTATATTCTAACCCTCTGTCCTTCCCTTCCCTCTCCACTAGAAGGTTATTGAACTTGAGCAGCAACCTTTTTTTTTTCTAGGGCAGTGTGAATGGCTATCAAACCTAGATAGCAACCCTCTGACCTTTCCTTCATATGAGGTTACTAAAAGGAGCAGAAGCTAGTTGCCTAAACCCATGCAGCAACCCTCCTCTATTTTTGATGAGAAACAAACTATTTGTTTCTCATACGATAATGAATAGTTTCATACAAACTGATGAGGGAATAAGAAAAATTGGGGAAATCAATAAAGGAATCCAAAGAAAATTAGCAAAATGCTTCGGACTCACCTCTCCCAACCGATTTTTCTCTATTATTTTCTTGCTGAGTAGCCAACAAATCACACTTTTCGATCCCTTGATCCCTGCAAAAAACCAATACAGCACCGAGAGAACAACAATCAAAACTGAAGCCAAAAAAAACTAAGCAACAATATCAACCTGACCTTTGTTTATCAAGTTCCTATCCAGTTCTTCCAACACTAGTGTTTTCCGTCTCTAAATCAAAGTCTAAAGGTTCCGACGTATGGTTGACCAAAATCGTGTGATGAGACAATCCATTTGTGCCGTTTGCCTTCCTTCTATTGAAAACTTCTTCCTTCATTTAAAGCGCATGAAACTTCTTTTCTTTAACCTTCTATCCTCAAATCAAGAGCTAAGGCATGGATGTGTTACGTCCTTTCCAGATCCACGTGCCCCTTCTTTTCCCTTCATTTCCCTTCATTTCTTTTTCCTTGCAGTTGAGATACAACCTACATGGATGCTATGTGGATGCTAATGTGGTCATATGGAAATGAGTATGCAACATTCCCTGGTGACTGGCATGTGCTTGGACAGCAAGGAACACGTGCTTTTCTCTACTTCTCTCCCCCAACATCGATGGCTGTTTACCGAATGCTCTGTTTGCAAGTTTCCTCTTTGACTTCTTTTTTTTTTTCCTTCCTGTTTTCCTAGTTGGGCTGTAAAGAGGAGTTCAGAGCTCCTCTTTGAGCATGACACACGTTGCTCAAGGGGAGTTCTGAACTCTCCTTTTCCTCATAGCTGAGATATAACCTACATGAATGCTACGTGGATGCTAATGTGGCCACATGAAAATGAGCACGCAACATTCCTTGATGACTGGCATGTTCCTGGACAGCAAGAAACAAGTGCTTTTCTCTGCTTCCCCTCTCTCCTCCGGCATCGATGGCTATGTATCGAATGCTCTGTTTGCAAGTTTTCTTTTTGACTCCCTTTTTTTTCTTCCTATTTTCCCAACCAGGTTGTAAAGAGTTCAGAGCTCCTCCTTGAGCATGACACATGTCGCTCAAGGAGAGTTCTGAACTTTCCTTTCATGCATAGTATATATAGATATAGATATAGATATAGATGTGTGAACAATCTCTTAGGGCTCTCAATTTGCATAAAGGAGCATTCTCTCGGCACTACTAAGATTTCTTTGCTTGGTCAAGTTTTCACTTTAGACTTCTTCAGAATCAAAACTGATCTATGTTGGAGCTTAAATATGGGAAGCATAAGCTTCAGCCTTCTCCTTTGGACTCTCTTTTTCAAGAATTAGTTTTGAGCAGCTATATTTTTCTCACAAAAAAGAGAAAAAAATACACTTAACTGTTAAGGTCTACATGGGTCCTAAATGTTTAGAAAATATGGGAACAAAAGTAGTGAGGATTATAAAATACTTTCAATCTCATGGAGTGTATAATCCCTGGGCACCTTAGGTACATGAACCTGCCCTAAACTGGCTTAGGCCTGGATCTAGTTGACCTAGCTCCTCGTGCACCTTCTTTTCTCCTTTCATGTGAACATCCCAATCCCCATCATTCTCTCACTCTCTAGGGGTGACGATGGGTTGGGGATGGATCGAGTTGAGTCAAGTGGTGAACTAGTGATGCTGGTTGGGCTGGATCAAATAGATAAGAGGGGTCGAATCAGGTTAGATAAGAAACTCATCATGCAAATATTACAAAATAATTGTAACACTAAAAAGAGGGATTTAGATTTTTAAGTTATATTAGGTCAGGTTCTGGCAGGGCTTATCATTAACCATATCCAACTCGAATCAGCTTCAAATATTTTATCTAAAATCCATATATGCTCAAGATTTTCATCAGATAGGATAAAACCTGCACCAATCGAATCGGATCGGATCGGATACTCAATAGGTTAGCTACTATTGTCATCCCTATTGCTCTCCTCTTCTTTCTTCCTTTGTCCTTCTCAATCTCACCAAGCATTATCACCACCACATAGCTCTAATGATCATATCGCCATCCTCCTCACTCCTTTGCATCTCTTTCTCACTTCCTTATCTCTTCTCCAAGATGCTCACTGGCCCTAGCTTCCCCCTCTTCTCTCCCAACTGCATCCAAGCCATTCCTTTCTTCTCTTCTCCCATTTTCTCTTATTTTCTTTCTAAGGTAAAATCCCTAATGGTATCTCCATTTCCATTGAGAATTCCCCTCACACAATCAAATCCTAATGTTTATTACATTTATAGGGTTGCAAATGGATTGAATTGATCTGTAACCCAACTCGACCCACTTAGATATGATCCGAACTGCTTTAAAGGACTCATGGGATCGGATCATGTTTTAAAATTGGATCTATTTTATTTTTTAGATCGAGTTTGGATTTATTGGATTTTGATCTAATCGGATCCGATTTGATCTATTTGACATTTGAGTCAATTTAGATCTTCTATTCTATGATTCAACCTAATCTGGTCTGATCCAACCCCGGTTTGCCCTGCAGGGTGGCTTACTGCAATGGGTCTAGACTTCCCTCTTCCGACCCAAGTGCTCGACCCCGTGAGGAGCGTGGCTTCCCGTCTAGGAAATCCCAGCTCTCTCTTTTAAAAAGTCCCAATCTCTTCCCCTTATCATCCCATTCCCGACCCCTTAGGTCATTGAAAACCTAGATCCTATTGGGGTAGGATCTCTTGGATGAGATTGGGGATTCTTGTCGTGCAATGCATTCAGTGGTCGAAGGATTGGCGGACCCTGTGGCGGTGGTGTCCTACCTCTTGATCTTCCTTTTTCTTGTTGATCTTTTCTTATTGTCATTGGTGGTTGGTTCTGTCTCCTCGGGGAGTGTGCCGATCCCGGTCCTCGTCAACTATGGAGGTATTCACTGGGTCTTCCCATCCTCTCGCTTTCTTGATGGGGCTTTGGATCCGGAACTAGATCTGCTTCTCTGCTTGACCTGAGGCTTTCAAAGGAATTTCTATCTGCATATAGGACGAGCTTACATCCAAGTTTCAAGTTCTTGGTCAAATATTTGTTTTGACAATTTTTCCTTTTCCTGATGGGGCTTTGTTCTTGCTTGAGATTCTTTGATGATTCTGGTTTTGATTTAAGATTGTTTTTCTAATGATTTAGTTGTTTTCTTGCCTATGCTTGCCCTTGGTGTAGATTGGCTTGGGATTTTTGTGATTCTTTGACGATTCGGAATGGTAGATCGATAATTATTTTCCTTATGTGGTTTTGCAGATCTGGAATTTATAGATCTATTATTGGTGGAATGTGGAGATCACTTATTTTTCAAGAGTTGTTTTTTCAAGTAGAGAATCACATGTAGGTAACCACCACTTTAGACGAGAAGAGATGAGATTTGAGGCACTGGCTTCTAGCCATAGGTGCGATTGAGATAATTTTTAGCCCTATTGCCATATTATTTGATGGGCTATTAGTTTTATTGTAGATTTGGGGAAAAGCTAGGACTAGGTCTATGTTCGTTACCTCCATCGAGTTTCCGACAAAACGGCCCACAACTTTTGAGCTGCCATGTTCAAAGACTCCAACAGACTTTGATGAATTATTTTTTCTGGTGGGTAAAGCCTAGATTTGAAATCGATAGGTTCCATTAGGACCACTGTTTTAGCCAAAAGTAATCATAAATTAGCTCTCATATTTATTTAAAATGTTTTACACTAAATTTGACCATTATTGGAGTTTTATTTTGTTAATTTTATATCATACATTGAATTTTGGGAGTTAATTGGATTTAGGGTTAATGTAGATTTTGATGAGATACTTAGATCCGTTAAAGGGATAAAGAGGCTATGATTTGATTTGTAAATCTTATATATATATATATATATATATATATAAATGGAGGCATCTGCATTGGCAGTCCTCCGTCTGCCACGTGGCCCCAATGAAGAGGCCTCCACCTATCGTGTCACAGTGCTTGTGGAAGCCCACAGAAGTGCCATATTGCAATGCTCGTGGAGGCTCATAGAAGTGGATGGGTCAACAGATTGCCTGGCAAGGTTGGCTGTCGTGATGTCATCGGAGGAGGGCAGAGGCAGATGCGGTAGCGGAGGAGAAGAAACGGTAGGCTTCGAGGGGTTCTTAGACTTGAGGAAGAGGAGCTAGGTTGAGGATCTTGGTGACGGAGCCATCGATGGCCTTGTCGATGGACTCGAGGGAGTCCTGAGCGGTGCCGACTGAAGGAGCCCATGGGCGTAAGAGGGGGAGGCCTTACGGCCAAAATCGAAGTAGGAGAGGAAGACGATAGAGTAGTGGGAGAGGCCAAGGGAGGAGAGAGAGGCAGAGGGGTCGGAGGGGTAGGGGACGGTAGAGGCGGTGGTCGGGGAGGACAGCAAGTTGTTGGGGTCAAGGGAGAGTGTTTGGGTGGCAGTCGAGATGCCGAGCTAGGACTTCGATGAGTGTTTATTTTCTTTGTTTGACGCATGTATGAGGGGTTTTATAGGGGAGGTGTTTTGATTTCCGATAGAGTGCGAGGGATTCACGGGATATCCAGGCTTCGGCTATCCCTCGCTCGCTTCCATGGGTTCTGATGCCGATATCGAGTGGGTACTATGGACTGAGGAGATCTCTGCCCGCATCGCTGAGCTCGCCTCCTAGATCTCTGACGACTTCAAGGGTTCTCCGGTCGTTGTAGTCGTCGTCAGGTTCGCCATGGGGGCCTTCCTCTTAATCGCCGACATCGTGAGTAAGATTACCTTGGCCGTCACTATCGATTACATCTGGGCTGAGTCATATGGGTCAGGGATGGAGTCTAGTGGCATCCCCAAGATCTCCAGCGACCTTAAGATTGATATCAGCAACAAACACGTGATTTTGATATGATCCCTTGGTGAAGCTTCCTGCAATCTTTCTTATTCTATTTTGCTTTATGGCATCCAGTCATGATATCAATGAATGATCAACAAAATATGATTATTTTATTTATAGAACTAGAAAGGTAGCTCCTTTCAATTATGGAACTGCTAGATGAACAATTTATCTGGGTTTTAGCTGGTGTACTGCCATAAGTTAGAAATTGTCATAGTATATCTCTAATTAATGCTTGGAAATAATGTTGTAGAGAGGAAAGAGCAAGAAATAATACTGGATTAGTGTAGGACCCTCAAAGCTAGAATGACTTTCTAGGTAGATAGAAAGTAGAAAGGAGTGTTAGCATTTTGGGATGAAAGACATGATAGATAATTGGTGTCCACACACATATTAAAATGGAGGCATTAGCCTCTATTCGCCACATATGTCGTCCTTTTCTCCATTTGCAACCACACACATATATATTAAAATGGAGGCATTAGCCTCTATTCGCCACATGTTTGTATTTTCTCAAGGCACCATCCACCATATGTCATCCTTTTCTCCATTTGCAACCATCCGCTATGTGTCATCCTTTTCTCCGTATTGTGTCGACCTATGTGGCAGCTCCATTAAAGGTAGAAACTTTAGTTGATGGTACTGTCATTTTATGTTGTTGTAGTGTAAGTGTTTGATAATATATGTGATTGATCCAGTTGAGAAAGGTTTATGCTATTGTAGTGTAAGTATTTAATAATATGTGTGACTAATCTAGTTGAGGAAGTGCTGACTCCGACCGATGAGAAGAAGCTGGCTTTGGCATCCTATGCATTGCATGGCATTATAAGCTAGTTTATTATAATTGTCAGGTATTAGAGAGGATTTGGCTTGAATGGAGAGATCTGTTGGACTTGTTTGCCAAGTAACGTATACCCTACTAGAATTGTGACTCCATGTTTTTTAAAACATGGAGTCTCGATTCCTTTGGAAAAACATGGAGTCTCGATTCCTTTGGAAGTATAAATTTTCTGTCCTTTTATCCTCTATTTTCTATTCATAACCCTCACCTCTTGGGAACGGAAGCGAGAAGATCCAGTTCGTTGGCTGTCTTGAATTAGCAAAGATTATGATTAGATTCTCTCTCTCTATGAGGAGCATCCTTGGATATGGCTGTAGAGATGGAGGTTGGAGACTTGTTTGTGTTTGCTGTTATTAGTAGGGTAACGAGATGCACCACTACCTTGCTGGGTTTCTACCTCTGGGGAATGATAGGCTGAATCAGCTATGGTCTACCCTTGAAGACATCAAAGCTTTGATAAGTGATGCTGAGGGAAGGCTGACCAGAGACCCCAGCCAGGCCACATGGCTGAGGCAACTCAAAGATGCTGTCTATGATTTGGATGATGTACTGGACAAATTTCAATTCGAAATTCTTGCCAAAAAGCTGAAGGTGCGGCCCATCTCTCTCTTTTATGAATACCAAGGATTTACTTTCCTTCTTTTAATCAGGGAGGAATTTAGTTATTTTCCACTATGAGTTCCCAAAAAATTTAAAGAATCTTGGGGAAAGACTTAAAATAATTTCTGATGATGCCAAGCATAATTTAGTGTTCGTTCACGACAGTGAAAAACAGAGAACCGAATTAAAGAGGATTTCCACTTCATTTATGGGTGAGTAGAGGAGAATGAAGATATTGTAAAATATTGTTAAGTTCAAGTGCTGAGGACAAGGGAGGGGTTGGGAGTAGCACTAGTCTTGTCATTGATGTCCTTCCATTAGTAGGCATAGGGGGGATTGGCAAAATAACTCTTTCACAACTTGTTTACAATGACGAGAGAGTCAAGATGCATTTTGATGTACTAGCGTGGTGTTGTGTCTAGGGATTTTGACATCTGAAGGATTTCAAAGCATCTGTTGTCCATCCTTCAGATGATCTCTCTGATAATATTTCTGATATGGAAACCATTATTATGGAACTTCAGCTTGCTTTGTCATACAAGAAATTTTTTTATTGTCTTTGATTATGTATGGGATGAGATGCCTACCTATTGGGAAATGTTGCACAACATCTTGACATGTGGGGCAAGAGGGGAGCAAGGTTTTGGTAACAACTCAAAGTGCAAGAGTTGCTAATATTATGGGTGCTATGATCCCTATAATGGTAAGAGGTCTGTCAGAGGATGAGTGCTAGGACCTTTTTAAGCTTTTTTGCATTTGGTGATGGGAAGCCAGAGTATTTACTCAAAAAACATGAGAATCAAGACTATGAGGAAAGGAAGAAATTGGAGCCTATCTGTATGCAAGTATGTAGAAAGCTTGAGGTTTACTATTAGCAGCCAAGCTGCTAGGGTCTTGATTACGAACCGAATTGGATGAGAATTACTGGAGAGCAATCTTGGAAAGTGAATGGTGGGAGCAAGATCTTGTTTTAGAAGGGGTCTTGTCAACTCTCAAGTTGAGCTATCAACACCTAAATGATAATTTGAGACAATGCTTTCTTACTGTTCCATTTTCCCTAGGGGATACTGGTTTGAGAAAAGCTAGTTGACCCGGTGGAAATGACATTGGAGGATATTGGGAGCCAATGGGTTGATGAACTAATGGATAGGTGTTTGTTTCAACTATGTAATGCATGGTATGATGCATGATTTGGCAGTTATCTATCTCATTGGATGATTGCTTTGTAGTCGAAGATGAGTTAGAATATGTTCCACATAAGGTTCGCCACTTAGTTATTAGGATTGATAAATTGGATGTGCTTAAGGAAATGAGAAAATTTAAAATCCTGCATACCCTCTTGTTCTTTTGCTATTATGATTTGCATGAATTTCTAAGGTTCTTGAAGATATGTTCATATATTTGAAAGGTGTGCATGTGCTGGACCTATCTTCAACTCCCATAGAAAAGTTACCATATGTTTTTGGTGGCTTATCACATCTCTGGTACCTAAATATTTCTAACACCAAAATCAGGCTGCTTCCTAAATCGTTATCTAGGCTTTGCCATCTACGAGTGCTGAATTTGCAAGGATGCCACTTTCAAGAGTTACCCAAAGGCATGAACAAATTAATCAACCTATGATATTTGGATGGAGATTTTAAAATTGTTTGTCTAATAGAGGGGATTGGGAAACTAACTAAGCTCCATTCCTTTAGAGGAAATTCTCCTCATAAGAGGGGGCATGGAATAGGAGAGTTGAAGTATTTAACAAATCTTCAAGGGTGACTTTCAATTAAGAATCTAGAATGTCAAAACTAAGGAAGAGGCCATGTGGGCTAAGTTGAATAAGGGTGACTTTCAATTAAGAATCTAGAATGTCAAAACTAAGGAAGAGGCCATGAAGGCTAAGTTGGATAAAATGTATCTCTATGCATTGAAGTTAGAATGGAGTTCTCTAATTGTTTTAGGTCAGTGAGGGATTGTAAATGCCTTGGAAACTCAGGTTTGGGCAGTTTGAAAGGTATAAATTTTTAAAGGCAACCTAGTTAGACAAAGAGATGGCTTGTGTGGGTAATGAGAAAGCTTTAAGATGGTGAGCTATGGTCACTACATGAGTTGATTTTGAGTTCTTTAACAGATGAGTTTAGCATGAGAAGGACCAATTTTGTCAACTTCAAATATTACTCCCTATATGGAGTTTTCAGAGGCAAGAAAATAACCATTGGCCTTGTACTTTCTACCACTCCTCAAATTCTTTTGTCTTGTAGTTTTAGATCCTCCAAAGATGAAAATACATCATAAACATTGCTATAAGTTAACATCAATTTTTGTCGGTGTAGGTCATGCTTCAATATGCAGGATCCTAAAAGAGGGAAGTTGCCCAAAGAATAGAAGGAATAGATTTTAGATCAGTGAAACATTCTCTATTGACCAACCAACTTGAAAACATGTCGCTATTATAATCCTTAATTCCTAGTTCTTTGATATCACAATAAGGTTTGAGGCCTTCAAGCAATCCTTTCAAATTAGGTGTATTTTTTTTTAATTTTTGAAGATCGTTTTGGCATTCTCGTTGAAATGAGGTAGGATCCAGTCTCTTGTCTGTTCCTTAAATCTTGTCTTGTGATTCTTCTTCTTTATAACAAAAAATTCTTTTAGTTCTTGAAGGCAAGTAAGCGTTCTAATCCCAAATATTAGAGTAACTATCTCAGATTCTGCATATAAGAGGTGAAAGTTGATTAGTTTATTCATGTTTTTAGGTATCTTATCAAAATGATATCGTTGCAAGTCACATATTTAATCAAGCTCGATAGGTACATATATAGATGGCTTAGGGTTTCATCTAATCCAACCAAGGGGACAATGAGAATAGAGGATATAGAGAGCAAGATACTTGCCGAACTTGTAAAGAGAAAATTCTTCTAAAGGACAACTGGAAATAGGTATTTGATGCATGATATAATTAAAGTGTTGGCAGTATATTCTTTCTTTGGATGAATGTTTTTTGATAAATGATAAGACTGAAGAAATTTTTGTAACAGTACGTTATCTAACTGTTATGAGTAGAACATTAGATGCATTTAGTGATTTGAGTAGGGTTAAAAAATTAAAAATCATTTTATTCTTTGATAATTATGAAATAGAGATTTTATATGGTTGTAGAGGGTATTTTAAAACATTCAAAAAGCCTACGAGTGTTCGATTTATCTCACTGTCGTATAGAAATTAGCAAACTGCCAAATGCTATTGGTAACTTATTGCATCTATGGTACCTAGACATTTCTACCACTAATATCTATTTGTTGCCCAAGTTATTTTGGAAGCTTTGCCATCCATAAGTGCTGAACTTGCAAGGGTGTCATTTTAATGAGTTACTTGAAGCTATGAACAAACTGATCAATTTGCATCATTTATGTGCAGAATTTGACATAGTTTCTCTAATATTTGACTTGTCTTCAAGAACTAAAGGAATTGTACCTTGGAAAGAAGAAGGGTCACAAGATTGAAGAATTAAGGAAACTAAACAAACTTTGAGGACAACTATTAATCCAGAATCTTGAGAATGTTGATGATAAGGAAGAGGTCGTGAATGCTAAACTAAAGGAAAAGAAGCATCTTGATGCATTGCATCTTTATTATGAGATAAAGGATGAACTAGCGATCGGATCCAGCTTCATTTTAACTAGAATATTCAAAAAATGTTCAAATAGCATAAAGACACATAATTTGGAAGTGTTACTTATTTTGTTGTGTTATCAAGGAACTAGCAATCAAGGGTTATGATAGCACCAAGATGATTGGTTGATATAGAACATTTCACTAGTCTACAATATATTTATCTAAGTTCTTGGAACAAGTTTACAAGCCTTCTAACCTTTGGGCAACTTTTCATTCTTTGGATCATGCGTTTCCATTTGGCAACAAGCCATTAATAGCATTTGGCAGAGATGCTAATTTCTATGCGATAGTGAAATAAATCGAACACTCATAGACATTTTGAGTGCTTTAAAATTTTCTCTAGAATCATATAATTTTTTTTAATTTCATTATTGCCAAAGAATTAAATGGTTTTCAATTTTTTAATCCTACTCAAATTACTAAATGCATATAACATTTTACTCATAATAGTTAAGTGGCACACTGTTGGAGAATTTTCTTCAGTCTCATCATTAATTATAAAATATTCATCCAAAGATAGATAGACTGCTAACTCTTTAATCATATCATGTATCATACATCTATCTATTTTTTGGAAGAATTTTCTCTTTATAAGTTCAATAAGTACTTCGTTTTCTATATCATTTATTCTCATTGTCTTTTTAGTTGGACTTGATGAAATCTTGAGCCATCCACATGTGTACCAATCGAGTTTGGTCAAATACGTGACTTGCAACGATGTAGTGTCATTTTGATGAGATGGTTAAAGATATGAATAAACTGATCAATTTTCGTCTTTTATGTACAGAATTAAAGGCAGTTTCTCTAATATCTGAGATCAAAGAACTTGTCTTCAAGAACTAAAGGAATTGTATCGTAGAAAGAAGAAAGGTCACAAGATAGAAGAATTAAGGAAACTTAACAAACTTCAAGGACAACTATTAATCCAGAATCTTGAGAATGTTGATAATAAGGAAGAGGTCAAGAATGCTAAATTAAAGGAAAAGAAGCATCATGATGCACTGCATCTTTATTTTGAGATAAAGGATGAACTAGCGATTGGATCCAGCTTCATTTTAACTAGAATATTCAAAGAATGTTCAAAAAGCATAAATAGGCGTAATTTGGAAGGGTTACTTATTTTATTGTGCTATCAAGGAATTAGTAATCAAGGGTTATGATACCGCTAACTTTTCAAGATGATTGGCCGATATAGAACATTTCACTAGTCTACAGTATATTCATCTAAGTTTTTGGATAAGTTTACAATCCTTCTAACCTTTGGGCAACTTTCTGTTCTTAGGATCATGCGTATCGAAGTTTTGTTTAAACTAAGAAAAATTGGTGTTGAACTCTATGGCAATGTTTACACGGTGTTTCCATTTTTGGAAGATTTGAAATTACAAAAGTTGGAAGAATTTGAGTGGTCAGAAGTACAAGATTCAGAGTTATTTCCTATCTTCAAAATATTCCACATAGAGAATTGTTTGAAGTCAACAAGATTGGCCCTCATGCTAAATTCACTAATTACAGAGTTCAGAATCAAATTGGAAGTGCATTACTTGAATGTTTACGAAGATTCATCTTGCTTACCATGTTATAGATTTCTCATTACTCACATGTAACATCTTTGTCTTTGTTTAATCTGGTTGTCCTTAAAAGCTTATGCCTTTGAAACTATCTAGAGTTGAGTTCTAATTTACATTCCATACATCATCAAGGACGATCAAAATCACTGATTACTAGTCATATTTTCAAGTTGACATATATTCCAAACTAGCATCATCAGATTATTTCTTATTTTTGATATCAGATTTTTATTTCTTGAGAAAATGGATATCAATTGTTTCAGATTATCATACACATCCAACCATGAATTCAGTGGAAAATGATTTTCTTGACTCTTGTTTAAAAATATGCCATGCAAGCTCAATTTTCATTTGATCGTTGGGCTCTACCTTCGCATTCCCATCGTCGAGCTCCACCTCCAAAACTAGATCTAGTTGTCTGATCTCCACTCGCCGTTATCAAAGCTGGAAGAGTTCTGCTGGCCAAGGAAGGGGGACGCGGGGACACCGACTACTGCAGTAGGGGGGGGGTGGTGGAGGAGGGGACGAGGTCGAGCTCGTTGCGGGCTGTGAGGACGATGGAGTGGATGAGGGTCTCGGGGCTGAAGGCGAGGCGTATCATCTCCTTCTCATTGTGGTCTTGGATCAAGAGGAGTCCCATGATGTTGGCGGCATTCTTCGGGTCCAGGCTCTGGATTCAGGAGAACACGATCCTCGTCCCCTTGTAGGTGTCCATAAGATCTAAAGATGAGACCTTGGAGCTTCCCCTCTTTTCCTCTTGTTTTCCCTCTTTTCCACTCTTCTATAGTAGAAAGAAAGAAGAAAACAACGAAGAGAAGCTTTTTGAGTATTTAGAAAAAAGATGGAAGTGGGGTTGGCGGGGAGGGAGAGAGAAGTAGAAAAGGGTGGGACGCTGCCTTTTTTTCCTCTATTTCCTTATCCAACCATAGCAATACTTAGATTAATAAATAAGTATATCATAATTAAATAGATAATATGTTAATATTATATATCACATTAACAATGTAAATATGTAATGTCTCCAAAAAAGAAAAACATAGTCCAGGTGTACATTAACATGTCATTGTTATTCATCAAAGTCCATTCTGTAGAATAGCCACTATTTTTTCTTTGAGTACAAAAATGAGGACAATATATATTAATGAATCAACTAATGGTATTCTACTATGTTGGTTAGTCATTCATGATACATGCTTATTCATATTTATTATAAGTGCCTATTAACAAGGTTACTGTCATGAATAGAAGCAAAATGATACATAAGATTGAAAATTATACACGATACATGCACATTCATGTTTATTAGGAGATTACTCACACTTATCATCAGGAGGTTAAAAAAATAAAATAAAACTATCTTAGCTTAATGGAGGGCAATTTAAGAATAGAAGAAAAATTAAACTTAAAATAATATTTTAAATTTAAAGACTTTTTTTATTAAAATGAATGTTAATTAGCAAATTAAATTTTGTTTCCACCTCATATCTTTCTCCCATATAACCCATGCAATAATTTTGGTGCTTAAAATGATGTCAAATTGAGTTTTCTACCTAATTGTTGGAAATGTTGAAAAGGATAAAACAGGGGATAGAGAGGGTAGAAGTTTGAAAGAGGAAGGAGGGAGGGAAGGAAATTCTAATTTATTATCCAAACATAGGAAATAATTAGTTATGTTAGATTTTTTTCCCAATAAACTTTTATATATAGTTCTATAGGTTCAAAACCCATATCCCATCATGAATTTTATCTTAAGGTTGTAAATCCTACGCACCCAAACAAGCCCTTAAAGATACAGCTTACAAGAGGGAGGACATGCTTGATGATTTGGAATCTAAATTCCTCCATGACCAATTCAAGAGTGAAAAAAAGGCGTATGCTTCTGGTTCCTCTAAGCTGTAGACTCTCAAGTGTACAATTTTGATCAATGATGATCTTGAAAACTTGAAGAACTTGCAAATGACCTTGACAAAATTTATGCTGATACTAGCCATGGAATATCAGAGTTACATCCGTACAATGTAAATATAAGACCTACAAACAATAGGTCCTTATTGCCCCCTAAGGAAGTGATTGGACGAAATACAGAAACAGATGATATAGTAAGCATGTTATTGAGTTACACTGGAGAGGAGGGGGCTAGTACTACTATGAATTTTATTGTCCTTCCCATAGTATGCATAAGAGGAGTTGGAAAAACTACCTGCATGGCATACCAGGTTTTTTCCTTAATGGTGAAAGTTAAGAGAATCATTTCCTACTGACTGCATGGTTGGATGCGTCTAATAATCTTAATATTGAAAAATTGCAAATAAGTTGGTATCCATTTTTTCGAGAAATAAAAATCTAGTATCAGAAATAGTAGATGGTCATTGCCATATTGATGCTAGTTTGCAATATATATTACAGAAACCGGAGAATATGACAAGAAATCAGATTTTTTGATTGTCCTTGATGATGTATGGAATGTGGACCGAACTCATTGTGTTTTACCTTAGCATTAAGGCAAGGGAAGCACTGTGTTGCTAACAACTCAATATCATAGAGTAGGAAAAATCATACAGACTGTGAACTCTGTAGAATTAGATGTTCTAAAGAAAGATGACTATTAGAAATTTTTAGAACAATGTGCATTTTGTGGTCAAATTCTTAAGGAACAAAAAAAGCAAAATTTTAAAATCATTTGGTAGGAAAATAGCTAAAATCATGCAAGGGTTATCTCGGGTAGGAAATGCACTGGGAAATCTGTTAAGGTCCGATCTAAATCCAGAACACAATCTTGAATAGTGAATGGTGGGAATATGATGCTACTTTAGAAAATGTACTACCATCTCTGGGATTGAGTTATCAAAACCAAGACACAAGTCAGAAACAATCCAATTATCTACATATGGATGACAACCTCCTAGTCAACAATCTTTGGATTTTCCTGGGAAGCCTACCTATGCTCCAGATTCTGAAGATTTTCAGTTGCAATCATCTTGTTTGCTTGAGTGAAGAGCAGGAGAAGTGGCTTCGGCAACAAACCTCCTTCCAACAGGTAAATTTCTCTAACTATGACAATCTCATGCATCTATCTAATAATTTGATTACTCTTTCTTGACCATGTGCAATTGTCCTAAAATTAGGTCATTGGGAAAGAATCTTTTGCCTGCCTCACTGTTGAAGGAGTAATGCCAAAAAGAGAAAGGACCTGAATGGCCAAATATTGGTTATGTACCTTGCATATGTATTGACCAGGAGAAACTCAGACATCATTGCTGCTTCTATTTCTTAAGTATATAATTTGCTTTTTATCTTTCATACACATTGCTTAATTACACTTTACATTTGCTTTGTGTATTAATGATTTTAAATTCTATGCGACAACAGCTTATGCAGACCAATATTATTCGCCCTCCCTCTTCTTTTTTTTTTTTTTCAGTTGATTACATGCTTCTATTGCTTCAAGCTAGAACATACTAATATATGCTCATGTATTTTTGAGTGTATGACTTGTACAAACAATCGCAGCCTAATTTGTGCTTAATCTTTGCATTAGCAACCGCTTAATGTCTCTTGATGTGTTTGCTACAAAGGAGCCTCATTTAGGAATTTGATGAGATTCACTTGATTTTTTGAGGATAGATGAGATTTGGTTCGTTAGTAACAAAAAAAATTAAAAAAAATGTAATCATTATGTAGTTGCAAAAGTACCAAATCAAGATTTTGCTAAACTTAATAGAAAATCTCATTTTAGTATAGGCTTAGGACTTTATGATCTGTTGGGGATAAACCCCGCTTCTGCCGAAGTCCAGTTCGATGCTCAGCCTAATACAACCGGTAGGCACGGAAGAGCTTCAGCGGATGGATCTTAGCCAAACTCCTCCAGTCGGTCGAACTCCTCAACGGCCGAGCTTCTTCGGACTTCCAGCGGATGGGTTTTGGCCGAACTCCTTCAGCCGGCCGAACTCCTCAGCGGTCGAGCTCCTTCGGACTCCCAGTGGTTGGGTCTTAGCCGAACTCCTTCAGCCGGTCGAACTCCTCAGCGGCCGAGCTCCTTTGGACTCTCAGCGGTCGGGCCTTAGCCGAACTTCTTTATCCGGCCGAACTCCTCAGCAGTCGAGCTTTAGTCGGACTCCCGCGAGAGCCGAACTCCCTCCGCACTCCTCCGATCGAACTCCTTTCGAGCTTCCTCTTCGGTCGAACTTCTTTAAGAGTCCGAACTTCTTTGAAATTGATGCATACCGAAGTCCATCGATCAATGCTTGCTTTCTCAGAGCCACGGCTATTAAATCTGGACAAACGGTTACCATCAGTCTGCCACAGGCGACGCTATAGGCGGTGCCCTCCTTCGTGACTGACTTCGTCAGACCTCGAGCAGCCCACCATTATCGGACGGTATGGCTATCACTATTGGTCTGACGATACCATTCTTTCCGCACCAAATCCCGTGCAGCCTTGAGCGGCCTGCCATCAGACGGTATGGCCGTCACCATCAATCAAGCTCCGTCTATAAAAGGGATCCTCCAGATATGTTTTCTCTAAGCTCTAAGCTCTCCTCTCTAAATTCTACCAAACTCATTCCAGAGCACTCCATTTTTGTTGGCCAGAAGAGCTGACTTGATCGTCGGAGGGTCCTACCTGAGCCACCCTCCACCGGCTCCGAACAGGACTTTGTTTTGCAGATCACCGGCGGCGACCTCGTTCTCCATTCCAGCTCGATTCGGCGTCAACTAGATTCTGCACCAACAGAATTGGCGCTAGAGGAAGGGCCGCCTCTATTCTTGAGGTGTTCTTGAGGTTTCCTTATTCTTAACGGAGTGCTCAGCGATGATCTCTCTCCAGGGATCTTCCTCCCTCTCCAGAGTTATTTTCCAAGAGAAAATGCCTCTTAGGAGAGCTTCGACCCAACGATCGATGGCCTCTGCAGCCCGATTCCATTCAGATCCATCTGCTCCTGCTTCAGCTTCGACAACTCAGGTTTCACCTGTACCCACGGTAGATGCGTAGTTCAATTTGCTTGTCCAGCAGATTCGTGGCCTCACGAAGGTAATGCAGGCCAGCAGCAGCCTCCGATGGTGACTCCACTAGGAAACCTGCCATCGGAATGTCGGGAGTCGGCCCCAAGAGTACCTGGGCTAACGTATCCATCGCCCCTGAGAAGAAAAAATAGAGTCGAGGATTCGTGTTCGGATCATGGTTCTCTGGAGATCTTTTCCATTTATTGTCGGAAGCCCCCCAAGATCTGTAATCAAGACGATGCCCTCGATCACAGACTGCGGAAGATGGACCGACGGATTGAGGAGCTCGGCCACGTCGCCCCGGCTCATCATGCCGACGTCCACATCGATCCTTCTTTCTTCCTCCGAATTATGCAAGAGCCCATCCCGCCGAACTTTGAGTTCCCTCAATTCGAAAGCTACGACAGAACTTCTAATCCAGTTGATCATCTAGAGGTCTTTCGGATCATGATGTTATTCCATGGTGCTTCAGACGCCATATTGTGCCGAGCGTTTCCATCTACCTTAAAGGGAGCAGCTAGAAATTGGTACTCGGCGTTGAAGCCGGGTATGATCTCTTTTGATCAGATGAGCCATCAGTTCGTGGCCCACTTTATTAGCAGCTGACGTCCGCGCTGAAGTTCGGATTCTCTGATGAATGTCAAGCAGAAGCAGGGAGAATCCATCCGGGCTTATGTCACTCGGTTTAACGTCGTGGTATTGGAGGTTCGAGACCTGGACCAGTCCGTTGTGATGGCCGCGCTCAAGGGCGGCCTTTAGAAGAATGACTTGCTCTTCTCCCTGGAGAAGTATCCCAGGGACTTCGTCGATCTGCTGGCTCGGATCGAAGGTTATGCCCGGGCTGAAGAGGCCTTCAGGACCAAGGACGATGAAGGAAAGCTGAGTGAAGCTCGGCCGTGTTCTCGGACTCCTGGGCGCAGACGAGCCCGAACTCCCCCTCAGGCCCGGGAGCGTGAAAGCTCCGACGGAAGGGCATGAAGAAGTCCTCCCCCTAGGAGTTAGAACCACCAACGAGGGAGGAACGACAAGAAGATCGGTCGCCTCCCAGCGTCAAAGCCAAGAGAAGCTTACTCTGAATTGAGAAGGCCAACATGAGATAGAGGACTTACCGCCCAAGGGAACTCGGAGGAACAACGCCCCCATGACCCTGAAGCATAGAAAATTTGGGGGTGTGCTGCCAGTAACTTGCCTCCGGTAAAATTCTTCCATTTCAATAATATTGTTTCTGGGTACAAAAACTATGTGATGATCGGGAAGAAGCAGTTAATAGTTGTCGTGTTAGGAACCGGAGAATCTCGTCCTAATATGAGCCGGCCAAAGTCCTTTAATCTCGGCTGTAGGAGATAAGATCTCCGAGGGTCCGGGCCGACCTTGGCTGCAGGAGATAAGATCTTCCTCGAGCGTCCGCAACAACCTCGGCTGCAGGAGATGATCTTCCTTGAGCGATCAGGCCAACCTCGGCTGCAAGAGATAAGATCTTTCTAATAATTTGATTACTCTGCAGGAGATTCTTGACCAACCTCGGTGCAATTGTCCTAAAATTAGGTCCGCAACAATCTCGGCCGTAGGAGATAAGATCTCCTCCGAGGGTCTGGGCAACCTCGACTGCAGGAGATAAGATCTCCTCCGAGCAACAACCTCGGCTGCAGGAGATAAGATCTTCCTCGAGCAACAACCTTGACTGTAGGGAGATAAGATTCCCCCGAGGGTCCGGGCCAACCTCGGCAGGAGATAATCCGAGCGTCCGCAACAAATCTCGGCGCAGTAAGATCTCCTTCGAGGGAGCAACCTCGACTGCAGGGATAGGATCTCCCGAGGGCCCGCATCAAACCTCGGCTGTAGGAGATAAGATCTTCCTCGAGCAGCAACTTCGACTGCAGGAGATAAGATCTCCCCCGAGGGTCCAGGTCGACCTCGGCTGCAGGAGAATATCTCCTTCGAGCGTCCGCATCGGCCGGAAAATAAGATCCTCCGAGGGTTTGGGCCGACCTCGGCTGAGGAGATAAGATCTCCCCGAGCGTTCGCAGCACCTCGGCTCAGAAGATAAGATCTTCCCCGAGGGTCCGGCCGACCTCGCTGCAGGAGATAAGATTTCCTCGAGCGTTTGCAGCAACCTCGACCGTAGGAGATATCCCCCGAGGATCCGGGCCGACCTCGGCTGCAGGAAATAGATCTCCCCGAGGGTCCAGGCCAACCTCGGCTGCAGGAGAATAAGATCTTCGAGCGCCCGCAGCAACCTCGCCGCAGAATAAGATCTCCTCCGAGGGTTCGGGCCGACCTCGGTTGCAGGAGATAGATTTCCCAAGCGTCTCAGCAATCTCGACCGCAGGAGATAAGATCTCCTCTGAGGGTTCGGACCGACCTCGCTGCAGGAGATAAGATCTCCCTCGAGCCACCCGCAAAACCTCGACTGTAGGAGATAAGATCCCGAGGGTCCGGACAATCTCGGCTGCAGGAGATAAGATCTCATCCGAGCCCGCATCAACCTCGGCTGTAGGAGATGAGATCTCCCCCGAGGGTCCGGGCCAATCTCGGCTGCAGGAGATAATCTCCTCTGAGCTCCGCATCAACTCGGCGCAGGAGATAAGATCTTCTCCAAGGGTCCGGGCCAACTCGGCTGTAGGAGATAAGAGCTCCGGCACCCGCATATCGGCGTAGGAGATAAATCTCCCTCGAGCGCCGGGCCAACCTTGGTCACAGGAGATAAGACTCCGAGCGTCCGCAACAAGCTCGGTTGCAGGAGATATCTCTTCGAGCGCCCATCAACCTCGATTCGAGATAAGATAAGGAGATAAGATTCTCCGGGGTCCGGGCCAATTTCGGCTGCAGGAGATGAGATTCCCGAGGGTCCGGGCCAATTTGGCTGCAGGAGACAGTCTCCCCGAGGGTTCGGGCCGACCTCGCTGCAGGAGATAAGATCTCCCCGAGCGCCCGCAGCAACCTTTGCCGCAGGAGATAAGATCTCCCCGAGGGTCCGGACCGACCTCGGCTCAGGAGATAAGATCTCCCCCGAGAACCTCGGCTGCAGGGATAAGATCTCTCCGAGTAACCTCGGCTGCGGGAGATATCTCCTCCGAGCTCACCTGCTATAAGATTTGAGGGTCCGGAGTGTGCAGGAGATAAGATTTCTTCCGAGCGCTCGCAGCAACCTCGGCTGCAGGAGATAAGATCTCCTCCGAGGGTCCGGGCTAACCTCGACTACAGGAGATAAGATCTCCTCCGAGGGTTCGGGCCAACCTTGGCTGCAGGAGATAAGATCTCCTTCGAGCTTCAACCTCAGCTGCAGGAGATGAGATCTCCCCTGAGTCGACCTCGACTGCAGGAGAGATCTCCC
Organism: Cocos nucifera; assembly: GCA_006176705.1. Taxonomy (NCBI): domain Eukaryota; kingdom Viridiplantae; phylum Streptophyta; class Magnoliopsida; order Arecales; family Arecaceae; genus Cocos; species Cocos nucifera. The sequence continues at coordinate 713,009 of QRFJ01000319.1, forward strand.
TCGAGTCAGCTTCGGCTGCTGGAGACAATATCGCTCCTGAGAAGCTCAACCTCTGACCTCGATCACAGGAGACGAGATCTATTTCAACCTCGGTTAGAGATGAGATCTCCCCCGAGCTTCAACTTCAACATCAACTTTGGCTGGAGATGAGATCTCTCCCGAGCGTCAACCTGAACCAGCACGGAGCCCAGAAGAGGACTTCGGCAGTCGCTTTTTCTGCACTCTCTTTGAGTTTCGAACTCAGAAGTGGGGGATACTATTGGTGGGGATAAACCCCGCTCTTGCTGAAGTCCAGTTCGATGCTCAGCCTAATACAACCGGTAGCCACGAAAGAGCTTCAGCGGACGGATCTTAGCCGGCCGAACTCAGCGGTCGAGCTCCTTTGGACTCCCAGCGGCCGGGCCTTAGTCGAACTCCATCCGGCCGAACTCAGCGGCCGAGCTTTAGTCGGACTCCCGCGAGAGCCAAACTTCCTCTGCACTCCTCCGGCCGAACTTCTTTCGAGCTTCCCCTTTGGCCGAATTCCTCTAGAAGTCCGAACTCCTCTGTAATTGATACATACCGAAGTCCACCGATCAATGCCTGCTTTCTCAGAGCCACGACTATTAAATCTGGACGAACGGTCACCATCAGTCTGCTGCCACAGGCGACGCTACAGGCGGTGACCCCCTCCGTGACTGACTCCACCAGACCTCGAGCAGCCCACCACTATCGGACAGTATGGTTGTCACTATCGGCCTGACGATACCATCCGCTCCGCACCAAACCCCGTGCAGCCTCGAGTGGCCCGCCATCAGGCGGTATGGCCGTCACCATCAATCAAGCTCTGTCTATAAAAGGGATCCTTTAGATATGGTTTCTCTAAGCTCTAAGCTCTCTTCTTTTTCTCTAAACTCTATCGAACTCATTCCAGAGCACTCCATTTCTGTTGGCCAGAAGAGCTGACTTGATCGTCGGAGGGTTCTGCCGGAGCCACCCCCATCGGCTCTGGACGGACTTTATTTTGCAGATTACCGGCGGCGACCTCGTCCTCTTCCACTTCAGCTCGATCCGGCGTCAACCAGATCTGCACTAACATGATCCATATCCCCATATTGCACTTTCATTATTTAATTCTCATGTTATCGGTTGCTGATCTTGCGCAAAGAATTGCATATCAGAAGATGCCAGATGAGCATTGCCTTTGGGATTAGGGAGGTGATTGGCCAAAGACTGTTCACATCCTTCACGTGCATATTGATCAGGAAACAATATAAATGCCATGAAAAGACAGGACAAAGCCACTGCTACCTCCATTCTTTAGGTCCACTCTCACTGCCATCCTTTTTTGATCTGTCAGTAACATTTTGCATTATTCAAATGTTGAGGCCTGATCACAATTATATGAGGATAACAGTTACATCCTTATTTTCCAGGCCTTTTTCCTTCTTTGTTTTCTTTAGTAGATTCATATATCAATTGCCTGAAGAGCTCACTGGTGTGACTGTTTATTAGATCTTAGTGATGGTACATGTTGTTCAAGGCCTTAAATGCACACATTATGTAGTTTGTCATCTAACTGCACTCTATCTATATACCGCACCCTTGCAGGTAGCTAGAAAATTTTCCATCTCTTACCTGGCATTTTAAATTTCCAAGGTGAGCTCGAGATGAGAAACTCTGGAAGGCATTGTGCCTAGGTAGCACAAGTCATTCACGGCGTAAATTTGGCAGCGTATGGTTTTTGCAACAAATTCAGCCCAAAGTGTCATCATTTTCTAGCATCTGATCAGCCATTCAGTGCTTCTGATAGGTTATCATGTACCAGCCTACTTCAAGGATGTGACAAGCTTCAACATGTTAAAACTGTGTCAAACCACTTTGTGGCACTGAGCTGAGCTCTGAATCAGTTTTAATCACCTAAGAAAAAGTCTTGTTAGTCATCTCAATCTGAAACCCCAGGACATGCTGTGATGTTCCACCAGTCCACCATGCATGCATGTATGACCCCACAAGCGCATCACAAGAAGTGTGTGCGCGTCGATGCTGTTAGGTAGACTTTTCAGTTCCTATTCTTTATCTCTACTGTCAGTTGCATTTTGCATTGTTTTATACATTAATGACTTCAGAACAAAGTAATATATATATATAATAGCTTGCCCAACTCCTTATTTTTCTGCTTTATTAACTTATTTGTTTTTGTTGCTCAGAATCCATATATTAATTCAAGTTATTTGAAGAGCTAACCGACGGGATTGAATGCTCCCTTGTCAGATCAGGGAAATCTAGGCCTCTGTTACGGGACTAAGTGATGGATTGACATGTAGTTTCGTTGTTATAACACCAATTTTTGGTATTGGTGCGGGTTCTCTAATCACATAAGTACATGCTCTGTATTTTGTTATACAGCATTCTAGGCAATATGTATTGATTTAATTGCATCTTTACAGCAAATTAGAAATTTCTCGATCCCATGAAACTTGGATTTCTGAGGTCAGCCATAGCTGAGAGACTTTGGAGAACGTTGCATCCCAGTGACAATTTAATTTGTTTTATGGCTCTGTTGTCAACTGTAGCACAATGACCATATCTTTGACAACTGAACAGCTATTTTGTTGCTTCTGACAGGTGGTTAGAGAAAAAAACTCGTATCAGAGACGCCAAGAGCTTCAGTCTGTGAAGACTTTTCCTAAACACTAAACAGTAACGTCAATAGAGGCTCATAGCAAGCCCCATTTACAGCCCTAAGACGCATCCTGCATGGTGTCAACCCAGAACAAGCTTTCAATAGTTTTAAACTACCTCCTACAAGACTGGGTGCCAAACTCTGGGCCCATGCTCTGTTGACATGTAAGGAAGGCCATCTTATGCACCAGTAACAACTGATAATAATTTTCTGACTTCTGATATGCTGTTGGGAAGGATTCATTATGCCAATAGGTTCGGTACACGTTCACACCTTCACACATTATAAATTGTCGTGCCACCAGTAGACCGAGCTTAGAGTCAAATTCTGATTTGTTGTCTGTACACAACCTGATGTAAGAATCCATCTAATGTAGTTTTGTTTCCTTCTTTGCCTTATCATGGTTTCTTCTTGAATAATGACATAATTTTGATGTTGCTGCTGAAAATTTTTGCAACTTGGACAGATGTATTGCAATAAGGAGAACCAATAGGATTCTCCTTTGTGTGACGCCAAAGCCCTAAATTCATGCTTACGAGAAACACGGTATCTATTAGAATAAAAGGCAATTAAGTAATTTTTCATTTTACCAAATTTCCAAGGAATAAGAATGCATTTAAAAGAAATGGCAATATGAAAGTACGTTGCTTGAGCATTGGAATGGTTGTTCTCAAAAACAAGTTCTCAGGAGAGTCATACGCGTTGAAAGGCTCCACTTCACAAGACTTCCTGCTTTTATGGTAAAGTTTCTCTTCAATTCAAAATTCTGAGCAAAATGTTCAATTCAAGATTCTGTGCGCTAAATTTAGGTTTCAAGTCATGGGAATGCATTCCAGCAGATCATTTTTCTCTGGTATGAAACCAACGAAATATTCAGTGGAGCCATTCTTGGGGCCAAGGATAACTTTAAAATCCTACATTCCACAAACCCTGCACCAGAATACATAATCTAGAGTGGGAAAAACTACAGAAGGTTGGACCAAAGCCAACAGCACCTTGATCTGCCTGTTGGCACCCTACTCTCCTCTCAGCATGCAATGGGGAGAGGTTCCAGGTTCAGAAGCAGAAAATGGCATTTGTCGCAGTTTTCACAAAATGAATACAATCTAATTTCAACACTATGAAAAGCATAACAACCAAAGTGCAAACATGGTTACAAGAATTAAAGTTTCCACAGCAGGTTCCTACTCATTCTGGATGATTATTTGCAAATAAAAAAAGAACCTATGCCAGTCTGAATGCCATTATTCTGGGATAGTCATCTGCAAACAGATCCAGATATTTGGTTTCAACAGATTTTCAAAAAGCTCTATCAGAAGCAACTTTAGAAATTGGCTTTCATACATCATACAAAAGGCTAAACTTCATAGCAGCAGGAATTAACAGGATAGAGGATGCTACAGCAGCTCCAAATATACGATGCGAAATTGAATAGGTTGCACTCAGCTGTGGCTTCTTCAGAGGCAGATGTGGTGATAATGGACGGTTTGAAACAACCTTGTTGGATTTGGATAAGGCTCGACTTGCATGGAGGGCTCGGTTTCCATGGGAAGAATTCATTGGCTGTGATGTTCCCAAATAGAAAGAAGATCCACAAGGGGACCTGGTGAAGGTTTTGTAGCCTCCAAGTTGCTCAAGGCTTGGAAGTGACCGAAGAAACCAACCTGTATTAACATCCAGAAATGGTGCCAGTGAAAGGATCTGAGAAAATTGAATGTAGCATGATGTTTGTACCATAATGAAGCAACCATACACGTGCTATGTTCATTTTATAAAGATATTGAGCCTACTAAAACCCAAGACTGCATAATGGCTCTAGTTGTTCTGCATGTGTGTATGCACATAGTAATGTCACAGAACTCAAAAAACCTAGTATATATTAATAGCATAAGCTCAGATGCAAGACATAGGCAGCTAGCTGAGAGCAATAGGCCCAGCAAAACTAGCGACCCTCTTAACTAAAACAAGCTCGTCACAATGCATGACTAGCAAACCATGCACTTCTTTTAAGTCTTTACGGAGGAATACAAGGTGAGTTGATTGCTCATAGAGATTTGCACCAACAGCATATATCATGGACGTCAGTGGTTAAATATGCCAGCCCCCTTCAGTCCTTGGTACTTTTAGCAATATATGCTTTGGTAGACATGGAAACAGGATCCAATCATGTTGCAAGGGATCAAGTCACTTGAGATTCTAAACAACCGTCCAAACTTTTGTTTTTTGAAGTAAAAAAATGGAACTGAAAAATGAAGAGTTGATATTTTATCATTGAAAACTGAAAATTTTCCCTCCTACCATGAAGTGCAAATGGGAAATATAGATGAAGCATGGAATGAGCAGCTGGGTTGAACTACATGCTCCTGCACTAAAATAGTTAACAATTAAATCCTACAGAGTCAAGCAATAAACTAGAGACTTCAAGAAAGTAAGCTTGATGATCAAGCTTCATTATAGAGACAAGTCTGAAAGTGAGGTTTTATGCAGGTCACACTTATGTCAACATCTCAGTGAGGAGCCAATGATACATGGAAGTATACTTGAGGAGTAAACTGATGAATTTGCAGCTTTATCTCAGGTTTGAACCTTTTCAAGAAATTTGATGCGCTGCACCAAAAGTGCCTTTTTGGAGAAAGTAGTATTGCAAGCAATAAGGAAAGAATTGCAATATAAGCACAGCCAAGGTTTAAGCCCTTATTAAAAATTGAGATGCATCAGTTAAGCCTTCCAAATGCGAAAACTCCCAGCAAGCAACTTATGCCATAGAACCATTGGATGAATTTATAAGCAAACAGAGGATTGAAGGAAAAAATAGGCAGAAGAAAGGAGTCTATTTTCAAAATTTAGAAAACTTTAGTCCACTCTGTGGTCTGCATGTGAACTGTAATTTATGCCAAAAGTTAAAATTTCAATACTGAATAAATAAACTGCAATGAGCTGTGGTTAGGGTTGCAGTTTGCATATTATCCACCTTGACATAAAAATGTTGTTGTTGTTTGTTCCCTTCACATGTAACAGAATTTAAATGTTTTTATATGATTCCAATTGGAACTCTTAACAACAATTACTTGCTTTCATATATTTTTTAAAATTAAATGTAAGATTTCAGAGATCCTATGTTTCCTGAGAGAACCTGGTATTGAACTTACATGGGAACTGCCAAACCTTTACTTTTCTTAAAGTAATTAACAAAATAGGATTAAGAAACTTGGAGCATTCAGATTTTACATTAGGACCTTGTAGCAAAACAGCCACACACTGGCACAATTAACCCAATATCAATGATTCCACAGTGAACCAATGTTAGTAACAACAACCACGATTTTAGCAAATATACTGCTCGTATCTATTCTATTTGCTTGAAAACCAATAATATACTAAGTCCTATTTCTTTAAAGAAAAAAAATGCTGCTGTCAAATTTAAAAACCAATTATTGCTCAGGCCATTTCTACCAAAAAAGAGCATTGCACCTGTCTTCACATTTTAGGATTCCTCTCTTGGTCAACCTTGATTTGGATGGATGAAAGGAATGGTCAGGTTCTTTTTCATGACTCAAGTAAGAAGACATAATATTGCTGAGTGATTAAAAGAAAAAGAAATGTAAAAGATGCTCTAAAAGCATGAACAATATTAAATGAACAGGATCGAATCAACCTCTATTTAATCAGAATTCATGCAAGACCAAACATCTAACACATATACTTGAGAAAGACAAAAAGAGGGGAACAGTCAACCATCATTCAATCTGATCTCAAGCATCTTTGGCACACCAAAATTAATATGCAGAGTAGATTGAACCTCTAATCTAGAGAAGAACCCTAGTTCTGTGATAAAAGGCTGAAGTATAAGCCCATTTGGTGTAGATACCAACTTACATCTATTGTAGTCTTGTGTAAGGATGTGAGAGAAAGGGTTTGTGAGATCTTCTTGCTTCCTTAGGAAGTTATTTCCAGCAATAACTTCCCTTGGACGGTTGTTCCTTGTCCTGGTAACTCTCAAGGTGGTTGTCAGCAATTCCTTGCATGATTAACTTCTTTTTGGTCAGCATAACTTTCTTTAGGATGTAAATTTGAGCAAAAAAACCTACCTATAGTTACCCTCTTATATAAGTGGCCTTACATAATCTTTCCTACTGTCATGCATAAATTGATTAACCAAACCTTGATGGGTCTAATATTTTGGACCATTTCGATAATTGGCCGATGACAGATTAAGCTTTTAGGTGGGTGTAAGCAGAACCTAGGGTCATGCATAAGAGATTGAACATCTCAATGCCCTAAAGAAAGCGCACAAACATAAATAGTAGATGAACTCACTAGGACAAATTTATGTCCTTTGCAAAAAGTTAGGCCCGCATCCGACCACGGTATCCTCCATATACATGGATCAGAATCGCAGGTGATCTGCTTAGATTTACTAGAGGTGCACCAGAATGAAACCGAACGCTCTCCCCTTTCAAAAACGGGAAATCAATTCTAGAAGCATGAGCTAATCCCTAAATTTGTTGATGAACATAATATCCGAACTATCACATCAGATGAACCAGTTTTTCGCTTTCAGGATGCATTTCATTCATGGTGGCTGTGAAAAGTTCAAGATTTTCAATATTTGCATTTTTCCAATCAAATCTCGAGCAAAACTTCCCATTATTTCAACATTACACTCCGATCTAGAAAGAACAGAACGAAACCTACCTCCAGCTACCGCAGATTTAGCTTTCAACGCCATCTCAGTGAAGATCGCGGAAACCCTAGCAAAATCGGCAGGCAAAATAAATTAGAAAGCAAATTAAAACCGAATGACAAACATTGATCCGGGTTTCCATTCTCAAACTGGGAAGTGCACAAGGGTGAAGAGTCCCTACCTTTTCTCCCTCTCTTATTACCGTCGAAGCGCGAAAAGATCAACGTCCTTCTCGATAAGTAAGCCAACGCCGGATGGGAACCGGAACAGGGCGCGGGAGGAGTCAAGCCAACCGGAGAAAACCTGACTCAGATCGACCGGTTATCAAATCGGAGCGGACTGGACCATCAGAAGCGAAAAGGACGCGGGCTGGGGGACGAGGGTCGTGGAAGCGCCAGGCTACAAAACTTGACGTTGTGCCGTTTTTTCGGATTAAGTTAGCCAGCTAGCTATAGAGACATGCTTGATTTGAGAATAAAAATCATTGGCAATCTATTTTCCACGTAGGCAAACAAAAAGCCAAAGAGGCCCGGAACGGTATCAGAGACCATTAAGCCAAGATATTCTACGCGTCTGGCCATACTTCTTTCTGCTGAGATGAAAGCAAATATTTGTTTATTTTGAAAAACTGAAGTTGACGACATCGCTGAAGTATGCTCCTCTTTGACAGCCTGCCAAAAGCAGCGGATAACTAATCAGTTGGTGAAGGAGGATAATGCGTGTAAGTGGCGGTTGACACAAACCATACATGAGCTTAATGTGGAGTGCAGTACCATAACTTCGTGCAATGCCTTCGTGAGGTCATTTGATTGCGTATAATCTAATAAATTTGAAAAAGTAAGAGAAAGACATGAGTTTCCAGTCAAGTTTAAGCCTGCAATTGAAACAAGAGTTATAGACCAGAACACAATGTGTGCATAAACAACATGTTAGTAAATAGTAATCAACTTAGAGGTGCTATAGATGACACGAAGATCCCTTGATATCATCCTCCAGTGCTCTAAAGGGAACTTACATAATATATGGGAATGTATGTGAGCAATCTTTGGCCAATCAGCTCCGCCTCTTTGGCATCGGTCCTCCAAGTTGGAGTAAGCTAAATAGCGAGCTAACCACGACGTCAATGTGACGGATTCGGTGCAATTAGTGAAAAAAATTAAAATTAAATCTAAAATTTGACACTGCTCTCTGAAATTAAAATTGAAACCAAATGATTTTTAAAATAAAAAAAAACACAATTTTTTTTGAAAAAACAACAAAACCGAAACCGAAAAATGGCAAATCATTTTATTTTTTTATTTATTTCAAAATTTTACATAAAAATAATAAAATTAAAAATATAATCTATAATTTTTATAATATAATTCATAACAACTCATCTAAATTTATTGGCCTTTCCCGATCTGCTGAATATCCATCTAATTAAATCATCAGGACTCCTCAATCAAAGTTCTTTTTACCCTCTCTAAGCCCATATAATTGCACCTAGTATGCTACCACCAAGGCTGCTACCTATAGATCAAGCAAAAAAAAAAAAAAAAAAAAGTAGATCATCCAAGAACACCGACCGGTATACACTATTTTATTAGTAACTTTCTTATCTTTTTTTTTTTTTTAATTTAACTATTGTATTAGTAACTTTGGAAGTTTAATGATACGTCACATAGCATAATGGAAAGAAGACAATATCTATGTGCCTTTTCCACCACAATGGAGTCCCTTGTCAACTGCACGATTGACTAAAAAATAATAATTAAAAAAAAACAACAGTGGATTAAGGTATTCACAATCGAGTATTTTCGATCTAGAATCTGGGTTGGGATTTGATTTTGGATTCGGTTTTCGATCCTATTTCAGATAAAAAAATCCACTAAAATCAGAACTGAACTCAAAACTAAATAATTTTTATTTTTTAAATTTATCACCAAACCATCCAGAGCTACCATCTGTACATGCTAGAGCAGAGGAAAGTTTTTTTGCAGCGGACAAATTTACCAAAAAAGTAGGTACCCATCCCCTTATTTGGGGGACCGATAAACCCCAGCTCCCGAAGGAATGTTAGTTGCTCGAACCATAGCTCTTGTTCCCCTCAACTTGTTTCTAGATTTATCATCTAGGCTAAAATCGTGAATTAAACCCATAAGTTCGAGTCCAACTAGCCAAAATCATGGGTTAAACCATGAATTTGGATCTATGCCTGTGCGCACGCATAAGGGTCGAACTCATGAGTTCCAATCCAGTTAAATCCACAAGTTTCAGCCGATGATGCATGTGCACACATACATCCATATATATATATATATATATATATATATATGCATTACAGGCAAACATGTGTCTATTGGCATACATGCATTCTTGTACAACATAAATGCATATGCGTGCATGCATGTGTGTATATATGCATGGCGGGCAAACGTGTCTAACGATCTGTCTACTAGCATGCATGTATCCTTGTGCAACATAAACGTATATCTTTGTATATGATGCGTGCATATATGCCCACCTGCCAACTTGCTAGCATACATATATGCTTATGCAACATAATCATATACCTACCTGCCAACTTGCTGGCATGCATACATGCTTATGCTTATGCAACATAAAATGATAAACTCCATAATTTGTAGTGATTGCTTTTCGTATCTTTCACGTGTATGCCTCCTATAACTCTCGCTTATTGTCATTTCAGTTCCACGTCCTAGATTTAGGATGCCTTTGCTTATAATTTTAAATTTTAAATTTTTAATTTTTAAAAAATAATTTTTATTTTTTTTGATTTTTATTATTGAGCAAAAGCAAAAAAGTAAAAAGCATGGTAACTACGTTGCTATAAATCAAAAAATAATTATATATATATATAATAAAAAATAAAATTTTTTTACATTTATATATAAAATAATTATTTTGATTATTTTGATTTTTAATTTTTATTTTTATGGTGTTATCAAATATTGCTTATTGATTTTTACTTTTTAAAAATAAAAAAATAAAAAAAATATTTTTTTAATGGCTAACCAAATGCATCATGTTGTTGCTGAAAACTTGTGCGCTTTAAAAGCGAAGCGATCGACTGCTCGCAGGAGATGTTGGAGTGACCTGTAAAATAAAGTCCGGATCGAAGGATTGGACTTCGGCAAGGACTCTGATGCTCAAATCAGCAGAGAATGGATGAGTAACAACAAGTTTTCTGAGAGAGATTTCTTGCTTACTTGGATCCTTGAAGTTTGTGATATTTGTAGAAAATTTTTTTCGTGGACGTTCTGCAGTTCCATTTATTTCGGACCGCTAATAAAACTATGGCGAGATTAGAGCCGCTTTTCTAGAACGAAAAGATCGTTGCTGGGGGATTGGGATGCTTTATCTGCTTCTGTGAGTTTAGAGAAAGTGAAAGATAGCTTGTTCGTGCCTGGATCATAGTCGGATTACCGTTAGTCCGCGAGATGGGTCGCCAAGAATGTGGGGGAACTGCTTATCCGAGGTGATTTAAAAGTCATGAATGTTATCCGAATCGTTGGTGAACAGGATGGCTTGGATCTCCTATTGAAGTCCGACCTCTAGCTTAGAGTGTATTATGGTAACTTCTTTATTCTCAGGATGTTGATCTATGTGGACCGAGCCGAGGCATTACGGATATTGATCGGACCATCTGAGGCATTTACGTTACCACCATAAAATTATCTTCATAATGTTGAGTTTGAGAATTAGGCGAAAAGGACTATTCCTAAGTAGTGCTTTAGATTGGACGATTTAAGCCTTTGCTTTTGGTTGTGCTCTGATATTTAATTATTGATGATGTCACCCTCGGTGTAAAAGTAACAATGATCGAGATCTATCCGATCATTGATCATTGAATAATTTAATGAGGTATCTATTTATTTTTATCTCTCTTCTTTTAAGTGCATTTGGAGAGCGTGCAAGAGAGAGAAGGGCGATCGTGACCGCGGCATTTCCCGTCTTCCCTATCCCTCTATTTAGAGTTTTTTTCACGAATTTCTGGGGCCCAATGGATCCTTCAATGGCGAAGAAGTTAAAAAAGCTATCGGCTCCAAGGTTATGAACTAAGGTTTCATCTGCCCAGTCTCAAGTTTCAGGGAGTTCCACTTTCAGGGTTTCGAATGTTGATCCCTTGGCTGCTCCTCCTCCTATCCCGATAGATATAAAGGGAGAAGAACTGCTAGTGAGCGATCCATAGAATCCGATGGAAGATGCCAAGGTTGAGTCAGCGGATTCGGCGATGGATGTTGCCAATGTGGTGGAGGGTTTGGCGGTGGAAGCTGCTATAGAAATGGTCCCTATAGTTTCTTCGGTGCATGCCATCGTGGAGACAATAAAGAATCTCCCTGAGGGGATGATAGAAACTGCAGGGATGGCTGAATTTTCTTGTTCGGCCGGAGTGGTCGAGGTCGTTGAACCACCGGGATAGAAAATTTCTATTTTCGACATGCAACCAGCTAAGGTTCCGATGAAGGTTTTGAGATCAACCCCTTCTTCTTCCTCAGCTGCCGATAGCCTTAGGATTGCGGCCAAGTTTCTAGGGGGCTAGCTTTCCCCTGTAGATAGGCAGGCTTTGGATGGAGAGGGTGCTCAATGCCAAATGACGGGTGTCTTTAGATCTTTAGCTCTAGTAAGTCATTACTTGGCCAATTTTGCTGGGGTTTCTTCTGGATCTTCGTCTCTGGAACTCGTAGAGGTGAAAGAAGAGCCCAAAAGGTTTAAATATTATTTGGACTAGGAGAAGGCTGCTAATGCCGATTTGATTAAAAAGATCGACTATTTCAAAAAGACATTTGCCGAGGCCTAGGAAAAGATCGATCATTGAGACGATGAATTAGGTAGGGCTCACCAGAGGACTGAAGTTCTCGAGAGGTAGAGGTTCAAAGTTGAGCAGGATTGTCATCAAGCTCATGACGACATTAAATGCCTGAGAAGGATGCTTGAGGAGAGGAGAGGCTCTTCATTGGAAGTTCTTCTTCCTTAAGGATCTAACAGATAGCCAAATAAAAGGCCTAGATCTTCCAACAGGGGTCGTCATGAGGGGGAGACATCTCGGAGGCCCAAAGTTTTCTCATCCAGAAGACCCAAAGTTTCCTCATCCAGAAGAGGACCGATAATTTAAGAACCTTCAGCTGAAATTCAAGCAGTGAAAGAAAGACTCAAACGATTGGAAATAACCTTATGGCCAAGGCTTGCAAGCTGGAGTTTTTTGCAGGCTTTGAAAAATGTAAGGAGATTACCTTGGCACATCTTCCGACTGGTAGTGTCGAGTTTTTGCAGATAGATCATGAAGGAATCAGATCTATAATTTCACGGATAGATCTTGAAACTTTTTCAAAATCTTGCAGTGAAAGACTTAAATAAATCTAAAATTTATTTAAATAATTATGTAAATACTTAGATCTTAGATCTATTATATGATTAAGGTATGATATTAAATCAGAAATTAAAATCAAATAAGAAAAAAAAATATTGATCAAATCAACCTAGATCTACACTACATCAAATACAGGTATGAAGTTTATAGATCAGATTTATTATCTGAGTAAGTTTAGATATTCTAACTTACTGATCCGGACTTGAGGATGAAGTCATGAGCCGCACATGCATCCAATCTCTAGGAGTCATCTACACGGGCCTACGATCTCTGATCTGAAGTCTGATGCAGAAAATCAGCACAGCATGCTAGTATTGTGCTGATCTTTCTTCAATGGTCGATTCGATGCTCTCTTCTTCAAAATTTGGACTCTCCAAAATATGAGAAGAAAGATGAGAGTTTGTTGATCCAAAACTCTCAAAAAAACTCAAAAAGAAAGGAGGAGAGATTAAAAATAAAACAGTCCTAGAAGAAGACCCTCTTCTTCTTCTCTTTTTTCTCACCTAGACACCTAGTTTGGTGCCTATGGAACCCCCACACCTAAGGACCCTCTTCCTCTGATTTTTGCACACTCGAAACCTCTCTCAAAGCTTTATATTTCAAAAAAAATTAGAATAAAATTCGTCCAATAAATATAAAAAAAGAAGAGTCCAAGTTAGGTCAAATTTCTAGACTAGGAATATCCAAACATGGAAAGCTGTTGGGGCGCCCAACTCTTGGGCACTTCCTCCATAATTTTTGGTGTGGACCAGCAAAGGAGGGCGCACAAAAAAGTAGATTATTTTCATAAAATAAGAGAAGAATTAATTAAAAGAGGGGGTGGCACTCAAGGGAAGATGTTTTGGTCAACAAGGATTCTATCTCATAGAATCCTAAGCAAAACCAATTCCTCCTTTGACTTGGTCTTCTACCTAACTTCCAAATATGACTTGGAGGGAGAGAGAGGACATAAAAATCAGGAAGAAAGGAATTTTTCATGAAAAATACCTAAAAAATAGGTATGGGGAGCATTGGGACTAAGGTGGCATAAGAAGATAGGGAGTCCTAGTCACACTAGGACTCCTGTTTTGACTTGGTCAAACAAGATCTTTTAACCAAATAAAATCAAGAATAAACCAACCAAATTAAATAAGGCTCTAATCAATTTAAGAACTTAATTAAATTAGATTAAATTAAATTTAATTCTAATTTATTTTCTAATCAAATTAGAAAATTAGGTTAATCCGAGTCCTAGTTAGACTAAGATTAGTTCTTCCTTGCACTTGGCTTATCCAATAAATCAATTGAACTTGATCCAATCAAGTCCAAACCAAATCTAATTAATTTATATTTAATTAAACTTAATCTCAACCTATTGGCTTAATTAAATTAAGCTAATTAGTAATTCAATTGCTAATCAATCCTCCTGCAATACTTGCACTAGGTTAAACACCAATCGTATTGATTGTTTAACCCTAGAATGATTCTTAATCATTGATCAACCATCTGATTAGATCATAAGTTCTAATGTGTGCGATCTAATAGGTTTGAACCTAAGTCGGTAGCATAGGAATAAATTTCTATACCAATCGAAGTGACCATCTAGCAATCATACCCGATGGTCAAATAGATCGAAGGTGTAGAATATCATCCTCAGAACCTATGCGGATATAGTTTTCATATAATTCATCCTCTTGACTACAATGCTCGTAGGACACCTCAGAGTTTAACTATCAACTCTGATCAGATTGTCTACATTGTATTTCAAAATATCAAATCCATCTGATGGATTATCTTGACCAAGGTTTTGCTATATTGAAATACAGTGATACAGTCTTCTCCAACTCTTAGAGTGGTCAATTCTATCTTGATCACACTCCGACTTTGCAAGTACTTGACCATGCCTAGAAGCCTTCCATTGCTGAATTAAAAATTCAGTTTGTCCAATACCAAAGTACAGTGAATTGCTTGCAAGTCACTGAGGTGATCTTAGGTCTAAGGGATACTTATACCTATATCCCATCAGAGACATTTTCGATAGCAAAATGCTCTAGAGTTAGTCATATTCAATGATGATGTATCCATACATCTCATCTGTATGCCATACCAATGTCTCCACACTTCTTGATTAAGAGGTCAACCAACCTATATGACATATAGCAACCTATGCTCGATAGACGCTGTCGTCCTAATTAACAGTCTATCATTTGATCGTGAATAAATTTAAGGACTAATCGATAAATCCTCTCTTTATCGAAACTAAATAGTCCTAAGAACTTCATCACAATAATGGAGTTTATTAGAAGATGTAAACTTATGATGAAAAAAAATACTAAAATATTTTTTATTAATTAATAAATTAATTATAATATCTCAACCATCAATAGGCTAATGATTGACTTTGGAACATAATTTTTAATAACTCCCACTTATCCTAAAGCCACTCGACATAGTATCTAATACCCATCTTTGACTTATGGTTGTCGAACTTCTTGATTTTTAAGGTTTTAATGAAGGGGTTGGCTAGGTTCTTCTTATCGTCGATCTTCTGAAGGTTGACGTTACCACGATTCACGATCTCACGGACCAAATGAAAGCGATGCAGAATGTACTATGTCTGCTGGTGTGCCTTCGATTTCTTTGCTTGAGCTATGGCGCCAGTACTGTCGCAGTAGAGCAGGACTGGACCATCAATGGAGGATGCTACTCCGAGCTCGATGATGAACTTTCTTAACTACACAGCTTTCTTTGCTGCATCTGATGCTGCCATGTACTTGCTTCATAAATAGAGTCAATCACTGTATGCTGCTTGAAACTTTTTCAGTAGATGGCTCCATCATTTAAAGTAAAGATATACCTCGATATACTTTTACTGTCATTATGATCAGATTGAAAGCTGGAGTCTGTAAATCCCGTAAGCTTCAGATTTGACTCACCATAAATCAACCATTGGTTCTTAGTATTTCTCAAATACTTAAAGATGATTTTAACCATCTTTCAGTGATTTTCTCCAAGGTCAGACTGGTATCTACTCACTACTCCTAGTGAGTATGCCACGTCTGATCTCGTACATGTCATGGCATACATGATAGATTCCACTATCGAAGTATATGGGACTCTACTCATACGCTCTCTCTCTTCAGGAGTTGTCGGACAATCCTTCTTGGAGAGAGAAATTTCATGACCTATCGGTAGATAGCTTTTTTTGGAATTCTTCATGCCGAACCTCTTCAACACAATTTCTATATACGTGGACTGGGATATATTAAGTATCATTTTAGATCTATCCCTATAGATCTTCATCCCTAGGATGTAGGATGCTTCACCCAAATTCTTCATGGAGAACTGTGATGACAATCAGACTTTTATTCTTTGTAGTCCAGAGATGTCATTTTTGATTAAAAGAATGTCATTCATATACAAGACAAAGAATATAACTGCCGGACCATTTGTCCATTTATAAATGTAGGGCTCTTCTCCGTTCTTAATGAAGCCACACGTTTTGATCACTTTATCAAAATGCATGTTCCAACTCTGAGATACTTGCTTCAATCCATAAATGGATCTCTGAAGCATGCATACCTTGGACTCATCTATGGATGTGAACTCCTCAGGTTGTATCATATACACTTCTTCGGTCAGCTCTCCATTTAGGAAAGCTGTCTTCACATCCATCTGTCAGACCTCATAGTCCAAATGGGCAGCTATTGCAAGCATTATTTGAATGGATTTGAGCATTGCCACTGGAGAGAATGTCTCATCATAGTCAATATCATAATGAATTTTATAGTTGATGATACTCCTTGGCAACTAGATGGACTTTATAGGTCTCTATCTTTTCATCTGCACCTCTTTTTCTTTTGAATACCCATTTACACCCAATGGATTTAACCCCTTTAGGTGAGTCAACTAATGTCCATACATCGTTGACTTTCATAGAATTCATTTTGGATCTCATGGCTTCTAGCCATTTCTCAGAGTTGGATCTCTGCATAGCATCCATGTAAGTGATCGGATCCTCATCATTCTCATCAAGTTCGATGGAATCACCATCCTGGATCAAGAAACCATAGTATCTATCTAGATGATGTGGTACTCTATCGGATCATCTTAATGGTGTAGGTACTCTGGGCTTTGGATATGATCTAATCAGATCTGACTCAAGTTCAGCTATAGGTGTCGATTTTTCTACCTGATGAACTTCGTCAAGTTCAACTTTAGAGGCAATAGTTTCTTCACCAAGAAACTTCTTTTTCAAAAAGATTGCCTTAAGACCGACGAACACCTTTTGTTCATCAACATGATAGAAATAGTAATTTTTACTTTCTTTGGGATACCCTATCAACACACATTTATCAGACCAGGGTCCAAGCTTATCTGTATGCAAACGTTTGACATAGGCCGGACAACCCCAAACCCGTAGGTGAGAGAGTGTAGGCCTACGCCCTATTCATATCTCATATGGAGTCTTTGTGATAGATTTACTTGGTACATTGTTCAATATATAACATGCAGTCTCAAGAGCATAACCCCAAAATGAAACAGGCAAACTAGCAAACCCCATCATGGATCGAACCATTCCAACAAGGTTCAATTTCTTCTTTTCGATACCCCATTATGCTGTGGTGTGTCAGGAGGAGTCCACTGTGAGAGAATTCCATTCTCTCTTAGATATGTCAAGAACTCAATAGACATATATTCATCTCCTTGATCTGATCGAAGAGATTTAATACTCTTTTCAATTTGTTTTTCTACTTCACTTCGAAATCTTTTGAACATTTCAAATGAATCCGACTTATGTTTCATCAGATAAACATATCCGTACCTAGATAGATTATCTATGAAAGTGATGAAGTAGAAATATTCACCTCCGACATCTATGCTCATTGGTCCACATACATCAGTATGTACTAGACCTAAGAGCTCAGTGGCTCTCTCACCTTTTTTAGTAAAAGATGACTTGATCATTTTACTAAGAAGATAAGATTTACAGATTGAAAATAATTCATAATCACTAACTTCGAGAATTTTCTCTTGAGTCAATATGTTTATCCTGTTCTTGTTTATGTGATCTAGCCTATAGTGCTATAGGTAGATATCAGAGATATTATCTAATCTAGGATATTTTTCAGTAGAATAGACTATATTAACAGATTGTGATAACATATATACACCATTATTTAATTATCCATAGAAAGCAGTAACACCATTCATAATGACATTACAAACTCATTTCTTTATTAAAATTTCTTAATTATTCATGGCTAAAAGGCCTACAGAAATGATATTTAAAAAAAAACTAGAACATAAATGACAATCACTAAGAACAACGGTATGAGATTCAAATACAAGTTTCAAAATTTCTAAAGCTAGAATTGGAACTGATCTTCCATCTCCAATGTTCAGGAATCTCTCATCTTGCTCGAATCTTCTACTGACTTGCAACCCCTACAATGAATTACAAATATGGTAAGGACTACCGATATCTAATATCTAATCAGTAATATCATAAATAAAAAAATTGTAAGAAGTTATCATATAAATATCTTGCTCAGTAACAGTTTACTTCTTTCTCTGCATGTTCGGATCCAAGAAGGCAATATACTGAGGATAGTTCCTCTTCCAGTGCCCCCGCTTCTTGCAAAAGAAGCATTCGGCTTGACTCTTATTGAGCTTGGTCTTTAGGGTCTGAGCCTGCATAGATGTTCTAGCCTGAACATGCACCTTCTTGGCTTTCTTCTTCTTGTTCTTCTTTTCTTTTTCAAAGGATCGAGAATGAGAAGACGAACCTTCCACTAAGTTCACCAACTCTTTATGGAGTTGGTGATCATTCTCAAAGTTCTGAAGTAACCCCAGTAACTCATGGTAGTCCACTTCAGACTTTGACATTCTATAATGTGTAAGGAATGGAAGATAAGACTTGGGCAACGAGTTCAGTATTGCATCTTTTTCAAGTTATTTATGCAAGAAAAAGTCGAGCTTGCTCAAGCGCTCTATCAGCTCGATCATGTACAATACATGATCAGTGACAGAGATACCATCCCGCATTCTGGCATTGAAGATGGTGCAACTAGTCTTATGCCTCTCAACATTATCGGATATGCCAAAAGAATCCTCCAACACTTAGAGCATTTCATTTTACTGAGCTATCTCAAACTTGCGACTGAACTCATTGCTCATCACAGCCAGCATAATGCAGCGCACCATGGTTCGATCATTGAGCCACTTCTGATAAGTGTCTCTGATTGTTCCATATGCATGGACAGCTGGCTCCTTAGGTGAAGGATCCGTCAGCACATATAGGATTCGTTCATGCTCTAGGACAATCTTCAACTTTCGGTACCAGCTATGGAAGTTGGGTCCCACCAACTTATCATTGTCCAACAATGATCGAAGTGATAGAGAAGTGGCCATGTCTGCATAAAGAAAAATCAAAATCTAATTAGTAATTAATTCATTAAACCTAAAGATTTGGACTTTAATTAAAAGATTTCTTCTACTATTTTATTCAAATTAATAGTTTCTACCTTCAATTTGAGAAATTATCCTAATTTCTTAGTGGGTACTAAAATCCACATAGACTGTACATAAGCCCAACTTTGGTTGGTCCACCCATGTACATTTAAGGGTAGGTTCATAACCAATTATTTCTCCAAATAATTTTTGATAATTAAATTTTTTCTCAGGCCTTGATCAGTTGACTTTGGCCTTCTCAGAAATGGGTCCAGTTAGATCCAACCATTAATATAACCATACTTGGCCCATCCAACCAATGAATGATCAGGCTCAACTTTGGTTGGCCCACCTGACCATCATTTAGAAAGATGTATCCAAGAGATCATATAATGAATGATAATTCCATCAATCGATAAGCACCAGGCCTTTGGGCCTTCAATGATTATTCAACTGATAAACCCATTATCATCCACTTTAATGGGAGGCTATGATCCAGTTATCATATAACTATTTCATTTTAGAAATCTAATAATTTTAAAAAATTTATTTATAGAAGTGAGTAGGTCAGATTAACCAGCTTGTCATGATCCTCACACTAACTTCACCAAGTCAGCTTAAGGGAGACCATTAATAGGCTGGTATAGGAGCACCTAAATCAGTCAAACTAATTTACCTAGCTGACATGGGTTAGCTCGAATAGTCAAGCAATCTGATCAAAACATAATCTCACCAAGAGACCAGGTAAGTTCGATCAGTGGAAGGATCTACCAGGCTTGCCTTAGACATCATAAAAAATGATCAGATAAGCGGGTTGCCAATTAAAAATCACTGATCTGGTTTACCTTAGACACCAACTAGTTTAATTAGTTTCAATTAGATCAACCTAACAGTTCGTGCTAGACCGCATAGCCAAGAATCAAATTCCTCTTGGGTCTTGTTAAAGATATGGACTTGATCAACTACAACTATTATAATTGATCTAGAGAATTCTTGACCTAATTTAAGACAATAATTGATTAGATTTACTCAATTCTCTAATTAAGTCCATTCTTTAATCTAACTCTAGGTTTAACCCAATTAATGGACCTAATCTCTACTAACCCATTTAACCCAATGTGTTATGATTTGTGTCTTAGAATCTTCAATTCACAATCCTAGATCCTAATCAATCAACTTCTTAATTCTCAATTAAGTTTTGGACTGAGGGTTGGGATTTGGCTTTTCGAAAATGATTTTTATATTTGTAAAATATTTTTACAACATGGTTCTATCAATCAAGTTGCATGTTTGATTCATGATCAATATGCAAGTAAAGTAAATATAAAACTACTTTAGATCTAATCTAAACAGGTTCATGTAATTGAAAAAGTTTCAATAATAATCAATCATAAATCTCTCTAGATCAAATCTAACATATTTATGATGACTAAAATTAGATTAAAATATTTTTAATTAGATTATAAAATTTTTTAGATCTAATCTAAAATTTTATGATCAATATTTTAGATCAGCACGTATTAAGACAACCTATTCACTGTAAGGGATAAATCTTACAGTAGGACAATCTTATGACAGTCCGTGCAATCTAAAATATTTTATTTTTTTAATTTTAGATTTAATAATTAGATTATAAATTATATTTAATCTAAGAAATAATATAAATATGCATAAAAATTATGTAATAAGAATTCAGTCTCTGATACCAATTGAAGGAACCAGATCTAGGATTTCACAGATAGATCTTGAAACTTTTTTAAGATCTTACAGTGAAAAACTTAAATAAATCTAAAATTTATTTAAATAATCATATAAATACCTAGATTTTAGATCTATTATATGATTAAAGTATGATATTAAATTAAAAATTAAAATTAAATAAGAAAAAAAAAGGTTGATCAAATCAATCTAGATCTACACTACATCAAATGCAGGTATGAAGTTTATAGATCAGATCTATTATCGGAGTAAGTTTAGATGTTCTAACTTATTGATCTGAGCTTAAGGATGAAGTCATGAGCCAAACATGTGTTCGACCTCTAAGAGTCATCCACATAAGCCTACGATCTCTGATTTGAAATCTGATGCAGAAAATCAGCACAGCATGCTAGTACTGTACTGATCCTTCTTCGATGGTCGATCCGATGCTCTTTTCTTCAAAATTTAGGCTCTCCAAAATATGAGAAGGAAGATGAGAGTTTGCTGATCTGAGACTCAAAAAAACTCAAAAAGAAAGAAGGAGAGATTGAAAATAAAATAGCCCTAGAAAAAGATCCTCTTCTTCTTCTCTTTTTTCTCACCTAGATACCTAGTTTGGTGCCTATGGAACCCCTATGCTCGAGGACCCTCTTCCTCTGATTTTTACATACCACAAACCTCTCCCAAAGCTTTATATTTTATGAAAAGACTAGAATAAAATTCATCCAATAAATAGGAAAATAGAAGAGTCCAAGTTAGGTCAAATTTTTAGACTAGGAATATCCAAACATGCAAAGTTGTTGGGGCGCCCAACTCTTGGGTGCCTCCTCCATAATTTTTGGTGTGGACTAGCAAGGGAGGGTACACAAAAAAGAAGATTATTTTTATAAAATAAGAGAAAAATTAATTAAAATAGGAGGTGGCACTCAAGGGAAGATGTTTTGGTCAACAAGGATTCTATCTCATAGAATCCTAAGCTAACCAATTCCTCCTTTGACTTGGTCTTCCACCTAACTTTCAAATATGACTTGAAGGAAGAGAGGGGGCATAAAAATTAGGAAGAAAGGCATTTTCCATAAAAAATATCTAAAAAATAGGTATGGGGGGCGTTGGGACCAAGGTGGCGCAAGGAGATAGGAAGTCCTAGTCACACTAGGACTCCTATTTTGACTTGGTCAAACAAGATCTTTTAACCAAATAAAATCAAGTGTAAACCAACCTAATTAAATAAGACCCTAACTCATTTAAAAACTTAATTAAATTAGATTAAATTAGATTTAATTCTAATTTATTTTTTAATTAAATTAGAAAATTGGGTTAATCCGAGTCCTAGTTAGACTAGGATTAGTTCTTCCTTACACTTGGCTTATCCAATAAATCAATTAAACTTGATCCAATCAAGTTCAAACTAAATTTAATTTAATTATATTTAATTAGACTTAATCTCAATCTATTGGCTTAATTAAATTAAGTTAATTAGTAATCTAATTACTAATCAATCTTCCTGCAATACTTGTACTAGATTAAATACCAATCATATTGATTGTTTAATCCTAAAATGATTCTTAATCATTGATCAACCATCCGATCAGATCATAAGCTCTAATGTGTATAATCTCATAGGTCTGAACCTAAGTCTGTAGTATAGGAATAAATTTCTGTATCAATTGAAGTAACCATCTAGCAATGATATCCGACGGTCGGATAGATGGAAGGTGTAGAACACCATCCTTAAAATCCATGCGGATATAGTTTTCATATAATTTATCCTCTTGACCACAATGCTCGTAGGACACCTCAGAGTTCAACTGTCAACTCTGATCAAGTTGTCCACATTATATTTCAAAATATCAAATCCATCTGATGGATTATCCTGATCAAGATTTTGCTATATTGAAATACAATGATACATTCTTTTTCAACTCTTGGAGTGGTCAATTCCATCTTGATCACACTCTGATATCGTAAGTACTTAACTATGCCTAGAAGCCTTCCGTTGTTGAATTAAAAATTCAGTAGTCCGATACCAAAGCACAGTGAGTTGCTTGCAAGTCACTGAGGTAATCTTGGGTCTAAGGGATACTTATACCTATATTCTATCAGAGACATTCTTGATAGTAAAATGCTCTGGAGTTGGTCACGTTCAATGATGATGTATCCATATATCTCACCTGTATGCCATATCAATGTCTCCACACTCCTTAGTTAAGAGGTCAACCAACCTATATGGCATATAGCGACATATGCTCGATAGACGTTGTCATCCTAATTAACAGTCTATCATTTGGTCGTGAATAAATTTAAGGACTAATCGATAGATTCTCTCTTTATCAAAAACTAAATAGACCTAAAGACTTCATCATAACAATGAAGCTCATTAGAAGATGTAAACTTATGATGAAAAAAGATACCAAAATATTTTTTATTAATTAATAAATCAATTACCATATCTCAACCATCAACAGACTGACGATTGATTTTGGGACATAATTTTCAATAGATTAAATGGATGAGAACTTGAGGTCTATCATATGCTTTTGCCTTGGACTGTTCATAAGTGCATCCAATATCATCATGGAGATGAATAAGGTCGACTTGGCCATGTAGAAGGAAGAAGTGGAGGTTGGAGAAGATCTTTCCAGGGTGGACTGCTGATAATAAGATTTTCTTTCTCTTTTTTTTTTGTAAGCCAAGCATCACACTAAGATTTATGAATGAAATCCAATTTTTGCCGAAGCGCTTTGCTTTGTTTGCTTCTTCTTTTTTGTATCACTTTCCAAGCTCTTGTGATGTTCTGAGCCGTTTGGTTTGATTTTTGATCCAAACTGTATTTTTATCATTTTTAGTGTATCTGTCAGACAATTCAAAGAAATCGAAAAGGAATGGAATCAAAACTACTATTCGTGTGCTGATTACCACGATACGTCTTCGCACATCTCCTCGGAAGTGTAATAGGGTATGATTCTAGTCGCTCGTATTGATTTATCGTATCATCAATGGAGGTCGCATCTAATCCATTATTGCCACATGTCCACGTCGTGTCTTTCGCATTGAATTTCTTGAAAAGATGAATCAATCATTCGAATCTTTGTCGACCTAATTTGCATATAAGGCTCGGACAAGATAGAAAGTTGGACTCTGCCATTTTCTATTTATCATAGGTCTTTCGTCTATCAATTTTCTTCTTTCTTTAGTTTTCTTTCATCTTCTCCTTCCTGCAAAAGATGGCTCATTTCGAGGACCTTGAGTTCGCCCCATTGGCTTTTCGATCGGAGTTAATGGAGAGGGATTTGATAATGATCCATAGTCAGTTCCACATTCCTTCAGAGTTTCAGCTTGAGGTTTCAAAGGTAGAGGAACGTGTTTGCAGTCCTTCCCTTGGTCGGATTAGGGTATATAAGGAATGCTTCCGAGCTGGATTAAGGTTTTCTCTCCACCCCTTCTTCATCGTTCCTTTTCATTTTTTTGAGATATCGTTCTGTTCGGTGGTATTGAATTCATGGCGATATATCTATGGCTTCATTGAGGCATATATTTTGGCTGGGGTGGAACCCACTGTCATCTTTTTTCATTATCATTTCACTATTAAGAGGCATCCTAGAGCTCGTGGTTAGTGGTACGTGACTCCTAGGAATAGAAAGAATGTTTTCTCATTGATCCGAGGCACTCTTTGGTCCAAGGTTGGGTAGAATTGAATTCCAAGCGAATGTTGCTTCAATCTTGATGGGAACATCTCTGCCGAGTGCATTTCAGTTGGCTCCGACTTTCTTCAGCTCTGGCATTAGCTATGGTTGATGCTTTGATGCAAATTTGATTACTCGTCAGGTATTCTAGAGTGTAGTTGTACTGATGCAGCGTATCTTGATTCGAGATCATGCAGAGTTGGACTTCAAGCAAACATATTGTGGTGTCTCCCAAGGTAACAACTTGGAGCGGCAGGAGGATGAGTGCTTAAAATACGATCTCATGTTTGGTGAACTCATGATCGTGCTATTTCTTTGATGATAACTCCCCTTTTGTTGTAACATTTTAGTTTTTCATCTTTCTTCTTGCTATTTCTTGTAAAAGCAATATCTATGCTTTTACTCTTGTAAGAATTTTGTCTTTATAAATAAACATAATTTTCTATTCTCGGCTTGCCATATCTTATCGTGGGCTTCGAAAGGATTAGTTTCGATCCGAAGATCTTTTTCGAGGAATGTTCTGACCTAAGGAACTTTGTGTTATGGCCCTAACTAAAAGGATACTTATTTGGAGCGATTTTAACCTAAGATGCTCATTGTGAGATCATCCCAACCAAAAGGACCTTAAATAGAAGCGATTCCAATATAAGAAACTCACTGTGGGGTTATTCCGATCAAAGGAACCTTTGGCTGAAGCAGCTTTGATTTGAGTAGCTTATTTTAGGACCATCCCAATCAAAAGAATTTTTATCTGAAGTAGCTCTGATCTGAGGAGCTTGATGTAACTTATCTTGATCAAAGTGATTTTTTATTTGAAGTGGCTTCGATCTGAGAAGCTTGCTGTAACTTATCCCGATCAAAGAAATCTTTTATCTGAAGTGGCTCTGATATGAAGAGCTCGCTATAACTTATCCCAATCAAAGAAATCTTTAGTTGAAGTGGTTCTAATATGAAAAATTTGCTGTAAATTATCTCGATCGAAGAAATTTTTAGTTGAAGCAGTTTCGATTTGAGGAATCCACTGTAAATTATTCTAATCAAAGAAACTTTTATCTGAAATGGCTCCGATCTGAGGAGCTCGCTGTAACTTATCCCGATTAAAAAAATTTTTATCTGAAGCGGCTCCTAAAAAGGGATTTTTATCTGAAGCCACTCCGATCTAAGGAGCTTGCTGTAACTTATTCCGATCAAAGAAATTTGTGAAGCGGCTCCTAAAAAATTTTTTTTATCTAAAGCGGCTTCGATCTAAGGAGCTTGCTGTAACTTATCTCGATCAAAATTTTTTTTATCTAAAGCGGCTCTAATCTGAGGAGTTCGTTGTAACTTATTTCGATCAAAGAAATCTTCTGTTGAAGCAGTTCCGATCTGAGGAATCTACTATAAATTATTTCGATCAAAGAGATTTTTATTTGAAGCGGCTTCGATCTAAGGAGCTCGCTATAACTTATTCCGATCAAAAAGACTTGTATCTGAAGCAGTTTTGATCTCAGAAGCTCACTGTAACTTATTTTGATCAAAGAGATCTTCAGTTGAAGTAGTTTCGATTTGAGAAATCCTCTGTAAATTATCCCGATTGAAGAAATTTTTAGTTAAAGTGACTTCGAACTAAGAAGCTCGCTGTGAATTATCCCGATCAATAGGATCTTCAGTTGATTTTTCATGTATGCTTGCTGGCAAATTTGGAGAATGAATTCGTAAGCTCATTTTTTGTTCGAATTATGGATAGTACATGCGATGGTTGGCCGAATTCCATATGGCTTGGGAAGTAAAGTTCCATTAAGTCGTTCCTGTCGATAAGTTCCTGGTCACACCACCTCATCAACTTGGTAGGGATCCTCCCAATTAGATGCAAGCTATTCTTATTCAGTGGGCTATGAGACTTCAACTCTTTGGAGGACGAGATCGCCTGCTCAAAATTCTTTGACTTTAACCCGAGTATTGTAATACTTGGATACTTTTTATCGATAAGCAGCCATCCTTATCATAGCTCATTCCCTGTTCTCCTCGATCAGGTCGAGGTTGGTTCGGAGCCAGATTGGGTTGGTGTCTTCATCATACTCCTCAATTTTGAAAGAAGAAAGCCCGAATTCTATTGATATAACAGTTTCTATCCCAAATGCCAAGTTAAATGGCATCTCGCCGGTAGGGACTCTCTGCATCGTACGGTAGGCCTAGAGGATGTGGTAGAGCTCTTCTACCCATGACCCTTTAGTTCAATCTAATCTTGCCTTGATACCTTGCAAGAGAGTCCTATTAGTGACCTCCACTTCTCCGTTTGCTTATGGATGGCCTACTGAAGTGAAGTGTTGCTCTATCTTATAGTCCTTGCAAAATTTATGAAGTCGGGCACCACTGAACTACTTACCATTGTTGGAGATCAATATTTTGGAAAGACCGTATCGATAGATGATCGACTTTCAAATAAAAATTCGGACCTTCGATTCTATGACTTGAGCCATGGGTTCAACTTTGACCTACTTCGTAAAGTAGTCGATAGCTACTTGAATGAATTTGCGCTAGCTCGAGGCTCGAGAAAATGGACGTAGGATGTCCAATCCTCACTGGGCAAATGGCCATCGGTTGACGTTCAATTGGGGTTAGAAGTGCCATCGGTTGATGTTGGATTCGGTCGTTCTATTGGTATTGCTTATATCTTCTAACAAAATTCTATGCATCCTATTGCATTGTCGGCCAGTAGTATCCTTGCCGAAAGATCTTATAAGATAAAGATCGACCCCCCAAATGACTTTCACAAATCCCTTTATGGACTTCATGCAGGGCATAGTCAGCTTCGGACGGGCGCAGACACTTTAGGAGAGGTAGAGAGATAGACCGCTTATATAATTCATTATCGAGCAATACGTATCTAGTGGCTTTACTCCTGATCTTTTGGGCTTCTTTTCGGTCAGGTGGCAACTCTTCCATCCTCAAATATTTTAGAATAGGATCTATCCAACATGGTTCTTCATCAATTTGTTGAACAGTGGTGGGCTCCTCTAAGCTCAAACCTTTTAAGATCTCAAAGTAGGTCTCTTTATTCAAGTTGATGGGCAATAAGAATGCCAGCTTGGATAAAGCATTGGCTCTAGCATTTTGCACCCTGCGGACCTGTTGAATATTAAAATATTGGAAGGGTGAAATAAGATCTTTTATCTTTTAAAGGTATTTTTTTCATGTTCTCTTTCCGAGCTTCATTCTCTTCTTTGATTTGCTCAATAACTAGCTGAGAATCCCTGAAGACCTCCAGGTATTGGGCTCCAGTCTCTTTGGCAATCTTTAGCCTGGCAATCAAGATTTCATACTCTGCTTCATTTTTGATAGTCGATAACTCGAAGCATAAAGCATATGCTGCCACTTCTCTTTCTGGACTGGATAGAATGAGTCTAGCTCCCGACCCTAACAAGTTTGATGAGCCATCGACGTGTAGGGTTCACGTTTCTTCTAGATCTGATCCTTTTGAACTTATGGGGTCTTTTGATCTATCTTTTAAATTTTCTTTCGAGGCTCCCACATCTGGGATAGTGCATTTGAAGATAAAGTCGGCCAGGATCCGAGCTTTGATAGTAGGCCTCGACTGATAATGTATATCCTATTTTGAGAGCTTCAGTGCCCACTTTGTGATCCGATCTGAAGTGTCAGGATGATGTAGGATCGTTCTTATTGGCAAATCCATGAGCAAAACCATGGTATGAGCTTGAAAGTAGGGCCGAAGCATTCTCATAGTGATGATTAGTGCAAGACTAACTTTTTCGGTTTAGTATATTTAGTCTCTGCATCATGGAGGACCTTGCTGACATAATAGATGGGCTTTTGAAGCCATCCCTCTTCTCGAACAAGGACTGCGTTGATGGCCACTAGTGAGATGGTTAGATATCGGAGGGGCTCTTCATCTGGCTGTGGTTTAGTGAGCAGAGATGGGGGCCAAAATATCTTTTTAATTCTTCAAAAGTCTTTTAGCATTCCAGGGTCCATTGAAAATCTTTTGGCTGTTTGAGGGTCTGGAAGAATAGAAAACATCTCTCGATCGATGTGAAAATGAAATGATTAAGAGAGGCTATTTTATCAGTTAGGCATTGTACCTCTTTAACTGTTCTTGGTGGTGACATTTCTAGGATTGCCTCGATCTTCTCAGAATTCATCTCAATGCCTCTGCGAGAAATCATAAAACTGAGAAACTTGCCAGTGGTCACTCTGAAAGCATACTTCGTAGGATTCAACTTCATCTGGTATCGACGAAGTATGTTAAAAATCACTTGGAGGTCCTTAACATGGTCTGGCATCGCTCAACTCTTGACTAGCATATCGTCAACGTATGCCTCCATATTCTTTCCAACCTAGTCTTTGAAAATTTTATTTACCAACCTTTGGTATATGGCTCCTACATTTTTCAACCCGAAGGGCATCATCCTGTAACCAAAAAATCCACGGTCAGTTATAAAGGCTATTTTCTCCTTATCTTTGGGGGCCATTCAGATTTGGTTATAATCGAAAAAGACAATCATGAAGCTGAGGAGCTCATGCTCTGAAGTGGCATCGATCAGCCGATTAATTCGAGGCAGCAGATAACTATCTTTCGGACAAGCCTCATTCAGGTCGGTAAAGTCAATGCACATACGCCATTTTTCATTCACCTTCTTTATCAGGATGATGTTCACCAGCCAATCACGGCACATTACCTCTCTGATAAAATTGGCTTTAATTGATTTGTTTAGCTCCTCGATGATGGCTTTCTAGCATTCCGAGGTGAAACTCCACTTTTTTTCACTACAACAAAATAGATTTTTTACGATGCAAAAATTTCATCGTAAATAATAAATTTTTATCGCTAATAATTATTAGCGATGAAATTTTCATCGCTAATGGTTTGCCGTAAAAAATGAGGTCACAGATAATAATTAGCGATGAAAAAAAAAATATCGCTAGTAACCTTTTTTTATGATAAAAAAATTTCATCAATTTTTTTATTTGTTAAATTTATCTACAATAAAATTATTTACAATGAAAATTTTTTATTTTTCATCATCAATAATTTTTTTTGATAAAATAATCTATTACAAAAAAGTAATTATCTACGATGGATTATTTCCATCATAGATAATTTATTATTTATGATGGATTATTTCCATCATAGATAAATAATTATTTATGATGAAAAATTTTCATCATCGATAATCAATTATCTACGATGAATTATTTTCATCGTAGTTAATTTAATTATTTATGATGGATTATTTTCATCATAGATAATTACTTATTTACAATGAAATAATATCCATCATAAATAATTCCATCATAAATTAATTTTTTTTAAAAATATAAAAAAATATTTTTATATTTTTTTATATTAATTATTATAATTTTATAAAAATAAAATAAAAAATTTATAAATAAATTTTATAATTTGATTCATAAATAAATTTCATTATTTCATTCATATCCATAAAAAAAATTTATTTTATTATATAAAAATATAATTATAGAAAGTATTTTTTTATAAATATAAAATATCTAAAATAAAAATAAAAATATATAGAAATAGACAGTCGACCATCAAGCATCGATAATATTTGAAGAAGAAAAATGAGTCGAAGAAGAAGAAGAGCGCTCAGAAAAGCTCGGATCGGCCTATTACTACCTTATCATGTGCATCATTTGCTCTGTCTATGCCATTCGCTCTATCATCTATATTTGGAATAGCTGATGCTCGTCGATGCGTGCGTCAACTTAGCAGTCCACTATCGATTCTCAGTAGCCTATCTCTATATCTCCACTAGTTGGACATCACAAGTAGCATGAATGTCAGCCCTGAATAGACGTGAAGATGGAGGAGCTCCGATCCTATGCCCTAGCCTTCTAATATAATAAAATCTTGTACCAAGCATCCGATCGTAGATCTCATCATCTGTGGGTGCGGTCGAATCCTTTGAGATAGGCTGGGATCTAATGTCTATTATACGATCCTGAAAATTAAATTTATAGCTATTCTAAGTTTATACTGAAAATCAAAATGTAAATAAAAAAAATTAAAAAAACTTACATAAAGCTTCTGGCTCTCGATCGTCTAGCTTCCTGACTGTCGCTGATGTGTCGCTGATAGATGTCGATCCTACCACGAAGCTCACTACTCTCTACATCTCTCTATAATTTGAGAATAATTAATAATTTTTTTTAAATAGTTAAAGAGTTAATATATGATAAATAGAAATTACTTACCATCTGCTTTATATGACGAACGAATAGTCTTGAATCCCTACAATGCGAGACTGTCTATCTCATCTGATTTGCAGTATTTTTGGCACATCGATCCTGCATAATTAACATTCAAATTAATCTATAAATAACTAAATTTAAAAATAAATAATATTTAATTATTAAATTTTAAATAAAAATAAGTTATCTGATATGCCGGATCCTTGTATGTATGACATATGATAGCCCAGTCTTCCATAGTGATACTATCATATGGCCGCTGTCGTGCTGCCTCCACCCCCTAGTTGTGCACTACAGCATACTAGTGGCGATGAATGCAGTGTCGGTATTTCTTGAAATACGAGCATAAATGATCATCTACAGCTCATCGCACACAATCGTGCTCAAAATCAATAATATCAAAAATAGCCTACAAATAATAAATATTATAAGAATACAGTACTTATTAAATATTTAGATAAATATTATTATACCTATAAGTGGCTATAGAAGATCTCTCTCTAAGGCCATATAACCTGATGCGAATCGAAGAGTTTTATCGGGGGGCATAGCTATGGCAAATAATGCCTAGCTCAGTCTGCCATAGCTTGCACCATCCTCTAATAGGCCTGGTATAGCCTGGTGGAATCTCTATGCGGAGATGCTGTTCCTCGTACTCACATCTTCAATGCTCAAAGATGAGATTCTTCAACGGACCTCGCCCTTGTCTCACCACCGAAAGAGAATGACCTGAAAAATAATGAATAAATTATTAGTATAATAGCTATCTATAAACCTAATAGGTAAATTAAAATCAAATTTTATTATGTAAAAAATATTAAAATACCACTTAAGCTCACCTGATCACTCAAACCTGCCTCAGTCAGACTCGCCTGTATAGGGCCCTCCGATGACTCCAATGGTGCAGTAATAAAAATGGGAGAAGGCTCAAGGGTAAGCTGGAAAGTCGAACGTCATCGTATCCCTCCTAGCGCCATACTTGCAATTCTTAAACTATGCATATAATTAACTTGATATATAAATAAATGTAATAATCAATAATAATAGTAAAAAATACATAAATGCTAATAAAAATTACATAATATTGATGCATTTTTGAACTGCCCAATCAGGACATCCAAGAGCCATTCAGAGAGTCTATTTTGGAGACCTTGGGACCAACTCTTGAATAGGTGTCTAAGGTTACATGAATGCATACATTAAATCATTACCAGACATGATTACAGACCAAGATTCGATCCAGATCATGATCCAAATTTTGGATAGGATCCCCACTTATATCCCTAATCGAAACTCGATCTGGATCTTAGATCGAGATTCGATCTAGATCATGATCCGAATCTCGGACAGGATCCCGACTCATATCCCTAATTGAAACTCGATCTGGATCCCAAATCGAGATCTGACCTAGATCATGATCGAAATTCTAGATAGGTAGGATCCTGACTCATATGCTTGATCGAAACTCGATATAAATCCCAGATCGGATAGTTCATATGCATTAGAAATTAAAATCTTCAGTTAATACAAATTAAAATATTAAATCATAATCATAATGAAATACAGAAACTAAACAAATAATAAGATTAAACTATAACAAGTTAAAGCATAAAAATATAATTTAAAACCTAACTATTTTAATTATTAAAAATATCTAATTTTTAAATATTTTATCAATTTATCTTAAAATTTATTTATCAATTAAATTATTATTATTACTATTATTATTACTACTACTATTATTATTATTTTTATTACTACTACTTTTACTATTATTATTACTACTATTACTATTACTATTTATTATTATTATTATTATTTATTATTATTATTACTATTATTATTATTACTAATACTTTTATTATTATTATTATTACTATTACTACTACTACTGTTATTATTATTATTACTATTACTATTACTATTTTTACTTTTACTATTATTTCTATTACTATTATTATTATTATTATGACTATTATTATTATTATTTCTACTATTATTGTTACTATTACCATTTTTACTATCATCATATCATCATCATCACTATTATTATTATTATTATGCTTATTATTATTTTTTATTATTTATTAAAATTTAAAAAATTACTAAGGATTAAATCCATCGAAGCCCCCACCCATTGAAGCCCCCCACCGCCTGCGGCTCCCCTCCGCAGCCCACCATCCGCGGCTGCCCTCCATGCCCCATGCACCCCCATCTGTGCTCCACCCGTCGCGGCCCCTCCGACCCCCCAACCCCTACGCCGCCCACGTACCCGACCCTCATGGCCCCCCACATCCAGCGGCTCCCCTTCGCTGCCTACCACCCACGGCTCCCCACCTGAGCCATCATCGCCGCCCCTCCATGCCCCATGCACCCCATCCGCCCCCCCCATCAAGATCCCCCCCAGCCCTCCAGCCTCAGCACCGCCCATGTACCCGACCATCGTGGCCCCCCACCCCCTGTGGCTTACCTCCACACCCCACCCCACAGCCCCCCACTCGACCCGTCATCATCATCCCTCCATGCCCCATGCACTTGTTGAAAAATATGTCCCAAAGTCAATTGTCAGTCTATTGATGGTTGAGCTACATTGTATCTATAATTGATTCATTAATAAATAAAATATATTTTTAATATTTTTTATCATAAAGTATTCATCTTCTAACGAACTCTATTATTATGATGAAGTTCTTAGAACTATTTAGCTTCGATAAAGAAAAGATTTATCGATTAGTTCTTAAATCTATTCATGACCCAATGATAGGCTGTTAATTAAGACTACAGCATCTATCGAGCATAGGTCACTATATGCCATATATGTTGATTGTCCTCTTAATCAAGGAGTATGAAGATACTTGTATGGCAGACATGTGAGATGTATGGATACATCATCATTGAATATAATCAACTCCAGAGCATTCTACTATCAAGAATGTCTCTGATGGGATATAGGTATAAGTGTCCCTTAGATCTGAGATTACCTCAGTGATTTGCAAACAACTCACTGTGCTTTGGTACCAGATTAACTAAATTTTTAATTTAATAATGAAAGGCTTCTGAGCACAGTCAAGTACTTATAAAGTTAGAGTGTGATCAAGATAAAATTGACCACTCCAAGAGTTGAAGAAGAATGTATCACTATATATCAATATAGCAAAATCTTAGCCAGGATAATCCATCAGATGGATTTGATATTTTAAAATACAATATGGACAATCAGATCAGAGTTGACAGTTGAACTATGAGGTATCCTATGAGCATTTTGGTCAAGAGGATGAATTATATAAAAACTATATCCACATGGGTTCTAGGGATGTTGTTCTACACATTCAACCTATCCGATCATCGGATACCATTGTTAGATGATTACTTTGATTGATACTAAAATCTATTTCTATGCTACCGACTTAGGTTTGGATCTATGAGATCACACACATTAGAGTTCACGATCTGATCAGATGGTTGATCAATGATTGAGAATCATTCTAGGGTTAAACAATCAATATGATTGATATTTAACCTAGTGTAAGTATTATAGGAGGATCGATTAGCAATTAGATTGCTAATTGATTTAATTTAATTAAGCCAAAAGATTTGGATTAAGTCTAATTAAATATAATTTAATTATATTTAGTTTGGGCTTGATTGGATCAAGTCTAATTAGCTTTTTGAATAAGCCAAGTGCAAGAAAAAAACTAATCCTAGTTCAACTAGGACTCAGGCAACCCAATTTCCTAATTTGATTAAAAAAATAAATTAGAATTAAATCTAATTTAATTAAATTTTTAATTAGATTAGGATTTAATTTAATTTGGTTAACTTAGTTTTGATTTAATTTAGTTTGAGAAACCACTTTGACTAAGTCAAAGATGGAATCCTAGTAAGACTAGGAATCCACCTTGCGCCACCTTAGTCCTCCATGCCCCACGCTCTATTTTTCCTCCATTTTGTGTGATAAATCTCCTTCTCCTTGGCCTTCTCACGAACACCATCCTCTACTCTCTTTCTCATAAGGAAATTAGGTAGTGGACATTGGCTTAAGAGGGTAAGTTGTTGTGGTTTGTTTGGATTCTATGTGATAGAATCCCAACAAACTTGGATTCCTTCCCTTGTGCCGCCCACACCTGATTACCTTTTCTTGTTTTCTATGGTAAAAGAAGGCATTTTGTATGCCAATCTCAGGTGGTCCATGGCATGGGATGAGGAGGGGCGCCCAACACCATCAACCTGCCTTGTATTTGACCAGCCTTATTTAAATATTAGACCTAGATAAGGCTCTTCCATAACTTATTATTTAAAATAAATTTTTATCTAAATTTTTTATGGAGAATAGACCATTAAGAGAGTTTTGCAGTGTGTAAAAATCAGAGAGAAAAAGTATTAAAAAATATATTCCAAAGCCAATCATCAGCCTATTGACGGTTGAGCTATATTGTATCTGTAATTGATTTATTAATAAATAAAATATATTTTTGATATTTTTCATCATAAAGTATTTATCTTCTAATAAACTCCATTATTGTGATGAAGTTTTTAGAAATATTTAGCTTCAATAAAGAGAAAATTTATCGATTAGTTCTTAAATCTATTTACGACCAAATGATAGACTGTTAATTAGGATGATAGTATCTATCGAGCATAGATCGTTGTATGTCATATATGTTAGTTGTCCTTTTAACCAAAGAGTATGAAGACACTGGTATGGCATATAGATGAGATGTATGGGTACATCATCGTTGAACGTGTCTAGGTGAGAAAAAATAAGAAGAAGAAGAAGAATTTTTCTTTAATCTCTTCCTCCTTCTTTAGAGATTTTTGAGAGATGTTCTAGGTTCAAAATCTCTTTTCCTTCCTTATGAAAATTGAAGAGTCCAAGATTTGAAGAAGATGATTCCAGATTGACCGTCAAAGAAGGATCAGCACAGTACTAGCATACTGTGGTGATTTCCTACATTAGGACTTCTAATCGTGATCATGGGCTAATGTGGATGACTCCTAAAGGCTGGACGTATGTGCGGCTCATAGCTTCATCCTCAAGTCCGGATCAGTAAGTTAGAACGTCTAACTTGTATGGATAACAAAGATCGGATCTCCTATTACTTATATCATTATGATCTAGTGTAGATCTATGTTGATATGATCGACACTTCTTTCTTTATATTTTTAATTTTTGATTCAATGCCATGCAATAATCATGTAATAGGATCTTAGATCTAGGAATTTTCTATTTTATATAATAAATATTGGTTTATTTAAGTCTTCCATTGCCTGATTTTGAAAAAAATTCAAGATCTAGTCTTGAAACCCTAGATCTGGTTCCATCAAAAAGTTCTTGGGCATTGGAGTTTCATAGACATCAAACTAGGTATCTAGGTGAGAGCAAAGTAAAGAAGAAGATGATCTTCTTTTAGGGTTACTATGTTCACCTCTTTTCTTCTTATTTCTTTGGATTTTCTAAGAATGTCTCACATCTGAAATCTTCTCTCCTCTTTCTTCTCTTAGGAAGAGTCCAAATTTTGAAGAAGGAATCTGATCGACCATTAAAGAAGGATCAACATAGTATTAGCATACTGTACTGATTTTCAGCATTTGAACTTTTGATCATAATCGTAGGCTCGTGTGGACGATCCTTAAAGGTCGAATGCATGTGCGGCTCGCAACTTCATCCTCAAGCCTGGATCAGCTAGTTAGAACATCTAACTTGCACAGGTAATAGATCTAATCTATTATTTTCATACCTACATTAGATGTAGTGTATATACATGTTGATGTGATCAACATATTTTAATTTTTTTTTTAGATTTTAATTTTTGATTTAATAACATGCCATGATCATATAATAAATCTTAGATCTAGGATATTTTTAGATATTTAAAATTAATTTTGATTAATTATAGTCTTTCGATGTTTGATCTTGAAAAGTTTCAAGATCTAGTCCTGAAACTCTAGATCTGGTTCCATCGATTGGTATCAGAGTCTAGAATTTTATTATATGATTATTTAAGTATGTTTAGATTATTTATTAGATTAAAATTAATTTATAATCTAATTATTAAATTTAAAATTAAAAATTAAATTATACGAACTGATTATAAGGTTGTTCTGTTGTAAGGTTTATCCCTTACAATGGAGAGGTTATTCTAGTTCGTATAAATCTATCTTTAATCATAAATTTGTTAGATATGATATGATTTTATTTATAATTTAATAGATTTAAAATAATTTTAGATCTAAAAATAAAATTTTTAGATTGTATGGACTGCGATAAGGTTGTCCTACTGTAAGGTTTACCTCTTACAGTGGAAAGGTTGTCCTAGTACGTGCTGATCTAAAATATTGATCATAAAATTTTAGATTAGATGAAAAAAATTTTATGATCTGACTAAAAATATTTTAATCTAATTTTAATTATCTTAAATATATTAGATTTAATCTAAAGTAATTTATGATTGATTATAGTTAAAATTATTTTAATTACATAAATCTATTTAGATTAGATCTAAAGTAGTTTCATGCTTATTTTACTTATATATTGATTATGAATCAAATATGCAACTTGATTGATAGAATCATGTTGTAAAAATATTTTACAAATATGAAAATCATTTTTGAAAAGTTGAATCCCAACTCTCAGCCCAAAACTTAATTAAGAATTAAGAAGTTGTTTGACTAGGATTTAGGATTGTGAATTGAAGATCCTAAAACACAAGTCATAACATATTGGATTAAATGGATTAGTGGAGATTAGGTCCATTAATTGAATTAGATTTAGGATTAGATTAAAGAATAGACTTAATTAGAGAATTGACTAAATCTAATCAATTATTATCTTAGATTAGGTCAAGAATTCTCTAGATCAATTATAATAGTTGTAGTTGGTCAAGTCCATGTCTTTAATGAAACCCAAGATGGACTTGATTTTTGGCTACGTGGTCTAGCATAAACTGTTAGATTGATCTAATTGAAACTAATTAAATAAGTTGGTGTTTAAGATAAATTAGATTAGTGGTTTTTAATTGGCAGCCCGCTTATCTGGCCATTTTTGATGATGTCTAAGGCAAGCTTTGACAGACCCTCTCACCGATCAAACTTATCTAGTCTCTTAGTGAAAATATATTTTGATTGAATCACTTGACTATTTGAGATGATTCATGTTAGTTAGGTAAATCAGTATGACTGATATAGGTGCTCTTAGATCAGCCTATTAATGGACTCCCTTAAGCTGACTTGGTGAAGTCAGTGGAAGGATCATAATAAGCAGTTCATTTGACATTCTCTCATCTTCAAATTAAATTTTTTAAAATTATTAGATTTCTAAAATGAGATAGTTATTATGATAACTAGATCATAGCCTTCGATTAAAGTGGATGATAATTGGTCCATTAGTAGGATAATCATTAGAGGCCCAAAGGTCTGGTATTTATTGGCTAATGAAATTATCATTCATTATGTGATTTCTTAACTGCATCTTTCTAAATGGTGGTTAGGTTAGCCAACTAAAGTTGGACCTAATCATTCATTGATTTGATAGGCCAAGTATGGTCACGTTAATGATTGGACCTAACTGAACCTTTTCAGTGGAGGCTAAAGCCTACTGATTAAGAACTAGGGCAAAATTTAATTACTAAAATTTATTTTAAAAAATAATTGATTATAAATCTATCCTTAGATGTACATGGGTTGGCCAACTAAAGTTGAGCTCGTGTGTAGTCTATATGGATTCTAGTATCCACTAAGAAATTTAGGTAATTCCTCAAATTGGAGATAGAGACTACCAATTCAAATAAAATAGTGAAAAAACCTTTTGATTAAAGTCTAAATTTTTAGATTTAATGAATCAATTACTAATTAGGTTATGGTTTTTTTATGTGCAGAAATGGTCACTTTTCTATCACTCCGATCATTGTTAGATAATGATAAGTTGGTGGGATCCAACTTTGATAGCTAGTATCGAAAGTTGAAGACTATCCTAGAGCATGAATGGATCCTATATGAGAAGCCAGCTACCAATGCATGTGGAATAGTCAGAGATACTTATCAGAAGTGGCTCAGTGATCGAACCATGGTGTGCTGCATTATGCTGGCTGCTATGAGTGACGAATTTAGTCATAGATTTGATATAGCTCAGCCAAAGAACATGCTTCAAGTGTTGAAGGATTTCTTTGACACACCCGATGACATGGAGAGGCATAAGACTAGTTGTGCCATCTTCAATGCTAGGATGCGGGATGGTGCCTCTATCACTGATCATGTATTGTACATGATCGAGCTGATAAAGCAATTGAGCAAGCTCGGCTTTTTCTTGCATAAATAACTTAGAAAGGATGCAATATTGAACTCGTTGTCCAAGTCTTTTCTCTCATTTCTTACTTATTTCAGAATGACAAAGCCTGAAGTAAACTACCATGGGTTATTGGGATTGTTTCAGAACTTTGAGAAGGATCACCAACTCCATAAGGAGTCGATGAACTTAGTGGAAGGTTCATCTTCTGGTTCTCGATCCTTTAGAAAAGAAAAGAAGAATAAGAAGAAGAAAACTAAGAAGTTGCAAGTTCAGGCTGGGACATCTATGCAGGATCAGACCAGAAAGATCAAGCCCGATAAGAGTCTAGCTGAATGCTTCTTTTGCAAGAAGCGGGAGCACTGAAAAAGAAATTGTCCTCAGTACATTGTCTCTCTAGATCCGAACAGGTAGAGAAAAAAAGCAAGCAGTTGCTTGGTAAGGTATTTATATGATAACTCCTTATAATTTTTCTATTTATGATATTACTGACTGGGTATTAGATATCGGTAGCCCTTATCATATTTATAATTCATTGCAGGGGTTGCAAATCAGTAGAAGATTTGAGCAAGGTGAAAGATATTTGAACGTTGAAGATGGAAGACCAGTTCTAGATTTAGAAATTTTGAAACTTGTATTTGAGTTCCATATCGTTATTCTTAGTGATTGTCAATTCTACCCCATTTTTTTTTTAATATTATTTCTGTAGGCCTTTTGGCCAAAAATAGTTATAAAATTTTAATAAAGAAATAAGTTTGTAATATTATTATGAATGGTGTTACTATTTTTTATGGATATTTGAACAATGGTATGTATATGCTATCATAATCTGTTAACGTAGTCTATTCAATTGGTAAGCATCCTAGATTAGATAGAGTGAGAGATATCTATTTATGGCACTGTAGGCTAGGTCATATAAATAAAAATAGGATAAACATATTGACTTAAGAGAAAATCCTCAAAGTGATTATGAATCACTTCCAACCTATGAGTCCTATCTTTTTAGTAAAATGATCAAGTCATCTTTTACTGAAAAAGATGAAAGAGCTACTAAGCTCTTAGGTCTAGTACATACTAATGTATGTGGACCAATGAGCATAAGTATCAGAGATGGATATTTCTACTTCATTACTTTCACAGATGATCTATCCAGATATGGATATGTCTATTTGATGAAACACAAGTTTGATTCATTTGAAATGTTTAAATGATTCCGAAGTGAAGTAGAAAAATAAACTGGGAAGAGTGTCAAAACTCTTCGGTTTGATCAAGGAGGGGAATATCTTTTCGGTAAGTTTCTCACATATCTAGGAGAGAATAGGATTCTCTCTCAATGGACTCCTCCAGGAACACCACAGCATAATGGTGTGTCTGAAAGAAAGAATCGGACTCTATTAGACATGGTTCGATCCATGATGGATTTTGCTAATTTATCGATATCCTTCTGGGGATATGCACTTGAATCGACTTGTTATATGTTAAATAGGATTCCAAGTAAGTATGTAGTTAAGACTCCATATGAGATATGGACAGGACGTAAGCCATCACTTTCACATCTTAGGATTTGGGGGTGCCCAGCCTATGTCAAACGATTAGTTATAGATAAACTTGGACCTAGGTTTGACAAGTATACATTTATAAGATACCCAAAAGAGACCAAAGGATACTATTTCTACCATACTAATGAACAAAAGGTGTTTGTCAGCCTTAAGGCAACCTTTTTGGAAAAGAAGTTCCTTGGTGAAGGAACTGTTGCCTCTAAGGTTGAACTTGATGAAATTCAATAGGTAGAAAAATTGACATCTATAGCTGAACCTGAGTCGGATTTGATTAGATCAGATCTGGAGCCTAGTATACCTGCACCATAAAGACGATTCGATAGAGTACCGTGTTATTCAGATAGATACTATGATTTCTTGATCCAGGATGTTGATCCCATCGAACTTGATGAGAACGATGAGGATCCGATCATTTATATAGATGCTATGCAAAGATCCGATTCTAAAAAATGGCTTGAGGCCATGAAATTCGAAATGGAGTCTATGAAGGTATGTGTGGACATTGGTTGACTCATTCGAAGAGATTAAATCCATTAGGTGTAAATGGATCTTCAAAAGAAAAAGGAGCGCAGATCGAAAGATGGAGATCTATAAAGTCCGTTTGATTGTAAAGAGATATCGTCAACGTTATGGTATTGATTATGACCAGACGTTCTTTCCTGTGGTAATGCTCAAATCTATTCGGATAATGGTTATGATAGCTGTCCATCTAGACTATGAGATCTGATAGATGGATATGAAGATAACTTTTCTAAATGAAAAGCTGATCAAAGAGATGTATATGATACAATCTGAGGGATTCGCATCCATAGATGAGTCCAAGATGTACAGACTTCAGAGATCCATTTATGGATTGAAGCAAGCATCTCGGAGTTGGAACATGCATTTTGATAAGGTGATCAAAATGTATGACTTTGTTAAGAATGGAGAAGAGCCCTGCATTTACAAATGGATAAATGATCTAGTAGTGGTATTCCATGTCTTATAAGTGGATGACATTCTCTTAATCGAAAATAACACTCCTGCACTACAGAAAATAAAAGTCTGATTATCATCATAGTTCTCCATGAAGGACTTGGATGAAGCATCCTACATCCTAGAGATAAAGATCTATAGAGATAGATCTAAAAGGATGCTTGGATTATCCCAATCTATGTACATAGATACTATGCTGAAGAGGTTCAGCATGAAAAATTCAAAAAAGAACTATCTTTCGATAGGCCATGAAATTTCTCTCTCTAAAAAGGATTGTCCGATAATTTCTAAAGAGAAAGAGCGTATGAGTAGAGTCCTATATGCTTCGATAGTGGGATCTATCATGTATGCCATGACATGTACGAGACTAGACGTGGCATACTCACTAGGAGTAGTGAGTAGATATCAATTTGATCCTAGAAAAAATTACTAGAAAGTGGTTAAAATCATCCTTAAGTATTTGAGAATACTAAGGACCAATGGTTGATTTATGGCGAGTCAGATCTAAAACTTGTAGGATTTACAGACTTCAGTTTTTAATTTGATCATGATGATAGCAGAAGCGTGTCGGGATATATCTTTACTCTAAATGATGGAGCTATCTCTTGAAAGAGTTTCAAGCAGTATTCTGTAGCAGACTCTATTTGCAAAGCAGAATACATAACAACATCAGATGCCACGAAGAAAGCTGTATGGCTGAGAAAGTTTATCATCGAGCTCGGAGTAGCATCCTTCCTAGATGGTCCGGTCTTGCTCCACTATGACAGCACTGGTGCTATAGCTCAGGCGAAGGAACCAAAAGCACACCAGCAGATGAAGCACATCTTGCACCGCTTTCATCTAGTCTGGAAGATCATGGATCGAGATGACGTCGACCTTCAGAAGATCGATGGAAAGAAGAACCTGATCGATCCCATCACTAAAGTCCAAGCGATAAAGAAGTTCGACAACCATAAGTCGAAGATGGATATAAGATAC
Organism: Cocos nucifera; assembly: GCA_006176705.1. NCBI lineage: Eukaryota > Viridiplantae > Streptophyta > Magnoliopsida > Arecales > Arecaceae > Cocos > Cocos nucifera. The sequence goes on from QRFJ01000319.1 coordinate 755,548, forward strand.
TATGTCGAGTGGCTTTAGGATAAGTAAAAGTTGTTGAAAAATGCATTCTAAAGCCAATCGTCAGCCTATTGATGGTTGAGCTATATTATATCTATAATTGATTCATTAATAAATAAAATATATTTTTGATATTTTTCATCATAAAGTATTCATTTTCTAATGAACTTCAATATTGTGATGAAGTTCTTAGGACTATTTAGCTTCAATAAAGAGAGGATTTATGGATTAGTCCTTAAATCTGTTCACGACCAAATGATAGGTTGTTAATTAGGACGACAGCATCTATCGAGCATAGATCGCCGTATGCCATATAAGTTGATTGTCCTCTTAACCAAGGAGTATGGAAATACCAATATGACATACAAATGAGATGTATGGATACATCATCATTGAATGTGACCAACTCTAGAGCATTCTGTTGTTGAGAATGTTTCTGATGGGATATAGGTATAAGTATCCCTTAGACTTGAGATCATCTTAGTGACTTGCAAGCAACTCATTGTGCTTTGGTATCGGACTAACTAAATTTTTAATTCAGTAATGGAAGGCTTTCGAGCATAGTCAAGTACTTGCAAAGTTAGAGTATGATCAAGATGGAATTGACCACTCCAAGAGTTTAAAAAGAATGTATCACTGTATTTTAATATAGCAAAATCTTGGCAAGAATAATCCATCAAATGAATTTGATATTTTGAAATATAATATGGACAACCTGATCAGAGTTGATAGTTGAACTCTGAGGTGTCCTACGAGCATTTTAGTCAAAGGGATGAATTATATGAAAACTATATCTGCATGGATTCTAAGGATATTATTCTACACATTCGACCTATCCGACCGTCGGGTATCATTGCTAGATGGTTATTTTAATTGGTACTGAAATCTATTTCTGTGCTACCGACTTAGGTTCGGATCTATGAGGTCACACATATTAGAGCTTATAATCTGATCAGATGGTTGATCAAGGATTGAAAATCGTTCTAGGGTTAAACAATCAATACAATTGATATTTAACCTAGTGCAAGTATTGCAGAAGGATCGATTAGCAATTAGATTGCTAATTAACTTAATTTGATTAAGCCAGAGGGTTAAGATTAAATCTAATCAAATATTATTTAATTAGATTTAGTTTGGACTTGATTGGATCAAGTCTAATTAACTTTTTGAATAAGTCAAGTGCAAGAAAAAAACTAGTCCTAGTTCAACTAGGACTCAGGCAATCCAAACTTTTAATTTGATTAAAAAATTAAATTAAAATTAAATTAAATTAAATCTAATTTAATTAAATTTTTAATTAAATTAGGATCTAATTTTATTTGGTTGACTTGGTTTTGATTTAATTTGGTTTGAGAAACCACTTTGACCAAGTCAAAGATGGAATCCTAGTAAGACTAGGAATCCACCTTGCACCACCTTAGCCCTCCATGCCCCATGCCCTATTTTTTCTCCATTTTGTGCGATAAATCTCCTTCTCCCAGGCCTTCTCATGAATGTCATCCTCTCCTCTCTTTCTCATAAGAAAATTAGGTAGTGGACATTGGCTTAAGAAGACAAGTTGTTGTGGTTTGTTTGGATTCTATGTGATAGAATCTCAATAAACTTGGATTCCTTCTCTTATGCCACCCACACCTGATTACCTTTCCTTGTTTTTCATGGTAAAAGAAGGCATTTTGTGTGCCAATCTTAGGTGGTCCATGGCATGGGATGAGGAGGGGTGCCCAAGTGTTGGGCACTCCAATAACCTACCTTGTCTAGGAATTTGACCTAGACAAGGCTCTTCCATAACTTATTATTTAAAATAAATTTTTACCTAAAATTTTTGTGAAGAACATACCATTAAGAGAGCTTTGGGGTGTGTGAAAATTAGAGAGAAAAAGTCCTTGGGCATTGGAATTTCATAGACACCAAACTAGGTATCTAGATGAGAGCAAAGTGAAGAGGAAGAGGGTCTTCTTCTAAGCTTGTTGTGTTCACCTCTTTTCTTCTTCTTTCTTTGGATTTTCTGAGAGTGTCTCACATTGGAAACCTCCTCTCCTCCTTCTTCTCTTTGGAAGAGTCCAAATTCCGAAGGAGAAGGCATTTGATTAACCATTAAAGAAGAATCAGCACAGTACTAGCATATTGTGCTGATTTTAAGCATCTGGACTTTTGATCATGATCGTGGGCTCGTGCGGACAACTCCTAGAGATCGAACACGTGTGTGGCTTACAACTTTATCCTCAAGTCTGGATCAATAAGTTAGAATATCTAACTTGTATAGGTAATAGATATGATCTATTATTTTCATACCTACATTAGATGTAGTGTATATACATGTTGATGTGATCAACTTGTTTTAGTTTTTTCTTTAGATTTTAATTTTTAATTTAATAACATGCCATGATCATATAATAGATCTTAGATCTAAAATATTTTTAGATATTTAAAATTAATTTTGATTAATTTTTATCTTTCGTTGCCTGATCTTAATAAAATTTTAAGATCTAGCCCTAAAATTTTAGATCTGGTTCCATCAATTGGTATCAGAATCTAAATTTTTATTACATGATTATTTCTTAGATTAGATCTAATTTATAATATAATTATTAAATCTAAAATTAAAGATCAGATTATACGAATTGATTATAAGGTTGTCCTGCTGTAAGATTTATCCCTTACAGTGGACATGTTGTCCTAGTTCGTGTAGATTTATCTTTAATCATAAATTTATTAAATTTTAATTTTATTTATAATTTAATAAATTTAAAATAGTTTTAGATCTAAAAATAAAATTTTTAGATTATACAGACTGCTATAAGGTTGTCCTACTATAAGGTTTATCCCTTACAGTGGAAAGATTATCCTAGTACATGCTGATCTAAAATATTGATCATAAAATTTTAGATTAGATCTAAAAAATTTTATAATCTAATTAAAAATAATTTAATTTAATTTTAATTATCATAAATATGTTAGATTTGATCTAAGATAATTTATGATTGATTATAGTTGAAATTATTTTAATTACATGAACATGTTTAGATTAGATCTAAAGTAGTTTCATGCTTATTTTACTTGCATACTGATTATGAATCAAATATGCAACTTGGTTGATAGAACTATATTATAAAAATATTTTATAAATATAAAAATTATTTTTAAAGAGCCGAACCTCAATCCTTAGTCCAAAATTTAATTAAGAATTAAGAAGTTGCTTGATTAGGATCTAGGAATGTGAATTGAAGATCCTAAGATACAAATCATAACATATTGGGTTAAATGGGTTAGTGGAGAATAGGTCCATTAATTGGATTAGACCTAGATTAGATTAAAGAATGAACTTAATTAGAGATTTGACTAAATTTAATCAATAATTATCTTAGATTAGATCAAGGATTCTCTAGATCAATTATAATAGTTGTAGTTGGTCAAGTTCATATCTTTAACAAGATCCAAGATGGACTTGATTCTTGGCTATGCAATCCAGTATGAATTGTTAGATTGATCTAATTGAAACTAATTAAATCAATTGATGTCTAAGATAAATCAGACTGATGGTTTTTAATTGGTAGCTTGCTTATTTAGTCATTTTTTATGGTGTCTAAGACAAGCTTTGGTAGATCCTCCCACTGATCGAACTTACCTGGCATCTTGATGAAATTATGTTTTGATTGGATCACTTGACTATTCGAGCTGACCCATGCCAGCTAGGTAAATCAGTATGACTGATTTAGGTGCTCCTAGATCAGCCTATTAATGGTCTTCCTTAAGCTGACTTGATAAAGTTAGTAGAAGGATTATGACAAGCTAGTTCATCTGACCTTTCCTCATCTTTCAATTAAATTCTCTAAAATTATTAGGTCCCTAAAATGAGATAGTTATTATGATAACTAGATCATAGCCTCCTATTAAAGTGGGTGATAATGGGTCCATTAGTTAGATAATCATTGGAGGCCCAAAGGCTTAGTATTTATCGGCTAATGAAATTATCATTCATTATGTGATTTCTTGACTGCATCTTTCTAAATGGTGGTTAGGTTAGCCAACCAAAGTTAGGCCTAATCATTCATTGATTTGATGGGCCACGTATGGTCACGTTAATGGTTGGATCTAATTGGACCTTTTTAGTGAAGGCCAAAGCTTACTGATTAGGGACTGAGGCAAAATTTAATTACTAAAAATTATTTGAAGAAATAATTGGTTATGAACCTAGCTTTAGATATACATAGATTGGCCAACCAAAGTTGAGCTCGTATGCGGTCTATGTGGATTCTAGTACCCACTAAGAAATTAGGGCAATTCCTCGAATTGGAGGTAGAGACTATCAATTTGAATAAAATAGTGAGAGAACCTTTTGATTAAAGTTTAAATCTTTAGGTTTAATGAATTAATTACTAATTAGGTTATGGTTTTTCTTTGTGCAGAAATGGCCATTTTTTTATCGCTCTGATTATTATTGGACAATGATAAGTTGGTGGGATCCAACTTTGGTAGCTGGTACCGAAAGTTGAAGATTATCCTAAAGCATGAACGGATCCTATATGAGGAGCCAGCTGCCAATGCATGTGAAACAGTCATAGACACTTACCATAAGTGGCTAAGTGATTGAACCATGGTGCGCTGCATTATGCTGGTTGCTATGAGCGACGAGTTCAGTCGTAGATTTGAGACAGCTCAGCCAAAGGACATGCATCAAGTGTTGGAGGATTCTTTTGGCATATCCGATGATATGGAGAGGCACAAGACTAGTTGTGCCATCTTTAACGTCAGGATGCGGGATGGTGCCTCTGTCACTGATCATGTATTGTATATAATCGAGCTGATAGAGCGATTAATCGAGCTCGATTTTTTCTTGCATAAATAGCTTGGGAAGGATGCAATACTGAACTCGTTGCCTAAGTTTTTTCTTTCATTTCTTACTCATTTTAGAATGACAAAGCTTGAAGTAGACTACCACGGGTTACTAGGGTTGCTTCAAAATTTTGAGAAGGATCACCAACTCTATAAGAAGTTGGTGAACTTAGTGGAAGGTGTTAAATATGTATCCCAAAGTCAATCATCAGTCTGTTGATGGTTGAGCTATACTTTTATAATTACATATGAATTATGAATTAATTAAAATTATTTTGATATTTTTCATTGTAAATTTTTATCTTCTAATAAACTCCTATATTATGATGAAGTTTTTAGGACTATCTAGATTCGACAAAGAAGGATTTATCGTTTAGTTCTTAAAATAGTTTGAATGATACGTTGTTACTTAGGACGATAATGTTTATCGAGTATAATCATTGGTACCATATAGGTTGGTTGTCTTCGTAATCAAGAAGTTTTGATACACTGGTATGGCATGCAAGTGAGATATATGGATACATCTATACTGAACGTGATCAACTCCGAAGCTTTTCTCCTATCAAGATTAGCTCCGATGGAATATGGGTATAAGTATCCCTCCGATTTGAGATCGCCATGGTGACTTTCAAGTAACTCATTATGCTTTGGTGCCAGACTACCTAAATTTTTAATTTAGTAATGGAAGATTTTTGGGCACAGCCAAGTACTTGAGGAGTCGGTGCGTATATCACGATGGGATTGACCACTCTTGGTTTCAGGAGCTGCATTCAATTGTATTTCAATTTAGCAAAGCCTTGGCTAGGATAGTCTTAGTGAGGAGTCACGGGACTAATTGCTTTGAGATACGATATGGATGTATTTTTTAGGATTGACAGTCTGATCCTGAGTCATCTATTATACAGAGATCATAGGGATGAATTATATGATAACCATATTCGCATAGGTTCTGAATATTGTGATTACGACTATTCGATCTATCCGATCATCGAGTACCATTGCTAGATGGTTACTTCGATTAGTATAAAAATTAGTTTATGTGCTACCAGCTTAGATTCAAACCTGTGGAGTCACACACATTAGAGAATTCTACCTGATCTGATGGCTAGTGAAGAATCCCATCGGATTGGGACTCTATGATCAAGAGTCCCACTAGACTGAAACTCTTCGATCAAGAGTCCTATTGAGCTAGGACTATGAGTCCTATCTATCTGAAACTCTATGATTGAAAGTCTAGATTCTGTGATCATAAGTTTCACTCATTTTGGACACCAGGGTCAAGAGTCCCACTGATTTGGGACTCTTCGATTAAGATTTCATATCAATGAACTCTATTGTCCAGTGACCTACCAAATTTGGATCCTAATTTTATGAGAGATTTTATTAGTGATTTGATCACTAATTAACTCAATTTGATTGAGTAATTATTTTTGATTCAAGTTCAATTAAATTGGATTCAATTGGGGTTGACCCGATTAGGTTATGAGATGACCTAATCGTCGAGGAGGTTTGATCCCTGATTTAATTAGGGATTGGGCTTGATCAATTTTTAATTTTATTAGAATTTAATTAAGCCTAAATAAGCCTAAATTGGTTGGATTTAATTTGATCTAATTAGGCCTAGCCAAAGTTGTTTGAGTTAGTCCAATTGGATAAGGTTCCCTATAGACTAGTTTGACTAGTCTACTTCTCCCTTGCGCCACCTTCACTTGCACCCTTTTATTTCCTCACGAGAATGAGATTCTCGTGACTTATTTTTCATGTTTAGAGGGTGCACAACCAGCTTTCCCATGTTCCAAATGGATAGAGATGGGTTGTTGGTCTTTCAAATTCAAATAGGATTTAAACTTGAATGGGCAACAACCTTATCTCTTCCGTGTGCCACCTCACTTTTTTGCGCTCCCTTTACTCCATGAGTAAAGATTTCTCATGAAGTATTTCTAGGCACAAGAGAGGGCTCATGTTCTCTCTCTTACGCCCCAGATGGATGAAACAAGTTTGGTTAAAATTTGAATTCAAATGAGATTTGAATTCAAACTAGTAACCAACCTGATCTCATCCATTCATGCATAGAAGACTCGGTCTTGCATAAAATAAAAGGAAAATAATTTTTGGGCATGTGAACATCTTTCTTAGAGAGAAAAGAGTGCATGAGCTCCCCCTTCTATGTGGAGAAAATTCAAAAAAAAATGAGAAAAAGTTCCAGAGAAATTAGTGCGTAGGGTTTGGGTGAGAGTGTTGTCCTAAGTATTTGACCTAGGGTTTGGGAAGAGATTGCATGAGCTACGAGCATCCAAAGCCCACAAAATTTTAGAGAGAACCTCCTCTACCTCTCTACTATGTCTACCAGTGACTCAGAGTATTCATAAAGCCCATAGACGAAGATCGAAGTCATTCTATCAAAACAGCCCCTGAAAGACTTCAGTGTTGAGCTAGTACTCGCGGGGAGCTGATCAGGATCAAGAACCTTGTGTGGATGATCTATAAAGGTCAGATATTTATATGGCTATGTTATGACTGGCAGACCTCCTCGACGATGATCAAATCATGATGATCGACTACCCACGAAAAGATATTGTATTCTGAACACATAGATGTAGTAAATAGTTTGCTGCATAGATTTATTTTTTAGATCTATATAAATGCATGCATATTATATTTAGATCCTTTGTATAGAATTTAATATTTTGATATGATTAATAGATAATTAATTAAATTAATTATTATTTTATTATTTTTTTTACTATTTTTAAAATTTTTTTTGAAAGTAGCATTGTAAACACTGCACTATTTCCTTTAAATGGTATCAGAGTAAGATTCGCTAAACATGATATGCTTGCATATTTAGATTGATAATTTAGATTTAATCTAAATATTAATATAATAATTTAATTAATTAGATCTAAAAATTAAAATTATGATCATATGGATCGTAGGTTATTCTGCTGTAGGGTTTACCCCCTACAGTGTAGGTTGTCCTGATACGTGCTGATCTAGATCATTAAATTATAAAATTTTAGATTTGATCCAATAATTTTTATGATTTGATTATATGATTTTAATATAATTTTAATCATAAATAAGAGTTTAGATTAGATCTAATTTGATTCATGATTTTTATGTATTATACATAGTTTCAGATTAAACCCTACAACTAGTATTGTTTGTGAATTGGGCTGATTCAATTTTGAAGTGAGTCGACTCAATTGGTAAACAATGCCAAGTTGTAAAAAATCTTTCAAAATTTAAAATATATTTTTGAAATGTCGAACCCTAACCCTCAGCCCATAAACTTAATTAAAATTAAGTAAAATGATTTAGTATCTAGAATTGTGAATTAAGACCCTAAGTCATTAATCATAAACTTGTGGGTTATTGGATTACATGAATTAGGTCCATAAATTGGGTTAGACCTAAGATTAATTAAAGAATGGACTAATTTAGAGTAGTTGATCAAATTTAATTAAATATTAATTTAGATTAGGTCAAGGACTCTATAGACTTAATTACAATAGTTATAGTTGGTCATGTTCATGTCTTTAATGAGGACCAAATGGACTTGATTCATGGCTACGTGGTCGAACCCAAAATTACTAGATTGGTCAAATTGAAACTAATAAATTGGATGGTGTCTAAGGTAAGTTTGGCACTTTGCCAGCGATTTTTAATTGGAAGCTACTCACATTGATTCGATCTTTGATGAGTTAATGGCATATCCCTTTCACTGATCTCACTTATTTGGCCATCCTGATGAATTAGATTTTGATTAGATCACTTGATGATTTGAGCTCACCCACGTTAATTAGGTAAATCAGTCTGACTGATTTAGGTGCTCCTAATGCTAGCCTAGATTAGATTCTTTTTTATCTAACTTTGTGAAGTCAGTGGAAGGATCAAAATTGGCTCGTTGAATTTTTTTCTCTTCTTAAAATATGTTAATTAAATTTTTTAAAATTATTAGATTCTTAAAAATAAAATAGTTATATAGATAATTAAATCATAACCTTCCATTAAGTTGAGTGATAAAGGGTTCATTAGTATAATGATCATTGGAGGCACAAAGGCCTGATGATTATTGACTAATAAAATTATCATTCATAAAATGATAATTTGGTTAAGTCTTTCTGATGGTGGTTAGATTGGCCGATCAAAATTGGGCCTGATCATTTATTGGTTAGATAAGATTAAATATGGTCATGTTAATGGTTGGACCTAATCGGATCTTTTCAGTGGAGGCCAAAACCTACTAATTAGGTCTTCAGGGCAAAATCAATATTACTATAAGTTGTTTTGAGAAATAATTGATTTTGAATCTATCCATAGATGCACATGGATTGACCAACCAAAGTTGGGCTCTTGTGTAGTCTATGTGAATTCTAGTGCCCACTAAGAAATTAAAGTAATTCTTCGAATTGAAGATAGAGGCTATCAATTCGTATAAAATAGTGGAAGAATCTTTAGACTAAAATACAAGTCTTTAGGATAATTGATTCATATACTAATTAGATTTGATTTTTTTTTTTGTGTAGAAATGGCCACTAGCTTATCGCTCCGGTCATTGTTAGATAATGATAAATTAATAGGACCCAACTTTGATAGCTGGTATTATAAGTTGAAAATCATCCTGAAGCATGAGCAAATTTTTTATATAATAATGGATCCAGCACCTAAGAAGCCAGCTCCGAATGCTAGAGGAGTGGTACGAGATACTTACTAGAAGTGGCTCAATGACCGCACCATCATTCGGTGCATAATGCTGGTGGCAATGAATGATGAGTTTAGCCATAGGTTCGAAAATGTCCAGTCACAAGAGATGCTTCAAATGTTGAACGACTCCTTTGGCATGCCTGACGATGTTGAAAGATACAAAATAAGTTATGTCATTTTCAATGCTCGGATGAGGGACAGGGCCTCAGTCGTCGATCATATATTGTACATGATGAAGATGATTGAGCACCTTAGCAAGTTGGGCTTTTTCTGCACGAGCAGCTCGGTAAGGATGCGATCCTTAATTCCTCGCTCAAGTCTTTCCTCCTTTTCTTGACTTATTTCAGAATGACAAAGCCTGCAGTCAACTACCATGACTTGTTGGGATTGCTGCAGAATTTTGAGAAGGATCATCAACTCTACAAGAAGATGGTGAATATAGTAGGAGAATCTTCTTCTGATCGTCGATCCTTTAAGAAAGGAAAGAAGAACAAGAAGAAGAAGAACAAGAAGGTGCAATCAAATGCTAGGATGATTACACAAGGTCAGACCAAGAAGTACAAGCCTGATCAGAGTCAGGTGGAGTGCTTCTTTTGCAAGAAGTAGGGGCAATAGAAGAGGAACTGTCCTCTGTACATTGCCTTCTTGGATCCAAACAAGCCAAAGAAGAAGCAAGTGGTTGCTGGGCAAGATAATTATATGATAACACCTTGTAATTTTTTCTTATTTGATTCTACTACTTAGGTATTAGATACTGAAAGCTCTTATCATATTTATAATTTTATGCAGAGTTTGTAGGTCAGTAGGAGATTTGATCAAAATAAGAGATTCTTGAATGTTGGAGATGGAAGATAAGTTTCAATTCTAGCTTTAGAAATCATGAACATTGTAATCAATTCAAATAAAGTTATTCTTAATGAATATTATTTTTGTCCAACTTTTTTATTGAATATCATTTCTGTTGGCCTTTTGGTCATGAATGGTTATGAAATATCAATAAAAAAAAAATAATATCATTTTGAATGGTATTACAATTTTTATTGGATGATTGAATAATGATATTTATTTATTAACTATGCCTATTAACGTGGTTCAATCGTCCAATAAATATCCTAGAATTAGTGATGTGTCCGAAGTTTACTTTTAGCATTGTAGGCTGGGTCATATTAACAAGAATAGAATAAACAGGTTAGCTCAAGAAGAAATTTTTGAGATTAGTGATTATGAATCACTTCCGACCTGTGAGTCATATCTTCTTGGTAAGATGATCAAGTCATCTTTTACTGAAAAAGATGAATGAGTCATTGAACTTCTGAGTTTAGTACATTCAGATGTATGTGGACCCATGAGCTCAAGTGTCAGAGGTGGATACTTCTATTTCATAACCTTCACAGATGATCTATCGAGGTATGGGTACGTCTATTTAATGAAGCATAAGTCAGAGTCGTTTGAAATGTTCAAATTATTTTGAAATGAGGTAGAGAAGCAAACTGGAAAGAGTATTAGAACTCTTCAGTCTGATCGAGGGAGTAAGTACCTTTTCAATGAGTTTCTGACATATCTAGGAGAGAATGGGATTCTCTTTCAATGGATCTCTCCTAGAACACTACAACATAATGGTATGTCTGAAAGAAGGAATCAGATCCTATTGGACATGATTCGATCCATGATGGAATTTACTGATTTGCCAATCTCTTTATGGGGATATATGCTCGAGTTAGCTTGTTACATTCTAAATAGGATTCTGAGTAAATCTGTTAATAAAATATCATATGAGATATGGATAGGACGTAAGCCAGTGCTCTTATACCTTAGGATTTGGGAGTGTCCAGCTTATGTCAAACGTTTAATGACAAACAAGCTTGGACCTAGATATGATAAGTATAGTTTTATAGGTTATCCAAAAAAAATCAAAGGATATTACTTCTACCTTACTGATGAGGGAAAAGTGTTTGTCCGCCTTAAGGCAGTCTTTTTGGAAAAGAAGTTTCTTGGTGAAAGAACTAATATCTCTAAGGTCAAACTTGATGAAGTTCGATAGGTGGAAGAGCAGACACAGGTTATTGAACCTGAGCTGGATCTGATTAGATCAGACCTAGAGCATATTATAGATGCATCCTTAAGGCGATTTGGTAGAGTACCACGTCAATTGGATAGATACTACGATTTTTTGGTCTGGGATGGGGATCCCATCGAACTCGATGAGAATGATAAGGACTCGATTACCTATATGGATGCAATACAGAGACCAGACTCTAAGAAATGGCTTAAGGTCATGAAATCCGAATGGAGTCCATGAAGATTAATGATGTATGGACATTAGTTGACCCACCCAAAGGGGTTAAACCTATAGGGTGTAAGTGGGTCTTCAAAAAGAAAAAAGGGCGCAGACGAAAAGGTGGAGATCTATAAAATCTATCTGATTGCCAAGAGATTTATCAACGTTATGGTATTGACTATTATGAGACGTTCTCTTTTATTCAAATCCATTCGAATTATGCTTGCCATAGTTATTCATCTAGATTATGAAATCTGGCAGATGGATGTGAAAATAGCTTTTATGAATGGAGAGCTGGATGAAGAGGTGTATATGATATAGTCTGAAGGATCCATGTCCATAGATGAGTCTAAGGTATGTAGGCTTCAGAGGTCCATTTATGGACTGAAATAGACATCTAGGAGCTGGAACATACGATTTGATAAAACAATCAAAATGTATGGCTTTGTTAAGAACAAAGAGGAGTCCTGCATATACAAGTGGGCTAATAGTCCAGCAATTATATTTCTAGTATTGTATGTGGATGATATTCTTTTAATCGAAAATAATATTTCTGCATTATAAGAAATAAAGATCTGACTGTCATCATAGTTCTCCATGAAAGATCTAGATGAAGCTTCCTACATCCTAGGAATGAAGATCTATAGAGATAGATCTAAAAGATTACTTGGATTGTCTCAATCTATGTATATTGATACTGTGCTGAAATGGTTCAGCATGAAGAATTTCAAGAAAGACTATCTATCGATAGGCCATGAAATTTTTTTTTCAAAGAGACATTGTCTGACAATACCTCTAGAAAAAGAGTGTATGAGTAGAATACCATATGCTTCGGCAGTGGGTTCTATCATGTATGCTATAACATGTACATGATCAGATGTGGCATACTCACTAGAGGTAGTAAGTAGATACCAATCTGATCCAGAAAAGAACTACTGGAAGGTTGTTAAAACCATCCTAAAGTATTTAAGAAATACTAAGGATCGGTGGCTTGTATATGATGAATCGGACTTGAAACTTGTAGGATTCACAGACTTTAGTTTTTAATCTAATCACGATGATAGCAAGAGTGTATCGAAATATATATTCATCCTTAATGGTGGAGCTATCTACTGAAAGAGTTTCAAGCAGCACACTATGGCTGATTCAGTTTACGAAGCAGAGTATGTCGCTGCATCAGATGCTGCCAAAAAAAAAATGTGGCTGAAAAAATTTATCACCGAGCTTGGAGTAGCATCCTCCCTTGATGGTCCAGTTCTGCTCTATTACAACATCTCTGGAGCCATTGCTTAGGCGAAGAAACTGAAGGCATACTAGCAGACAAAGCATATTTTATGCCGCTACCATCTTGTCCAAGAGATCATGGATCGAGGTGACATCGACCTTCAGAAGATCGATGGAAAGAAAAACATGACCACGCATTCACTAAAGCTATTGCGGTGAAGGAGTTCAATGACTTCAAGTCGAAGATAGGTATTAGATACTACACTGATTAGCTTTAGTCCAAGTGGAAGATTGTTGGAAATGTGTTCTAAAGCCAATCGTCAGTCTATTGATGATTGAGCTATACTTTTATAATTGTATATAAATTATAAATTAATTAAAATTATTTTGATATTTTTTATCATAATTTTTTATCTTTTAATGAACTCCTATGTTGTGATGAAGTCTTTAGGATCATCTAGATTCGACAAAGGTGGATTTATTGTTTAGTTCTTAAAATAGTTTACGACCAAATGATACATTATTTCTTAGAACGACAATATTTATCGAGTATAGATCATTGTGTGCCATATAGGTTGATTGTCCTCATAATCAAGGAGTATTGAGATATTGGTATGGCATGCAAGTGAGATGTATGTACACATCTGCACCGAACGTGACCAACTTCGAAGCTATTCATCTATCAAGATTAGCTTCGATGGATTATGAATATAAGTGTCCTTCCGACCTAAGATCACCACGGTGACTTTCAAGCAACTCACTATGCTTTGGTGCCAGACTACCTGAATTTTTAATTTAGTGATGGAAGATTTCTGAGCACAGTCAAGTACTTGAAGAGTCGGTGCGTGTATTAAGATGGGATTGACCACTCCTAATTTCAGGAGCTGTATTCAATTATATTTCAATTTAGCAAAGCTTTAGCCAGGGTAGTCTTGGTGAGGAGTCAGGGGACTAATTACTTTGAGACATGATATGAATGTATTTTTTAGGGTTGATAGTCTAATCCTAAGTTATCTATTACATAGAGGTCATAGGGATGAATTATACGATAACCATATTCGCGTAGGTTCTGAATGTTGCGATTGCAACTATTCGACCTATCCGGACGTCGGATACCATTACTAGATGGTTACTTCAATTAGTAGAGAAATTAGTTTTTGTGCTATCGACTTAGGTTCGAACCTATGGAGTCACATATATTAGAGGATCCTATCTGATCTGATGGTTGGTGAAGAGTCCTATCGGACTGGGACTTATGGTCAAGAGTCTCACTAGACTAGAACTCTTCGATCAAGAGTTCTACTAGGCTGAAACTCTGAGTCCTATCTATATGGAACTCTATGATTAAGAGTCTGAACTCTGTGATCATAAGTTCCACTCATTTCAGACACCGGGGTCAAGAGTCACTGATTTGGAACTCTTCGATTAGGATTTCATATCGATGAACTCTATTGCCCGGTGACCTATCAAATTTGGATCCTGATTTTATGAGAGATTTTATTAGTGATTTAATCACTAATTAACTTAATTTGATTGAGTAATTATTTTTTATTCAAGTCCAATTAAATTGGATTCAATTGGGTTTGATCCGATTAGGTTATGAGATGACCTAATCGTCGAGGAGGTTTGATCCTTGATTTGATCAAGGTTGGGCTTGATCAATTTTTGATTTTATTAGGATTTAGTTGAGCCTAATTAAGTCTAAATTGGTTGAATTTAATTTGATCTAATTAGGCCTAGCCAAAGTTGTTTGAGTTAGTCCAATTGGATAAGGTTCCCTATAGACTAGTTTGACTAGTCTACTTCTCCCTTGCGCCACCTTTGCTTGCGCCCTTTTATTTCCTCACGAGAATTAGATTCTCATAACTTATTTTTCATGTTTAGAGGGCGCACAACCAGCTTTCCCATGTTCCAAATGGATAGAGATGGGTTGTTGGTCTTTCAAATTCAAATAGGATTTAAACTTGAATGGGCAAATACCTTATCTCTTCCATACGCCACCTCACTTTTCTGCGCCCTCTTTACTCCATGAGAATAGGTTTCTCATGAAGTATTTCCATGCACAAGAGAGGGCTCATGTTCTCTCTCTTATGCCCTAGATGGATGAAACAAGTTTGGTTAAAATTTGAATTCAAATGAGATTTGAATTCAAACTAGTAACCAACCTGATCTCATCCATTCATGCATAGAAGACTTGGTCTTGCACAAAATAAAAGAAAAATGATTTCTAGGTGTGAGAATATCTTTCTTAGAGAGAAAAGAGTGTGTGAGCTCCCCCTTCTACATGGAGAAAATTCAAAAAAAAAATTGAGAAAAAGTTTCAGAGAAATTAGTGCGTAGGGTTTGGGTGAGATTGTTGCCCTAGGTATTTGACCAAGGATTCGGGAAGAGATTATATAAGCTATGAGCGTTCAAAGCCCACGAAACTTTAGAGAGAATCTCCTCTATCTCTCTACTATATCTACCAGTGACTTGAAGCATCCATAAAGCCCATAGACGAAGATTGAAATCATTCGATCAAAATAGCCTCTGAAAGACTTCGGTGTCGAGCTAGCACTCGCGAGAAGCTGATCAGGATCATGAATCTCATGTGGATGATCCATGGAGGCCAAATATTTATGTGGCTGCATCATGACCAGCGGACCTCCTCGATGATGATCAGATCATGGTGATCGACTACCCACGAAAAGGTATTATATTTTTGAATACATAGATGTAGTAAATAGTTTGCTGCATGGATTTATTTTTCAGATTTATATGAATGCATGCATATTATATTTAGATCCTTAGTGTAGAGTTTAATATTTTAATATGATCAATAGATAATTAATTAGATTAATTACTTTTTCTACTATATTTTTGCTATTTTCAAAAAAAAATTCGAAAATAGCACGATAAATCCTGCACTATTTTCTTCAGGAGGTTCGTCTTCTAGTTCTCGACCCTTTAGGAAAGGAAAGAAGAACAAGAAAAAGAAAGCTAAGAAGGTGCAAGTTCAGGCTGCAACATCTGTGCAGGGCCAGACTAGGAAGATCAAGCCCGATAAGAGTCTAGTTGAATGCTTCTTTTGTAAGAAGCGGGAGCATTAGAAGAGGAACTGTCCTCGATAATTGCCTCTCTAGATCCGAACAGGCAGAGAAAGAAGCAGACAGTTGCTGGGCAAGATATTTATGTGATAACTTCTTGCAATTTTTCTATTTATGATATTACTGACTGGGTATTAGATATCGGTAGCCCTTACAATATTTGTAATTTATTATAGGGGTTGCAGGTCAGTAGGAGATTCAAGCAAGATGAAAGATTCCTGAACGTTGGAGATGGAAGTCTAGCTCCAGTTCTAGCTTTAAGAATTCTGAAACTTATATTTGAGTTTTATACTGTTATTCTCAGTGATTATCATTTCTGTCCTAATTTCTCTTTGAATGTTATTTCTGTAGGCCTTCTCGCCGAAAATAATTATGAAATTTTAATAAAAAAATAAGTTTATAATATTAGTATGAATGGTGTTACTGTTTTCTATGGATATTTGAACAATGATATGTATATGCTATCATAACCTGTTAATGTAGTCTATTTAACTGGCAAGCACCCTAGATTAGATAGTATGTCAGATTAGATAGTGGCCTCCATTAGGTCCATCAACTGCCATGTACAGCCTGCAGTCGATACTGATCCTCTATGCCTCACCACCCACCACCGGCCACCACACGGCAACACACGTGGCCCCTAGATTGAAAGAATAAATTAAAAATAAAAAAATCTAACTTGCGGCTAGTCGGGATCAAATTAAGTTACCTTCGATCGGTTAAAGCATAGTGGCGACGGCAATGGCATCGGCAACGGGAGTGGTAATGGAAAACACGATCGTCGGTCGATGGAAGCTCAGGAGGAGGGCGAGAGAGAGGAGAGGAGAGGGTTTCAGGTTGAGAAAGAGTGAATTTTGCGGGAGTGGGGGGTAAATATTTAAAGAATTTTAATGACGAAAATATTTGTGATATAATTTTCATCGTTAAAAGTCTTATTAGCGATGGAACAAATATTTTCATCGCTAATATTTATTATTTATGATAAAAAATTTCATCACTAATAATTTTTATCAAATATTTTGCTAATTTATTTTCTCTCTAAAAAATAATAAAATAAGTTATTTATGATGAAAATAAATTTTTATCGCTAATAATTAATTATTTATGATGACTTTTTCGATCGTAAAAAAATTTATTACTATTAATCTATCGAGAATAAATCATAAAAAAACTCTAAGTATTTGCGACATAATATTTCCATCGTAAATACTAAATTTTGTCGTTAATAATCCATCGTATATACTTCGACCAAAATTTTAAATTAAAAAAAAGAAAATATGGACTATTTTAAAAAATAAAAAAAGGTAAAAATGCAACGTGCATGGCCAATGCAATGGGGTTGAGGGGCGCGAGCGCGTCTACTGTTAGCTAGCCCACAAGCAAATTAATATTTTTTAAATTTTAAAAAATTAGTATTCTTTTAAAATTAAAATTTTTATTTTTTTCTAAATATTATATAATTTTAAATTTTAAAATTCATCTTCATCATTCATTATTTAAGTAATTATCATACAAGCATCGTCACAAAATATTACCTCGATCAGGTAGCTCTAGCTACGTAGATCAAAAAAATTTAATTTTGACGGTCATAAATGATCACATAATGATCTAATAGATAGAAATCATTGATCAATTCAAAAATTTATAATGATGATTTCTATGACATTTGTAGCATACTAGCAAAATTTTACTTCAATCGGATATAATTATCATAGTCAATTTAGCATGGGATGATTTGGACCATTAAATAAAAATGAGTGACTAAAATGCCAGTTGGCGTATGTTTATTAGATTATTTTTTAACATAAATGATCTTTGCTAATAGTTTGATCATTTCTACGATGGTGATCGTAAAATATAAATGATATGTATATAAACTATCTAAAACTACACATCTCCTATTATATATTCTTAAAGTTCTTAAGCAATTATACTTACGCTTTTGTAAAATATACTTAATATGAATGATTCATATATATGGAGTTTAGATTTTATAATTACCAATGTACAGATGATTGAAATAGTAGCAAAGATCATTTGTCAAAAACTTATCTTATAATCGAATGTTGTTTGGCCTTTTGATCATTTATTTTTTATTTAATGATCCAAATCATTCCATGTTAAATTGACTATCATAATTATATCTGATTGAAATAAAATATTGATAGTATCCTATAAATATTAAAGAGATCATCGTTGTAAGTTTTCAGATTCATCAATAATTTTTATCTATCAGATCATTATACGATCGTTTATGACCATCGAAATCAAATTTTATCGATCTGCATAGCTAGAGCTATCAGATTAAGGCAATATTTTATGATGGTGTTTGCATGATAACTACTTAAATAATGAATGATAAAGATTTTAAATTATAAAATTATGTAATATTTAATAAAAAATAAATTTTTTTAAAAAATATTAATTTTTTTAAAAAATTATAAAAAAATACTTCTTTTGCTTGTAGATGAGCTAATAGTAGATGTGCTCGGACCTCTCTACCCAATCGCATCGATCATGCATGGCGTATTTTTATCCTTTTTTATTTTTAAAGTAGTTTATTTTTTTTATTTAAAACTTTGATCGACCTATTTGCGATAGAGTATTAGCAATGGAAACTTTACGTTGTAAATAATAGATTATTAATAATAAAAAATTAATTTTCATTACTAATAATCTATTATTTATAATAAAAATATTTCATCGCTAATAATTCATTTTTTTATTTTTAAAAATTATTTATTAATGATAGCTTATTAGCGATAGAAACTTTTTATCATAAATAATCGATCATTTACAATGGAAGTATTTTTTTCATTGCTAATGATCAATTATTTATGATAAAAAGTTTTTATCGCTAATATTTTATTTTTTTTATTTTTTAAAAATTATTTATTAACATTAGCTTATTAGTAATGAAAACTTTTCACCATAAATAATATATTATTAGCAAAGAAAAATAAATTTTCATCATTAATAATCTATTATTTACGATGAAAATATTTCATCTCTAATAATTCATCTTTTATTTTTTAAAAAATTATTTATTAATGACAGCTTATTTATGATGAAAACTTTTTATCGTAAATAATTGATCATTTATGATGGAAATATTTTTTTTGTCGCTAATGATCTATTATTTATAATGAAAAGTTTTCATTGCTAATATTTTATCTTTTTATTTTTTAAAAATTATTTATTAATAGTAGCTTATTAGCGATGAAAACTTTTCATCATAAATAATCCATCATTTGTAATGAAAATTTTTTTTCCATTACAAATTTTAGACTAGTTGCGATGAAAAATTTTTTTCACCGTAAATAATAATTTTTTGCGAAGGAAAATTTTTCCATCGCTAATAAGCTTTTTTGCAACGAAATTTTTTTCATCGTAAATAAATCCATTGCAAAAGATCTATTTTGTTGTAGTGTTTGTTTGACTAAGCGACGAGTTGGATCCATCCTCAGGTGGTGGACCATTACTTCTGGATCGATCCCAGGTATGTATGTGGCTGACCAGGCAAAAAGATCCATGTTCGCCTATAAAAGAGAGATTAGCTGGTTTTTTGTTATCTGATCGAGGCATGAACCGATCTTTATAGTTTGGAGAGGATTCTTCTTTTTTAGTGGGATCTCTAGGAGCTCATCAGATGGTTGAGTTTAGTTTTCAGCCAAATCATCTCGAGCGTCCAATCCTATTTGGGAGTTTAGATTGGGACTTTACTACCTCCTCCACTTGAAGTTTGGCAGTGAAACATTACCACGCCATAGTTTAGTTGCCTCGGATCTTCCCCACTCCATGGGCTATCGAAAATTTGACCGTTAGATGGTAAGTGGACACCACGGCTCTCAGTGTCTAGAGACTGGATTATCCGAGGATAGCATTGTAACCTAAGGAAAGCTTTACGATGAGAAAGTCTATACGGATAGTCACTTGCTGAGGTAGAGTGCCCACTGTGACAGGCAGCTTGATTATTTCTTCCAAAATTATTGAGCTTCCGAAGAATTCTTGAATCGGCGTATTAAATTTATTTAGCCAATCAGAAGAGAATTCCATTCGAGAAAAAATAGAAAAGTACAAATATCAACTGAGCTTCCATTATCAATGAATACACAGTGTACATTCTAATCAACAATATTTAGAGAAACAACCACTGCGTCACAGTGTGGTTGTTGTACACCCTTTGCATCCCGCTCAGTGAAAGTTATGCCTCTTCGAGTCTATCCTTGTGCTTAGTCTTTTTGCCGTCGCCACCTCGGATGACCCCCTAGTGATCATGTGGATGTCGCTGTGGAGAGGTCATTCTTCAGCTACCGCTGGCTCTCCTACCTTCTGTGTAGGTATCGGCATTGAGTGCTGGGGCTGATGAGGTGGTTGTCAAACTCTTGGAGGAGGCCGTTGTGGGGGAGTTCTCCTACGGATGAAGTGCTTCAGCCTTCCCTCTCGAATAAGCCTTTCAATGGCATCGCGGAGAAGGCGACAATTTTCCATATCGTGATGGTGGTCACGATAGTAAAAATAGTACCTCGTTGGATCGCGATGCTCAAGGTTCGTCTGCATCTTTAGAGGCTGAGAGGGATCATCCTGAATCTGCATTAAAACCTCTCCTCGAATGGTGTTTAGAGGCATATAGTTATGGTAACGCCTCGACGGAGACCATTATCGATCTCTCCTTTGGAGACTCGGAGATTGGCAGTTCCAGAATGAACCTCCGCTCTTTTACTTCATGGGTGGAGATCGAGAGTGCTGGCGATAAGCCTCCTTCTTCAGTGGGAGGTGCTTCTTATTTGATTCTGTCGGAATAGCATTAGTAGGAGTATCCTCAGTAAAAGTATCTTCGATGTTGGTATACTTTCTGGCCCGCTCCAGTATACCAGCATAGTTTTGAGGAAATGACTTTATTAACGATCTTTTCAGGTCGTTCCTTAGCAAACCATCCATAAAGGTGGTCATCGTGATTGACTGATCTAGGTCACGGACTTCTAGAGTTGCCGCATTAAATTGACTCACATAGGAGCGGATCGACTTTCCCTCCTTTTGTCAGATGGTATTCAGATAGTTGGATCGCTTCTACTGCTTATGGCTACTGATGAAATGCGTAGTCAAGGATCGGCTCAGCTCTTCAAAAGAATAGATCAAGACCGATTTCAGATTGGAGTACTATTACTGGGCTACTCTCTTGAGAGTGGTGGAGAATGCCCAAAAAAAGAATGGCACCGACACTCCTTGAAAGAGCAATGCTGCCTTGAAGATTTCTACATAGTCGATGGGGTTGGAAGTCCTGTCATAAGTCTCGAGCTGAGACAGCTTAAAGTTTGGTGGCGGCAACTCCTTCATAATTTTCTCGTCGAAGGTAGGCTTGTCGCTAAGCCCATCAAAGGGTCAAGAAGAAAAAGCTTTATTTAGAACTTCAAGTTTCTTGTCGAACTCTTGAAGCTTCTTTTCAATGATTAAATCCCGAGGGGTGCAGTCCTCAGACTGTTGAGGAGAGCGGTGGTCGGGGGTCGAATCGTGCCTAGATTGTGGGCTAGGAGATCGTCGATGGATCTATCTCCTTTTTAGGCTCTAGGAGGTGCTTGAGGAGGCTCGACCTGCTGCTGTGGTTGGGAGAGTGGCAGTTGAAATGGCACCGTGGCTAGGGGCACGGTTGGAACTGTCGGAGAGAGTATAGGCTGCGCCATAGAAGGCATTGCAGGGGCAGCCTGGCTCAATTGCGGTGCCATTAGAGAAGACGTGAATGCAGTTTGGACCATCTGAATGGCGGCCATCAGAGTCTGAACCTATTGGAGGAGTAGGTTGAACTGATCCATTGTAATAGAGACCGATTGAGCTGGTGGAGAGGCTTCTACCACCGGGGGCTGAGTATGATCATCAGCTCGAAGATCTGCTTATTAAGAAATAGTAGCATCTGCGATGTCGTTAAGATGCGATGATGCTTTCTTAGGTAGCATCTTCAAGAGTGTACCCTTCCTCTATCTATTGTTGCTGAAAACTTATGCACTTCAGAAGCGGAGCAGTCGACTGCTCATAGGGGACAAAATAAAGCCTAGGTCGGAGGATTGGACTCCAGTGAGGATCTTTCGATGCTCAAGTCAGCAAAGAACATATGAGCAACAACAAGTTCTCTGAGAAAAATTTCTTGCTTACCTGGATTCTCGAGGTTTGTGATATTTATAGAAAATTTTTTTTGCGGACGTTATGTTGTTCCACCTATTTTGGGCTGCTAAAAACGTTGTGGCAAGATTAGGGCTGCTTTTCCAGAATGGAAAGATTGTCATTAGGGGGATTGGGATGCTTTATCCACTTCCGTAAGTTTAAGCGAAGTGAAAGACAGCTCGTTCGTGGCTGGATTGCAACTGGATTACCGTTAGTCCACGAGACGGGTTGTCGAGAATGCGGAAAAACTGCTTATTCGAGGTGATTTAAAAGTCATGAATGTTATCCGAGTCGTTGGCGAACAGGATGGCTTGGATCTCCTATTGAAGCCCGACCTTTAGCTTGGAGGGTATCATGGTAACTTCTTTATCCTCAGGATGTTGACATATATGGATTGAGCCGAGGTATTTCGGATACTGATCGGATGATTTGAGGCATCTACGTTACCACTGTAACACACCCTAATTAGATTTTAATTTCATTTCAATCAAATCAAATGTAAATAGAAAATTCAATATGTTTCTGGACAGAATGGATTTTTTTTTCAAAAGCAATCCCACTTCCCATGTTAATGCTTATGCTTGTTGCAGTAAATATTTTTTAAGTCATGGATTTATTAAATATTATTTTTTTAATAAGCAGTAGAAGAACAGAAGCAAAAAGATAGAGCGAAGAAACGTAAGAAAAAAACAAATATATGAGTTGAACCCCCCCACCCCCCCAAAAAAAAGTCCAAACTCAAATTGAGTATTAATTGAGTTTTTGGATTTAAGTTCACACCGTGCTTGATTTAATTGACCCAAAGTTGATTTTGAACTCAATTTACATTATTAAGTTTGGAACAAATGTAGTGTGGATGTAATCTGGCTAACTAGTCTATGGTCGCATAGGATGATCATCAAGCTTGACGATGGAGATGAGTATGGAACCAAATTTTTATATTTTATAGTTTATCAATAATGAATTAAAGAATATTATAATCTATACTATATTATTCAATGAAAGAGAAATATATGCTAATTTAGATTTTGTCTATCAAATTTTGTAAACTCTATGAAAAATCTAATGCTCGATCTCTCATCCACATCCCCAATGCATTCGGGCTCTTTTAAAATTTAAAATTAAGAAAGAACATGAATACTTTTTTTTTCTAATTTACTTATTTTATCTATTTTATCCTCCAATCTCTTGAACTTTTTATTACTTTATTTTTTTAACATAAATTGCACTTATCTAATTGCTAGTAATATAGAAAATATTATTGGACCATAATATAAAATTATTGTTATGATATCGACTCACTCTGATACCACTTAATGAGGATCTAGAACTAAAATATTACGACAGAAAGAAAGAAGAAAATAAAATAAAAATACAATCAAGTACATGAATCAGTCAAAAGGCTCGTCTCCATGGGCATGCAAAGCTTCACTATAAAAAAAAAGAGATACAAGAGGAGATTACTCACTCTCAACTCGTGTATACAATTTTTTCAATAAGAAGCTATCTTTACAAAGCTCTCTCTTGAAAACCTCCTAAAATGATCGCAGTCCGCTGCCAGCTGTCTGCCCGAAATCCCTATTCTTGCTATCCGCTGACACCTTCTGATGCTTTCTTTCATCTTAGATCTCACCAAAATTACCTAAGCTATGCCACACACAGCTCTCAGTCTGCTCTAGGCCTTTTAGAGGCCTTAATTCATGATGAATCTTCGATTACAACTCTAACGAGCCCTGGTCCATCAAATCTTGGCTGCTTGCAAAGCCAATCATTCGATTGCGCAAAAAACTCCTATGAAACATGTATGAACCTTTCCTAGCATGAATCAAAACTTCTACTAGTGTGCCAGATCACCCGCACACACCCTTGCTCACCAAACACTGCGTATTTTGGCTGTGGACCTCTTAAGGGTCCATGGTAGTCCATGTGGGCATTGGTCCATGGTGGACCATGCCCAAAACATTCCTATAGAGCGTGCTGCATGAATGCTCTGCTTGTGCCCGCGGGGCTGTGTCTGCAGGCTGCCTATGCGTGCGTTCGCACATGCACTGGGCTGCATGTGGTGTGCGTGTGTTGGGCCGTGCAAGGCCGCACTCGCCCATCAACACCAGTGCTGGGCCACGCCCTCGTGGCCGGCGCGCGCCACATGCTAGGTCCGGTGGCCCGCCGGCCGTGCCAGCCCATGGATCCTATCCAACGGCTCCATGTGCTCCTTCGTGCATATTTTCATCAACTGGACTCCGATTAGAATATTCTTGGACTCGTTGGACTCCATTCTTTATCCTGGATCTTGCTGTGAGCTTATTATAAAAGAATTTGAGGTATTTTTTTCAACAATCTCCATATCGACTCGACATTCGATTTTCACCTGTCTAAGAGCTCATCTCGTGCCTCCATGCCCTGGGGCAATTGCTTGCTGATCATGGATGAGCAGACATGAAAGTTGAGCCAGACTACTCGATCCCACCTTCATCGACTGCTGTGATCCTTCTAACCTGAGACCTGCTCGGAGTAGCCTCCTACGATAATAGAAATTTTACCTTGCGACATTGCATGTCGTCCTTCCGAGTCCTCCATCTCGTGCTCGATCCATCTCCACTTGGAGCTCTACCTCGTACTGGGCATCTAATTATGAGGTCGTATCCTCCATACTTTCTTTCTCTAATTATCATCCTATTGCCATGCATGATCTTCAAAATTCCTCCATCAGCTTTCTATCTGAAGTCGATCGAATCCAGTCTACTTAGTGAGATTAGATTTTTCTTAAAGCTGGGTATATATCGAACCTTATCCAACTTCTTCACTGTTCCATAATGGAGCTTTATGCTGACTGTCCTATTGCCCTTGATCTCATAGCTCGATCCATCTGACAGGAACACAGTACCCTCATCAGTCTTCAGAGAGTCAAACAGCTTCTCTCTATAATATACATAATGAAAACAAGTAGAATCCACAATCCATTGGAAGAAAAAAGTAGATACCTCATCAATAATTAGAAGGACATTGCCACTATCTTCTGTATCGCTACTGGCCATCGCCATTGTAGCATACGTCCGATCTTTGAGTTATGGATAATTCTTGACTCGATGCCCCAACTTGTCGCATCGATAGCATCTGATCTTGCTTCGATCCCTTGTCTTGGACTTAGACCATCCAACTCGCAATCTCCTACCGCTTCGTCTTCTGCCGCTATCATCTTCAGTCACCATCAGTGCCAAGTTGTCACATGAACTTAAAGCTCGGTTCTCCTACTTGAGAACTTCATTTTGGAGTAGTGTAGAAGTCACCTCTTTCATCTTGATGGTGCTGTTTTCTATAAGAAGAGTAGTCATTAGAGACTCAAAAGAGGGTGGAAACAATGATAGCAAGATCAATGCCCTAATCTTCTCCTCAACTTTTTCATCAATACTGAGAAGGTCAGTGAGGATCTTCTAAAAATTGGATAGATGCTTCTGCATTCTCTGACCTTCATTTATCCATAGCTGGTAGAATTGCTTTCAAAGAAATAGCGTGTTGGTAAACGACCTTGTCATGTACAACTCCTCGAGCTTCGACCATAGCATTATTGGAAAGGTCTCATCAAGTACATAGATAACGACATCATCCGCTAGGTATAAGCAGATTGTGCTCACTGCCTACATCTGAATCCGCTTTCAATCCTTCACCTTCATGATGGCTAGCATCTCGTCATACAAGAGAGCATCAATCAACCCATGTTAGATAAGAACATCTTTTATCTTTGCTTGCCATAAGAAGAAATTATCTTTTCCATCAAATCTGTGGATCCCCACCTTGATTGCGCTTGTCTTCTCCATATTCTTCAATTTTTATCACAACTGCTGCAATCTACGCTCTTGTGATATCGACTCACTCTGATACCACTTGATAAGGATCTCATACCAAAATATTACGGCAGAAAGAAAGAAGAAAATAAAATAAGAACATAATCAAGTATGTTGATCACCCAAAAGGCTTGCCTTCATGGGGCATGTAAAGCTTTATTATGAAAAAGAAAGAGATACAAGAGGAGATTATCCATTCTCAACTCACATATACAATCTTCTCAATAAGAAGCTATCCTTACAAAGTTCTCTTTTGGAGACCTCTTGAAACGATCGCAGTCCACTGTCTAGCTATCTGTCCGAAGTCCTTATTCCTGCTATCCACTGGCATCTTTTGATGTGTTCTATCATCTCGGATCTCACCAAAATCATCTAATCCATGCCATACACAACTCTCAGTCTGTTTCAGGCCTTTTAAAGGCCTCAGTCCATTTTCAGCTCGGAGATGAATCTTCGATTACAACTCTAACGAGCCCTGGTTTGTCACCAGCTCGGAGATGAATCTCCGATTATAACTCTAACGAGCCTGGTCCGTCAGATCTTCACTACCTGTAATGCCAATAGTCTTATCATACAAAAAACTTTTATGAATTGCATATGAACCTTCCCTGGCAGGAACCGAAACTTCTACCAGCGTGCTACGTCACCTGTGCACACCCCTGCTCGCCAAACACCGCGTATTTTGGCCGTGGACCTCTTAAGAGTGCATGATAGTCCACATGGGTGTTGGTCCATGGTGGACCATGCCCAAAACCTCCCTATATAGCGTGCTGTGTGGATGCTCTGCACATGCCTGCGGGGCTGTGTCAGCGGCTTGCTCGTGCGTGCATTTGCGAACATGTTGGGCCGCGCACGCACGCGCCTGCATTGGGCGGCACCTGCACGTCAGCGCCCGTACTGGGCTGTGCAGGGCCATGCTCGCATGCCAGTGCACTGGGCCGTGCCCTCGCGGTCGGCTCGCACCGCGCGTTGGGCTTGGCAGCCCGTCGGCCTATGCCAGTTCATGGATCCCATCCGACGGCTCCGCGTGCTCCTTTTTGCATATTTTCACCATCTGAATTTCGATTGAGATGTTTTTGGGCTCGTTCGACTCCGTTCGTAGTCTTGGACTTCGCTGTCGGCTTATTACCGGAGAATTCGAGATGTTTTCCTTAATAATTATATAGTAGCATTTTTGAATAATCCTGATAGAAGAGCTTCAGCACAATAACATTATGTCCTGGATGAAATAAATCTACTGAA
This sequence comes from Cocos nucifera, assembly GCA_006176705.1. Lineage (NCBI taxonomy): Eukaryota > Viridiplantae > Streptophyta > Magnoliopsida > Arecales > Arecaceae > Cocos > Cocos nucifera. The sequence continues at coordinate 782,913 of QRFJ01000319.1, forward strand.
TTGATTTAGAAATATAACTTCCAGGTATGTGCAAATATCGTTAAGATATAAAGATAAGCCGGATGACTTAGAAGCAGTACGGAATTATAAACACTCGAGCCTTGCAACCCAGCACATCTACCAACAGCATAAAAGACTAGGATAAATATGCACACCACAGCACGCGCTAACGGGCATCAAAATCTGAGAAATAAGTATCAAATAATCTGCAATAAATACTGATGACCAATTAGTCATGTCTTGGAAAAGCAGTGCCATGAGTACCTGCCTGAAGAAGCAATATGCCCTGCATACCAATACTGCCGAGAATGCAAAATGAAATCCCTAGCAAAAGTTCAAACAGCAAAATGATCAACCACCTTATTTGCTTCACGGTAAATATGAGATATTTTAAATTAATAAAAGTTGCCAATATCTCAGATCATATAATAAAAGAAAATGAAAATACTTAGAAATAGTATTGTTACGTAACCATGAGATTTTGATGGCAAAATCATCCTCCACCGAAATGCTAGTAGCATATAATCATGGACAGCTGCATGGACACCCAACTAGGCCACTGTAAGTTTAACAAAAGGAACAGACGATGAATAAAGAATTTTGCCACCAGCTTGTAATAAGTTGGAATTGTGATCTCTAATTATATATGTTGCAGTTGCTTTATGAGATAATACTAATACATCAAAGTTGACTTTAAATATGCCAGAGGGTAGAGGTAGCCATATTACCAAATTATTAGTAAGTGAAGAGGGGATAGACAAAGCAGAGCTATCACAGATGAAGAAAAATCTGCAATAGCAATAGCTGCAAGAGAAGAAGTACAAGCCGTTCACATAATTTGAGTGGGTAGTGAGTTAACATGATTATATATTCTTTCACAATACTCCTACCATACTAGCCACGCAACATGTGCCACGAATATTTTCTGGCTTTTCTATACGGAATTAGTGATGAATTCAAACAACTCCAACAAAGGACAGAACAGTATTGGATACACAATGGCACAACTGGTATTTGTTTATGTATATTAACCAAAGTTTAAAACGATGGTCTTATAACCATCATAATAGTTTTGACACTAATGGGAGACAATAACAAGATCATGCCATCATAACCCGTTCTTTAGCTTGGCAATAATATGTTATAATGTAAATAATAACTGCTATTTTTATTTATATTTTTATATAAAAATATTTTTAGAAATATACATCATTTTTTCTCCAAAAATGATTGTACAATCAAAAAAAAAATTCTTATATCCAATGAAAAGTTAATGGAATGATGATATGGTCACTGTCCTGCTATTGCCTAGTGTATTCTATTGTTCTGTTTGACCTTTCTCTAATATTATGTTATAAAATTATTGTAATAGATGTTACATTAGTGATTATTTTCATGAAAAATTAAAATAGTATTGTTGAGATGATTAATGAATGTTATATTTGTTGTAAATGATCAATAATTGTTTCAATAAAAGTCCAATTTAATTTGATGGCACCAAGTGCACAATGTAAGATAGAGGGCAAGAAAAAAATTAGATTATGTTAGATTAAATTGAATCTCTTTTAGTAATTTAATATAAAAATATTTTTTTGCCAGTATTGTAGTTTCATGTCTCAGATAAAGAACTGGCATCGCACGTGCCAAATACCCGTGTGCATGCAAGTTTCATCGATTCCGAGCGCTTGGGCTATCAGGTTACATGCACCAGGTGGTAGCGAACCCAAGTAGGAAGCCTGCTCCGTTCTTCTCTCTCTTCCTCTTTCCCAGAATTCGACTAGCTCGAAACATCCTCTTGTCGCACCGGTTTGTGCACCCTCCCCAGCCGACAACCCTAACCCTAACCATGACCCCGTTCTCGGAGAAACCCTAGAATTCCAACTACCGCGAGGCCATGCCATGTGGTTTGGGTGGAAGCGGATCGCCGATATCTTCCATCTCGCCCTCGACTACGGCAATCCGACGAAAATGCCGACGACTCCTTCCCCGTTGCCGCCTCCTTGTGCTGGGGAATTGGGTTCCGAATCGATCTCGACTGGTCGGCCGCCGATGACGAGGACCAGGTCGCCCTCCCCCCGCCGCAGGACACTGTGGTCCTAGATCTCCACCAGGATGAGGACGGATGGATCAAAGTGGACATGAAGGTCGTGAAGCGGCGAAAGCCGCTGAGATCGGTGAAGATGTCGAAGGTGTTGAATTCCGGGCAGCAGAGCAACGGCGAAGATGACGCGGTTGATCAGCTAGGTCCGATCTGGCAGCTCCAGGGTCTGGGGAAGAATCTCCGCGGCTTGAGGATCATTGGAAGAGCCTCAAGGTTCTAAGCCTGCGTGGATGTGGCTTGTGGGTGAGTTTGATGTTGTTAGGTCTTCAAAGATTCGACCTTTAACAATCTTTTGTTCATTTGGTTCGTCTTCATCTTATGTTTTTCAATAGATTTCTGATTTCATATGGTGCGTTCTTGAATTTTTTTGTTGGAATTCAAAATCAGGTTGCACTGTGATTTTGTTTGATTATCGTGCATGTGATTTAAGGGCCTCAAACTATCATTTTTGTGCAATTATAATGCGACGTTTGTAAGAAAATTTAATGTTAATTTTAATTTTTTTGGGATCTGTTTTATGCTACTCTCACTTCTGGTAACCATATAATTTGTAGCTGACACAAGAACCAATGCTCGCATCCACAAATTGAGGACTTTTAATGTGCCTTTTGACTCCTTGACTCCATATAGGATCCATCTCTGGATTACACAGCATATTCTCAGATCAGTTATCAATCACTCTTCACGGTTGATATGCCCTTATAACATGCAGAACAAATGCTAAAAATATTACGTTAATCCTATAGTCTGCCTTTGGGTATTGTAGCACAACTAGCATATAATCTGCATATGTGCAGCATCCAATTTTTTTAATTTTTCCAACTATTCTTGAAATGCAATGTAACAATATAATAAATTATAATAATAAAAGGTTTGAATAGCCAAATTTCTGTTGCATGTTAAGCAATGAGCTCTAATTTTGATCGATTTGAAACTTTCATTATTAATATTGATATCATCAATACAAGCATTTACATGGTGAGTGGAGAACCTTGCATAAGCTAATTTTTTGTGTAGAAACTTTTGTCATTAATAAATAGAAGGTTTCAATAGTTCGCACTCGAAGCAATGAAATCAAATGATGGCCAGGCACATTAATATTGGTGTCATTAATATATGTTGTATTGTAAACTTTAATGATAACCGAGCATATTAATATTGGCATCACTAATACTGGCATCCACGTAAAAAATGGAGAATTTTACATAAGCTAAACCTTCATTTTCTTAGATACATATAATAGATATGCAATTAAAAATAGATAATGTCTGTCTTATGTAGCATATGACCACAACTGTGGCTTGTTAACCAAATAATATTTGTTTGCATATGAAACACAACACATTTTCTTTGACATTCAGGTTTAGGGTGGACTGGAGATGGAGATTTTACCTAGTAGGCTAGAAGCGTGTGGTAGTATTCATGTCTATGGAAAAGGATGTGAGCTTCTTGAATCAAGAAAATCATAAATACTTGAAATATCAATATCAGTTATCAAATTCACAAGCTTTATTCGCTTGTAGAAAAGGTTTACTAACATTTTGAACAGCATTATAGTTATATCACAATAGAGTGAAGTAGCGGCATATGTGACTCACATCGAAGAGAAGATGTTTTTTTTTTTTTTGAGGAAACACATCGAAGAGGAGATGTTGATTTTAAACAATCTCGGGTTTGAACTTTGGTGATGGATTATTTCAAATCTACAATGCCATGATTTTTAACTTGATGACTAGAGGTGCCACCCATCTATATCTCCATCAAGTGCAATTAAAATGGAATATGCACATATGGCTAGGAGCTATAATGATGTTCAAAAAAGATGCGTTGGATGACTATTAGAAAAATTGGTGACCTCCCACCTAATTAATGTCCCAAGACAATGATTCAACAAATTTGCAATTGCACATGCAGCTTTAGAGCACAAGATCGACAATATGACCATGTATATAGTCGTAATATGGGGATAGAATCAAAAGAGGAGAGTGGGTGAGCCTTGGTGAAACGGTAAGGATGCTCCATTGTGATCTGAAAGTCACAGGTTCGACACATGAAAACAGCCTCTTTGTAGATATGATTAAGGTAAGGCTGGCAAAATATGACCCAACCCTCTAATCCGACCCATATTCAACCTGATATAAATAGGTTCAGGTTTAGGCTAAATGGATTCGGGTCCTAAACAGATCGACCCATTTAATCTATTTAATATTTGGATCGGATTTGGGTATCAGATATCTAACTTGTTTAACTAGTTTAATATTTAGGTCGGATTGAGTTAGATAATCCGTTTAATCCATTTAAGACCTGTTTAATCTGTTTGAAACCTGCTTAACCTATTTTTGACCCGTTTAATCCGATTTATTTAACCCGTTTAATCTGTTAAAAATTTATTTAATTTATTTAACCCATTTAACCTAACTTGACTTGTTTAATAAATGAGTTAAATGGATTAGGTTAGGTTACCTATTTAATAAACAGGTCGGGTTCAAATCTGAATTTTTGACTTGTTTAATAAATAGGTTAGGTTCGGATTGATGACTTTTTGATTCGATTTGCATTGACGGGACCCATATCTGATCCGACTTGACCCAATTGCCACCTCTAGATTAAGGCTGTGTACGTCTAACCCTCTCCAGATGGTACAATGGGGGGAGCCTGGTGCATTGGGCTCTTTTTTTTTTTAATCAAGAGACATAAGAGGAAAATGGCCTAGTGTGTTGATGTCATTATTGTTGTTAGCTCACATGGATGAGGATGTGAGCAACATGGATTAATTATTTTCCAATGAGTGGATTTTCTAAATATTTTCCATTACGTGACCTACCATAGGAGATTGTAATGATCTGGCCATAGGGTATGTTCTCTAATCTCTATTACCACTCAATTTGCATCCTCTATTAATTTTTTGATTTGGTCTCACTAGGACATTAATGAGAAATTGAATTGTGCTTGATGATTTTATATCATATGAATTTTTATAATTTGCTTTGTCTTTTAAGTTGCAATAATGTACTATAAGATTTGATTGTAAAGATCCATAAAGAAGAACCCCATATCCAAATTTTTTCATCCATAACCTCATTTGCCTATCAAATGATAATTAGATAAGTTTGAATCAATGTCTCTAGTTGCTTATTAATCTCCTTACAAGTATCCTTCTATGAAAAAAAATCAGATTTTCCTGCCGCAAGATCGATTTGATCTAATCTCAGAATTGTTAAAAATTTTTTTACACTAATCAGATCAGATCTGAGAGTTTTCGGATTTGATCCATACGATCTGATATTAAAAATAAAAATTAAAATAGATCAGGAACAACATTTGTTACCTGTTTAGGGTAAACAATTACCCTGACGATGATCTGAATGCTGTTGAGGCTCTAGATCTAGCCGCGCATGTGCTCGGCCTCTACTAAAGTCCACTCGGGCTGGTTCTGGATGCCTTCTACTGGATCTGATCTCCAAAAGTTAAATTTGAAGTCTTCTTGTAGAACCTTCAAATCAAATGTCGAAGGCTGCGTATTCGTCTTACGAACACTGTCGTCTCTTTGCTTGATCCTTTGCACCTACAGGACTTGGATTTGTTTTGCTGCTTTGCCCAACTACTTGGACGTGGAGAAGAGGAAGAGGGGCAAAAGGAGATGGTGTGGAATAGGGAAGGGGGCAGCAGCCTTTTGGCGTGGAGAGGAGAGAAGCTTAGGAACCTTAGGGCGTAGGGGTTCTTATAGTGAACCCTGCGCCACCTTAGAGTCCCAGTCCATCAAACAATCAAATTGCTTAATTAATATGGACTCTTATTTGATATTCCACGCCAATCACCAGGTCTCTACCTGGTTTTGTCGCCCAAAACTCCTCCATAGGTGGTGTCACAAAGGAATAAGGAAGAGTCCATAGCGCATGGGACTCTTTCCTTTTAGAGTTTGATCCAAAATAAACTCTTGATTTAATCAATCTAGGCGCCACCTTTTCCCATCATGAATGGCACGCCTAAAGGGGGACGTGAGCCCATCTCTATTCACAAATATCAGAGGATGTGCGCCCCTAGAAATTCTCCAAGGGGCGCACGCTATTTCTTAACTCCTGTAAATGTGTCAACCATTGACCCTTGTCCTGTTGCCCTTAGAATGGATTTATTACAAGCCCTATTATTTTAGGACAAGTCTTAATCTGATCTGGACAAGCTCCAGTCAGACAAGGACAAGCCCATACAAGGTTCATGAGTGAGCCAAATCCAATTTGACTCAGTCAAGACGAACGAGAAAGACTACGGAAGGAGAATGTCAGGCTCAATCGTATGCTAGCATGATTTTCTTGAATTTGATTGGATCTAATCCAAATCAATCGAACTGGGTTAGCTCAATTGATGACATCCAGATCCAAATTCTTGTTTGTGTGATTCAATTAGGTTCAGTTTCGTATGGTAATGAGACATGTTGCGATCTCTATCATCGACATCATCGAAACATCTTTCGATGGATTAGAACTTTTTCGATTTACATAATTAGAATGATCGATCATCAAGATCATTCTAATTGCTCCCAAAATCTATCAATGACACCTAGTAGTATATGGTGGCAACTCATTAGAACCGAATACGAACCTCTCGGTGCAGTTACCTGTATGATTGGGTTCTATCATGAGCCCCGACAAGATTAGGATTAAGATGAACTCGTCAAACCCAACATCCCGTCATATGATTGAATCATTCGATTCGAGTCCGATGTGAAATTCTAATAAAAAATATTTTTTTTATTATTTCACACTGCTATGGTCATGGGCTTAAGGACTCGATCTCATAATCATCATAGGACTACTCATCTACCGAGGTAGATAAATCCCCTATTGGTGCGATCCAATTTCTACAATGAACATGCTATAGCTAACATACACCTCAGGATTCTGAATGGCTAGAAGATCGAGTTATGGTGTATGTTGGCTATAGCATGTTCATTGTAGAAATTAGATCGCACCAATAGGGGATCTATCTACTTCAGTTGATGAGGAGTCCTATGATGATCATGAGATCGAGTCCTTAAGCTCATGGCTATGGCAATGTGAAATAATAAAAAAAATTTTTTATTAGGATTTCACGTCGGACTCGAATCAAATGATTCAATCATATGATGGGGTGTTGGGTTTGATGAGTTCACCTTAATCCAAATTCTATCGGAGCTCATGATAGAAGAATCCAATCACACAGATAGCTGTACCGAGAGGTTCGTATTCGGTTTTGATGGGTTGCCACCATATACTGCTAGGTATCACTGGTAGATTTTGGGAATAATTAAAATGGTCTTGATGATCAATCATTCTAATTGGATGAATTGGAAGAGTTCTGGTCCATCGAAAGGTGTTTCGATAATGTTGATGATAGAGATCACAATATATCTCATTACCATACGGAACTGAATCTAACTAGATCACACAAACAAGGGTTTGAGTCTGGATATCATCAACTGAGTTAACCCAGTTCGATTGATTTGGATTAGATCCAATCAGGTTCAAGAAAATCGTGCTAGCACACGATTAAGCTTAACATTCTCCTTCTGTAATTTTTCTCGTTCATCTCGATTGAGTCAAATTGGATTTGGCTCATCTGTGGACTTTGTATGGGTTTGTCCTAGTCTGACTGGAGCTTGTCCAGGTCAGATTAAGACTTGTCATAAAATAATGGGGCTTGTAATAAATCCATTCTAAGGGCAACAAGACAAGGGTCAATGGTTGACACATTTGCAGGAGTTAAGGGAGAAATGGCATGCGCCCCTTGGAGAATTTCTAGGGGCGCACATCCTCTGATATTTGTGCATGGCGATGGGCTCACGTCCCCCTTTGGGCGTGCCATTCATGATGGGAAAAGGTGGTGCCTAGATTGATTAAATCAAGAGTTCAATTTGGATCAAACTCTAGAAGGGAAGGGTCCCATGCGCCATGGACTCTTCCTTATTCCTTTGTGATGCCACCTATGGAGGAGTTTTGGACGATAAAACCAGGTAGAGACCTAGTGTTTGGCGTGGAATATTAAATAAGAGTCCATATTAATTAAGCAATTTGATTGCTTGATGGACTGGGACTCTAAGGTGGTGCAAGGTTCACTATAAGAACCCCTGCACCCTAGGATTCCTAAGCTTCTCTCCTCTCCATGCCAAAAGGCTGCCGCCCCCTTCCTTGTTCCATGCCATCTCCTTCTGCCCCTCTTCCTCTTCTCCACGCCCAAGTAGTTGGGCAAAGCAAATCCAAGTCCTGTAGGCGCAAAGGATCAAGCAAAGAGACGACAGTGTTCGTGAGATGAACGTGCAGCCTTCGACATTCTAAATATATGAGACTAACCACCACTATCCAATTGAGACTTAACATTAACATGATCATCCCTTTCAACTATAACTGCATTGGAAATTGGTTCGCCAAGGAATTTGGCACCCATATATCCTTCCAAAACTTATTAATCTGTCCATCACCAAGCTAATTCTTAATCTAGGCAAAACATTACCAGCTTCTCAAAATCTTATCCAAAATGGTAAGGGACTCTTCTGGAGGCGCCGACTTTGGAAGGAGATGGAAATTTATTCAACATACAAATTTGCTAGCTTCTTCAATGACATTCCAACTCTAAAGGACAAGAAGTGAGCTGATTTTATCGGTCGATCAATAATCACCCATACAACATTGTTATTTTTAGGGGTTCTGGATAGACTTGTCACAAATTCCATGGTTATATATTCCTATTTCTATTAAGGAATAAAAAGAGATTACAAAGGTCTTGCCGCTCTTTGATGTTTAGCCTTTGCTTGCTGACATACTAAACACTAAGCTACATGCTGAGCAATGTTCTTCTTTATACCACTCCAAAAACGTTCTCATAAATCTGGATACATTTTAGTGCGTCCAAGATGCCTGGTATAAGCAGAGCTATAGGCTTCTTGTAAAATCTCTTTTTTTCAATTTCGATTCTTATAAGGAACACAAAGTACATTACCAAATCTCAAGGAGCCATCTTCATGAACTTGAAACTCTACTTGAGCTCTAGATTCTACCACCATCCTGATCTTTTAGAGTTTTGGATCTTTGTCCTCAGATGCTTTAATCCTTTCAATTAAAGTAGGTTGTACTATGAGATTAGTAATTTGAGAGTTGGCATCATACAGGCATGCTTCAATACTCAAATTTTCCAAATCTACCAAGATAGTCTTTTGTGAAGTAATTAAAGTTGCTAATTTACCTGATGATTTCCTACTCAGAGCATCCGCTACCACATTCGCTTTTCCTGGATGATAATTGATAGTGAGGTCATAATCTTTTAGCAATTCCAACCATCTTCTTTGCCTCAGATTCAATTCTTTTAGGATGAATAGGTACTTTAAACTCTTATGATTAGTGTAGATTTCACAAGGCTCTCTATATAAATAATAGCTACATATTTTTAGGACAAAAACTATGGCTGCTAACTCTAAATCATGGGTGCATTAATTCTGCTGATAGGATTTTAGCTGTCTGGAGGCATAAGCTATTACTTTCCCATTTCGCATCAAAACACAGCCTAGGCCCTTCTGAGAGGCGTTGCTGTAAATGGTGAAATCTTCTGTTCCAGATGGACTCGACATGGGAGCTATCATCAATTGCTTCTTTAACTCTTGGAAGCTTTGCTGAAACTCTTCTGTCCATTCAAATTTTACTCGTTTTTGTGTCAGGTGAGACAAAGGCATAGCAATGCGAGAGAATCCTTCGACAAATCTATAGCAATAGCCAACTAATCCCAAGAAACTACATACTTCAGATATATTAGTGGGGTGATCCCAATCAACCACTGCTTCTATTTTCTTGGGGTCAATAGAAATACCATTTTTGGATTTCACATGTCCAACGAAGGCAACACTATATATTAAGCGAAAATTCATAGTTCTGCAACTTCGCATAAAGCTTCTTTTCTCTAAGAATTTGCAACACTGTCCTCAAATGTTCCTAATGTTCTTGTGGAATCCTTGAATAGATCAAAAATCATCAATGAATACCATCACAAATTGGTTTAAATAGGGTTTGAACATTCTATTCATATGGTTCATGAAGGCTGCAGGTGTATTGGTTCTTGTTTTAAAGGTTGTCTTATATACATCACTAGCCTTAATTTTCAGTTGATGATAGCCAGAATAAAGATCAATTTTTGAAAGTAGTTGTGCTTCTTGTAACTAGTCAAGCAGATCATTGATTCTTAGCAAGGGGTATTTATTCCATATTCTTACATTATTTAGTTCTCGATAATTTATGTGAAGCTGGAAACTTCTATCCTTCTTCTTCATGAATGGTATGGGAGCATCCTAAGAAGATACACTAGGCTGGATAAAGCCCTTATTCAATAACTCTTGCAATTGTTCCTTCAATTTTTTCAATTTAGTGGGAGCCATTCTATAAGGAGTCTTAGATATAGGATCAATTTTTGGAACCAAATCGATCAAAAATGATCTAGAGGTAACCCTAAAAGTTTTCGAGAAAAAACATCAGAAAATTACCTTACAACTAAATTGTCCTCCAGCTTCTGTTCCTTTTGTCGAGTATCTCTTATTATAGCTTGAAATCCTTCACATCCCTTTCTTAGAAGCTTCTTAGCTTGTAGAGTGGAGACTAACTTTAATGGAGGATATGACCCACTACATGTGAAGCCAAATTTTGGTTGGTCTGAAGTATGGAAGTTTATTATTTTCTTAAAGCAATTTGTAGAAGCATGATATGTTGTTAACCAATCTATATCGAGGATTAAGGTTCAAGGACTCGGTACCGGAGGCCGTGCCGGTCGGCTGGTAGTATGGTTCAGTATGGGTCTGTACCGGACCGGATCGGTGCGAATCGACAAAAGAGGAGGCAAATCGGGAGGAGGAAGAGAGGGAAAGAGGGGAGAGGAGGGGAAGGGAGAAGGGGGGAGGCTATGGCTGGAGAAGACGCTGGCGACGGCCACAGGTGGGCTGCCGACATGCTCGGAAGGCCGCGAAGGCTGTGGCTTCATCCCTTCTTCCACGGCCGAGAGAGAGAGAGATAGAGAGAGAGAGCGGGGAGAGAACAAAAATAAGGGAGGGAAACTTGCCGGATTGGCTACCGGAGGGCCTTTGGCTGGCCGCCAGACGACCCAATCGCGGCCTTCGACACTGCGAGGGTGAAACAGGAGCAATCGCCCATGTTTCATGAGTTTTTTTTATGAAAAAGCTGGATTACATTGAAGCCAGCACTGGATTTGCTGGCTTTACTTAAGTGAAGATGGCAATGGGATTGCCGGCTTCACTATTTTTTTACTTTTTTAAAAAAATCTTAAACAGTGAAGCCGGCAAGGGGTTTGCCGGCTTCAATGATTTTTTAGCTTTTTAAAAAAAATCAATCAATGAAGTCGGCACTGGGTTTGCTAGCTTACTATTCATCTTCGTTTTTAAAAAGAGGCCAACGTGTGAACAGAGGCGGTCGCCCTTGTTCCACGGCCGTGCCTCTGCCTGCATAGTTTTTGTCGTTTGGTGGCTATGGTAGCCATCTGGTAGACTCCGACAGCCCCTCCGCTAGCTACATCTCCCTCCGATAAGTCGCTTCCCCCCTTTCTCTCTCTCTTTCTCGCTCGATTTAAAGCCTTATCGGGCGATGCCGAGCCTTAGAGACCTCCACGGCTCTTCGGCAGCCTCAGCAGGCCGCTGCCAGCCTCCGACGGTGGTGTCCCATGTCTCCCTACCCTCCATTTTTCCTTTCCCTCCTTCGGTGTACCAATTTTTCTGGCCGAACCATGTCGGCTCCCTGCCGGTCCGGCCAGGTACGAGGTGTACGGGCTAGTACAGAATTCACTGCCGAGGATTATATCAAAATCCTTTATCTCCAACATTAGTAGGTCTACCACCGTTTCTTTGTCCGTAATATTAAGGGTGCAAGATTTGCAAATAGAATCCACCACAATAATATCCCCGCTCGGAGTAAATACTCCTAAACCAGAATCAAGTGGCACAGGTAGAATTCCACAAATTCTCCTAATGAAATTAGCGGATATGAAAGAATGTGTAGCACCAGGGTCAAATAGAACATGAGCATAATTAGATGACATTCTGATCATATCTGTTACACATTCTCGCTTTTAGCTATAATTCCAACTTAATGAGCTTCTAGATAAGATCTACTTATCAAATATGGTAAAAGAGAAGATAGTACTAGTAAATACATGTCACCACAGAATTGGAAGTATTGGCATCCTGCTGAGTAAGTGCATAAACTCCTCCTTGGGTTCTTGGCCTCTGTTGCCGTCCTTTGGTCTTGTTTGAAAGGCTTGACTAGCTAGGGCTGTCTTTTTAAATTCATAATCTGGCCGTATCATAAGCTCCTTCCTCTTAAGACATACATTTGCGTTCTACTGTTTGGCCATAATTATAACATACCCCTACAAACCCTATACAATCCCTTATAAACTGAGGACCACCACCCCTATGGCATTTGAGAACATCTGAGGGCTGCCTTCTATCTCTAGATATCATAGTGACTGGCCTCTTGTCCCTTGATTTAGCAAACTTGCTACTTTGACCTAGAGGACCACTCGGCCTAATCTTCTTTCTCAACATTCTATCTCTTTCTACTTAGGTATCATTGAGTCCTTTTTTTTACTACTAGTGCCTTGTTGAGCACCTTCTTGTATATAGACAGCTAAAAGTTGGATACTTGTTGTTTAATTTGGGTTATGAGCCCAATCTTAAACTTTTGAGCCCGATCTTTTTCCTTTTCTACTAATCTTGAAGCATAATCGGTCAGCTCTTTAAATTTGGCTGCATATCGAGTGACCAATATATTATCTTGCTTTAGCTAGCAAAACTCATACTTTTGATACACAACACTACAGGGAGGGCACTTTTCATAGAAGGCCTCTCTAAAAACTTCCAAAATGATATGTGCAACATATGTACCCAATTTTTTCCTTTCTATCTTCCACTAACTATGAACTTCTCCACATAACATGAAAGAAGTATAACAAACCTTCTCCTCATTAGAACACTTCAGCAACTCAAAGATTTGCTCTATCTCATCCAACCAGCTTTCAGCCTTTAAAAGGTGAGAGGTACCCTGAAAGGGTGGCGGTGCGAACTTCTTAAATTTTTCCAAGCTAGCACGATGCTCTTGCTGAACTCCGACATTTCTTTGCTGCTGGGGAGGAGACTGCTGATGATGCTGTGGTTGCTGCTAGTGCCCTTGTTGTTGCATAAGCTGTTGCATTAGCTGATTCTGTTGTTCCATCATCTTTTTCATATCAGTTCGAGCAGCAGTTTGCTCTTGCACTACTTCCAAAAGTGTTTGGATTAATTAGGAGTGAACTTCCTCTCCAAGGACAATTTTTGAACCTCCTTGTGTCTTTACCCCTTGAGAGCTACCAATAGAGTTGTTGATATCCTAATGTTGGTGAGCATTGCTTGCTGGCGTAGAGGGAATACTAGTTTACTGTTCAGTAGACTTTGATGCACTGGAGTCATCAGCAAACTATGCCGATCTCTTCACACATCCTCGTCCACTACCGCGAACCATCTTAGTCTACACTAACCAATATTTGCATTTAGAGTCAACCAATCGTAGTTATCAGTAATCAAAAAGAACACATGATCCGTAATTATATACCACTTAATATACACATCCAACTAGAGGCTTGCCTACCCATACTCATTTAAAGCTAGTCCTTAAGAATCTTAAACCTAAGCTTTGATACCACCTTTATCATGCACCAAACCCTGCACTTGGGTTAGCCACATGACATAGCTGCTTATCCCCTAGAGTGTAATTGTAGAGTGTATGTAAGGCCTGATAAATCTGAACCAATATTTAATTCAGAGAGATAAACAGCTAAGGCAAACCATATATCATATTCTTTACTGGAAATTAAAGTTATTTTAAAAAAAAAATACGGTTCAGATACATCGGGTATCAATTACAAAACTTAACTATTGCTATCTCTTATCAAAAATTTTCAACTCAATCCAATCTAGCTAGGTGTTCTGGGGCTCTGAAAAGAAATGGAAATAATATTATGAGCTAACAACTCAGTAAGAATTTTCTAAGGATATAGACAAGCATAAAATGATATCAAGTCTTTAATAAATATATCTATTGAGAAAACAATAGTTCAAATCTCCACAATTTGTATTCAAGCATTTGTATAACCGTCTCAACAAAGATACCAGCATGTTCATCAAGTTGCAACAGTAAATAATTTAAATATGTATGGTATTCCATCATAATGCAGCTATGATAACTTATCTCATATAACTAGATCCTCAATTCCATTCAATCAAAATTGCATTTTAAAGGATACTAGGCTTCTTAGCACAATTATTAAGCTATTATTACCATGCATTAGTTTATTATATTATATAAAATATGGATTGATTCCGATTTTCTAACTTTTGGACAATTTGCGGTCATGTTTCTACTCGTGACTGGCCATACTTAGGTACCACATTTTTGTCCGCAGTGAGGCTACATTGATAAGTATACCAAGTTCCTACCCATGATGAGGTCATATCGAAATATCATGTTCATGCCCGTAGTGGGGTCATAATGAAATATTATGTTCCTACCCGTGGAGGGGCCATATTAAAATACCACATTTCTGCTCACAGAGAGGTCATATTGAAATCGTGATTAGTCTCGACGGCCCAATTTTCAATCTTTCAATTATTTTTCTTGTTTTTTATTTTATTATCATTATTATTATATAGATATTGCATTTGATACATTCACTATAATTAAGTATAATTTAGTATCCTAAATAATCAAATTTGGATGTAATCAACATTTATATGTAAAGACGAAATATCCATAATTCTCAACATATGACATAAAATATTCATGGTCATGCATGTGGTTGTTGTTAGAAATCTTTACCTTGAACAGCTAACAAAATTCATCCAATATGCCAACTTGAACCATCGCACACCTAAAATATCCAATTAATCCTAAATCAACATTCGATGCTATGAAATTCAGAAATCACTTTTTTTTCTAACTTATATGACTATGACCTAATTTTCTTGATTTCTAAGATCCAATCTATCATTCTACCCCTATCCTAATAATCCATAAATAGCTTAAGAAATTAATAGACTAGATTTTATCTCAATTAGTAAGCCCGGAAAAGACTCCATGCCGATTTTCTCTTACCTCAGATGTTGTCCACCTATCGATAAATATAACCTAAATTAGAAAACTAGGGAAATGAATGAATTCAAGATTAATCATCAGCATAAGAAGGAATGAGAATAGATTAAAGAAGAACATAAGGATGTAGAGGGAGATAGTAGAGGGCTTGGTACATCTTTGAGAAGAATAAAAAGCGAACAAGTAGATAACTAGGTCTACAGCCAAAAGAGAAAAGGAAAGAGGGTTTTTCTTCTCTTGGTAAATTAAAGCATGGCTATGTTATCTTTTATTTGACAACAACCCATGAGGAGGGTTTTATCCCTCTTCCAAACAGAAAAATACAGCAAGAAAATGGAAAGGTAATTAATTTTGGGCTTACCTGAGTTGAGGAGGAAGAGGAGATGGTGACAACGATGAGCACGGGAAGAGGAGAAGAAAAGAAGAAGAAGGAAAGAAGAAGAAGGGAGGACGAGAGGAGATGTGGGGAGAGAGAGAGAGAGAGACGCATCGGAGAGAGCGATGGAAGGAGGGAGGGTGATGAGAGGAGAGGGACAGAGCGATGGGCACGGTGGGGGTTTCATCTGGTAACCACCTTAACAGGCAGGCCAGCTAGATGGGCCGGCTGGGCCTTGCATAATGTGGGGCGGAAGCTTCACACTTTATACTGTAAACTGGAGATGGGACTCATAGTGAGCTTACGAGAGAAGAAGCCCACTTGTTGTCATTGGTATGGTTGTCATCCAGACGAAATGATACCGATTTTGCATAACTACTCAGTTACCATAATCACTTTACTCTTAAATTATGCCAAGCCCGCACTATAAGAGTTGGAGGTTAGTTTTACAATATACATTATGGCTATTCTATGAATGAAGTCCCACACTATTTTCAAACTGACAGCTGATTTAAGCATTTCTAATTCAATTTGGAATTTTAGGTGGCTACAAGCTTCTTATATTTAAAGGTTCTATTACCTTTATATTTTAATTTTAGTTAGTACGCATTTTAGTGCATGTCCTAACGTAACATAATTTTTTGTCTCTCCCAGGAAACACATTTGTTTAAGAAATACATTAGTACTTTTTTATCAGTTAATAGCTGGAAGAATTTTTGAGTGACCACTTCATGTTTGTTATGTCTTATAACATTAAAAGGATTATGGTCTATGAAATTAAATTGCATATATTTGAGGAAATATTTTGCTCCATTCCATGCTGCTAAGTCAGCTAAATCCTTCTTATATTTGTTAACCATTTAGTAATTTGATTTTCCTATGAAAGATGCTAGGAGGAATCTATCATGCTAGTTTTTATTCGTGGTTATTTACTTTGATGGTTAATACTGACGTCGTGCATCTGATCATCAAATTTGGTGGTTTGCCCCTGTCTTTGCCTTTTTTCTTGAAAAAGGGTATCTAATCCTCATGATAAATGAATTTTGGCACCAGAGGAAAAGAAATCAATGTGTTGTAGCTTTGCTCAACCTTCTGTCTTTTCCGTGAATAATTTTGCTCAAACTTAAGTCAAAGCTCCTCTTTACTGTAAAATCTTAACAGCATTTCGTCATTTTGTGGTTGGCATTGCTCCAACAGAATTGCAAGGATCATGCTGGGACCTCCTAAACCCTCGCTGGCAAGCCTATTTGAAGTCGTGTTTGACGGTAGTCTGGTTCATCCATTTATGTAAAAGAAATGTCCAGGGACCCTCTTACATGCTAAAAGGAGACATGCCATTCTAACCACTCATTCTTACAGTTCAGAATTCTGGATTCGTTGTTAAGCATGATATCTCTCATCTCACTCCTTTTCCTTCTCCCATTTTTCTCTTAAGCATTTCATGCATGTGCCAGCTCTTTTTTTGTTCTCGATTGAATGGGAGGCAGGCAAGGCCACCAAAAATTTTATTGCTGAAGAGAGAAGTGAAGCCTGTGCCAGCTCTTGTTTCAGTTAAACAGCAATGTCAGGGCATGTGAATAACCTCCAAATTATAGGTGCCTGTCAGAAATGTATGACTTGCAGACTTGCCTTTTTCCCTTGAACCAAGACAAATTGTTAAGGGCATTTGAATTAGGTGCACTATTTTCTTCTTGTGCAAAAGCTTTTAGGCTTTCCGTTTCTCTCTTCAACTCTTTCTCCCTCCGTTTGGCATTACTTGTTTGGAAGAGGAAATCCCCTTCAATATGGTATATTCACAAGCGGAATGGTTTGCATGTGCATTCTTCTCTAACATCATCAACAGGCTTGTTGACAAGGGCCCCTCCTATCTTGGAGTCCGGTATCAGTGGCAAAGAGGCATAAAGGATAAACTGAAGAGGTTGGTCAAGAATCTTTCAAAGATTAGAAGTGTCATGGACTACGCTGAGAGGAGGAAGATCATGAACGATGGCCTCCAACTGTGGCTGTGGGAGCTCTAAGATGCTGCTTATGATGTTGAAGATGTGCTTGACAAGTTTGATTATGAAATCCTTCAAGAAAAAATTTACGGCCAGCAGCAGGTAAGTTTCTATACTTCTCTTCAGAATTTTGCCACTTGCTCACAATCTATAGCAAGACGACTAGTTTTTGCTGATGAACACCTTAATGAGTTAAAAGAGATTGTTGAGAGATTTGATGGCATTGCTTCTGGTGTGGAGCTGGATAATAATGGCATAAAGCATCAAAACTGAGATCATGAATCATCATGAGACTAGCTCCTCTATAACTAAACCAAAGGTGTTTGGGAGAGAGAGAGAGAAAGACCGCATTAGTAAACTTGGCCATTCATGCAGCTGATGAATGTAAGTAAGAGGGATGTTTCTGTTCTTCCTATCATTGGCATGGATGGTGTGGGGAAAGACAACTCTTGCTTAGTATGTCTACAATGATGTCAGAGTGGAGATGGATCTTGATATTGCAAAGATCATGGGCATGATGGGTGGAAAAATATTGAAGGGTTTACAAGAAGAGGACTGTTGGCCATTCTTCAAACAATGTGCATTTGGTGATAGGAACTTTGAGGAGCATCCAAGATTGGAATCACTTGGATGGGGGATGGCTAAGAAGCTAAATGGTTCACCTTTGGCAGCCAAGACAATAGGAAATCTTTTGAAGTCTAGGTTAGAGGAGGATCACTGGGAAGCAATCTTGAAGAGTGAGCTGTGAGAATAACATGGTGAAGATGACATTTAGTCAGTGCTGAGGTTAAATTACGAGCATCTACCACCATGTCTGAAGCAGTGCGTTTGTTATTGTTCTATCTTTCCGAAGAATTACATGTTCAAGAAAGATAAGCTGGTACAAATGTGGATTGCGCAAGGTTTTGCTCAAGCAAACAGAGGAAGAAAGAAGATGGAGGATATAGGAGGTGACTACTTCAATGAATTAGCATGGAGATCTTTCTTCCAACTCACATGGGACAACACGTATGTGATGCATGATCTTTTTTTTTTCTCTCTCTCTCTCTCTCTCTCAAAAAAATGCTTTATCATCAAGGATGAGTCATCCCACAAACTGTTAACCACTTGTCCGTCAAAACTTATGACCTCGTGTAACCCACAAATTTAAGGGGGTGTTTGGTTCGCAGCTAGAATCAGAATCGGAATTGGAATGGAAATAGGAATGGCCATATTCCTCAAAGCGTTTGGTTCGTGATTAGGATCGGAATTGGAATTGGAATGGGGAATTGAGTCCTTATGGGAGAGTTGGGATTGGATTTTAAGGGGATTGGGCTATTTCCACTTGGAGTTGTAATCGAAATCAAACCCCCCCCCCCCCCCAAAAAAAAAAAAAAAAACTAAACAACCCTCGAAAGCTTGAGGACCCTCTTATTCTTTGTATTTATGATGCTGATGATGAGTTTTATATCATGCTTTGGGGCATGTTCAAAGTGTTGAAAAGTCTGCGCTCGCTGGATCTTTTGTTGGTTGGGCTTCTTAAAAAATATTAATGATGCTAAATCTGAAACTTTGTGAATGTGTGTCAAGCTGCTGACACCAAAACTTCTGCTCAGTCTAATAGTTAAGGTATTGATGTGTACAATACATTTAGTCAAGAATCCTGACATAATCTAGAGACGAATAGATGTAAGATATAAGCAACTGAACTTTGAAAGATTTTGTTGTTGTTTTGCTTTTTAATAGTTTGAAGGAGTGAAATCATGAAAATACAGAAGCATAAAGCATCCATAATGCAAACAGCAAATATAGCAGCACTATTTCCTAGTTTGGGATTGGCAGTTAGGAATTTCATTGTTTTAGGGTAAGAAACAAGTTATTGTCACAAATTATTATCAAGCACGTGTGCGGTTATGCTTATTGATTTTGCATTTTTTTTTTCCTTTCTCTTTTTTTTTCCTTTCTCTGTGCATGTGCATGTGATCATCACAAAAATTTGATTTCAGTTTTCTTTCAATGTCTGTATTAACCCAGCTCAGTTTTCTCAAAATTTCAAGTCATATACGTTAGTTGCAGTTTTCCATTTGTAGCCAACCTCATCCTTGATACTTTTCTCCCGCAGCAGGTATTATTCCCATGTAATAACATGAATGTTTGATCATGTATCATTTATGAATCTCTGTATGTTAGCTAGTTTTTACTTGATCTGCTTTTCTGTCTATCTTGGATGAAGAGTTTGTCAACATAGGTATAGGTATTGGCATCTGCATTTCTTGCATTTATGAAGCCCAAGGATTGGCAAACCCAAAATGATAGGATATTAAACTCCTGTAAAACATTTTTCCTTTTCATTTGATTATTTGATTTGTCACACTTGAGATTTATATTGGTACAGAAATAGCACTAGGAACTTACGAGTCATATTTAGGAATTTTTGTTGAGATTTCTCATATCTTTAATAGGGAAAAAAATGAAAAAGAAGGCTTTGGCAACCATTCTTATCTAAGCTGTTGGGCGTAGACATCACAAAATCTTCTTCACCATCCAGACCTAATTAGATTCACGTCTTCCACAAGTAAAGCCTTCTAGAATCTTTCCTGACAATCAAGTTTCATCTCGTCTTCTATGTTTTCCCTTTAACATGATGACAAAATCCAGGCTCCTTATGAGAACCTATGAAAATTTTCACAAACCTGGACTTTACCATCTCACTTGGTGCTCCATCATTACATAATCTATTGGTTTAAAGTCCTTCACTGGTTTCAATGCATTCATTCATTAGCTATCTTTTTTAAGTTCTTAGGCATGTGCGAGGCTATCGTTTTTAATTTTTATAACACATTCAGTTCAACATTTCTTATCTTGTATGCACATAATCAAATCATTGGCCTTACTAATTGTCTAACATTCTTAATTATAACAGAAATGTCAGACTTACTATCAGCTCATCATTTTCTCTTCACTTTCAAAGGCATCTGAGATGCTACACAACAACCGAGAAGTACTTCTTCACTTCATCTGCATTTCTTATATATATTTATTTAGTTTACCTATCAATCATTTTAATATTATATATACTATATTCAAATTCTGGTATTTCTTGGTTTATTAAGAACTTAGGCATTTGCTTAATATGCTTCAATTCCATGTACTATGTGTTCACTATGATTCTCTTAGATCCTTTGAAGCTGTTTTTTTCCCAATTTTATTATCTCATCTATCAACATTATATCGTTAACCAATAACCCATGTTACCTCCTATTTGTTCATCCATGACAATGCAGGAAAGCAAGAGCTTAGGGGCACCCTTTGTGCACATCTGTAGCGAATGAAAAAGAATTTTTGGATTTTTTTTTTTTTTGATAGCTGAAAAGCTTTTTTGGGATATATGTGGACCTACCTTTATGTTCTTATTCTAACCTTATGGCTTGCGACTTAAAGTTATGAAGTTGCAAATTTGCTAAAGTATGCCAAATTCAAAGTTACTGAAAACCTTCTCAAGGGATTCCAGTGGAACATAGTTACTAACATAGATCGCATGCTCATGGGTTGACAGCTTGAACATGCAATCTCTATCATATGACCATATTATATGGCTTCATATTTGGTTACATGGACAAACTAATTTAGAATACAACCATTTAATTCGACATGCATGATTGAACTTTGGATCACTGCAAATCCTGATATGCTGATACTCTCATGGATGCCTAACATTTTTAGCTCTTTATTATATTTTGAAGGGAAAAATCTGGAAAAATCATGGTTCGGCGTACCAAACCATACAGCCCTGTACTGGGCATGGGTACCGTACTGTACTGGTAGGCATACTGATACTTATTACGGGAGATTGTACCAAGTGTCAGAATCACGAATCTACTAGTATCAATGTTGTACTAACATGACACCAGTATGGGTACTAAAACTGTATCAATGTTATAGCATGCTATTGATAATTCCTAAGAATAATATGATTCCTTTAGTAGGCTTAACCATCCATGTATTCCAGTTTATATACCAAGAATCACAAGAATGCGGAAGAGCATCTGTTTGTGTCAGCTTACATTGTTCAGCATGTGGCTTAGTTAAAATTTAGAACCATGGTCAGATAGATGTAGGCATGGGCATTCTAACTTGCTTCTTTCAAGGCTTATTAGCTATGAGCTGTGATCAAATCTTTCCCCTATCCTTTCAATCCTCTGTTTCAGGTGTAATAGACTAATAAATACTAGCATATTCATACAATGACGTTTCTTTCTCTTTTTTTTTTTTGTTAAAAGAAAAACATCAAATGAATTGTTATTTTTACCATGATTCCTGTTGGATTCGAATTTCATATATAAGAATGACATCAGTAGCTGTAACTTTTTTACGGGACATTTCTTAAAGAGAGGCCCAAAGTCATGAAACTTCACCTTTTCATGGTACATGTCTGAAATTGAAAACTATTTTGAACAAATGGGAACTTACAGGATTGGCCTGTTGCTTAGACTTTCTCATCGTCTTAGGTTTCTGATTATATATATTAATGATTTAAGACCATTGCTGGTATGTGAACAAATCCATCTAATTCTCAGCCTATACTCATCACACTTTAATTTTTCATTTATTTTATAATTTTGCAGTGACATTTCAGAAAATCTGGGGACAAAATGATTGTTGAGTAAAGTCAGGAAAGCCATTTCACAGGTTGCCCTGTTTTCCCACTTGCATCACAAGACTCCCTTTTTTTGGGCAGTCCATCCATTTCTTGCAATGGTGAAGCTTGTCATATCATCAACAAATTCCTGAAGGATGTGAAGAGGAAATTAAGTTGGTAAACATCATATTAGAAATGTAAGATGCTAGATAAGATGCATATCAGAACCATCAATATCCCAGATCTCAGTGAATGGTCATTTAAGTTGAAGCTGCTGCTAAATCTAATGAAAAAATTTCTTGTTTTTCCAAGAGCTCCAGTAAATGTCGGAATATACTTCTCTCAGAACTGGAAGGTACTTAAGGTACTTCCTTTCAACTTTTTTACTCATATTATGCTGAATTTTGTATAACAGTTCAGGTAGCTTATTTTGTTTCAGCTTTTACCATTTTACAGATATAAGGTGACCAGGGATAGATGATGATAAAATTTTCTGCCCTAGTTTTGTCTTCAAAGAAGTTTAATAGAGTTCCAAAAAGGCAATGTCGTGAATGGTAGCTGGGCAGATGGTGGTCTCATCTTCAATTTCCCAATCAACTTTGCTTTAAGGTTTGTTGCAACCCTGGACAAATCTGATATGAAGACCTATTTATTTATCTTGTTATATGGTTAAAAAGATAAGACCCTAGGCTCCCATGGTACCTTCTTAAGCGACCCTGGGCTTTCTTTCATTTGGATGTCATAAATTATATTTAAATAGTCCTTAATGCGTCTGCAGCTTACAAGTTATGTTAGGGTCTTTATGGTTTATGTAGAAAGCATGGAAATGGAAGCTACAGGTGAAAATAAGAGATCCTTGTGAGTCTTCCTTTCTGATAACTTGTTAGAATTTTAAACTGTATGCATATTCATAATCTTGATTAGTCAACTGAATGCGAATGCTAGAACAGTGTCTTATGACACTCATGTGAAACATAATATTTCAGACATTGCTAGAATTAGAGTGCATAAAAGAGCATTCCCTCATCATAACAAGCCACGAATCCCTTGCTGCCAGGACAGAGCCCCGTAGTCTATCATTAGACTTTCCATTTAAACTAGCTTATCATTATTTAAACAGCATCATTAAGGTCATCTCTTTTGTTCATGTACGTTTTCACTTCAGATGTCTTCACCCTCAGAACTTCATGCATGATCTGCATTAAAGCTCTAATATGGAAGCCTAAGCTTGAGCCTTCTTTCTATGGAATCTCCTCTTATTCTGTTAAGAACTAATTTTGAACACTCATATTTGTCTCACAAAAACATATAGAGGTGTGCTTAAGCTGCACTGGTAAATTATGATTATTCCCTGGACTTGATATGTTTGCTAATTTTTTTTTTTATAAAAAAAATAGAAGTATATAAATAAAGTAAAAATCGTGATCACTACAGGTTGCTCCCTTAATATCTTTGAGGGGGAAAAGAACACTTCCTATGGGTACATGTAGGGGAATAAATGTAGCAGTGACATCGTGGTAGGTGGAGGTAGAAGTGTCTAACGTGGTTACATATAGGGGCACAAATGTGACACACTAATTTTTTTTGTATTAAATGTAGAGTTGAAATCGGATCCGATAATTAGTATATTCATGTTCATATTTATTTTGTTTGATGAATATAGATATGGATATATATATTAATAAGATATAAAAATTTATATTTATATTTATTTTAAATTGATATAGATGTAAATCTGAAAGTATGGATGTAAGTTGGATAATAAATTTGTGACGATAGAACCAAAAGCATTACTAAGTAAATGATTAATTAAATTAATAGTATGTTAACATGGTTATATATATTTTTTTTAAAAGTTATGATATATAAAATTAAATAGGTTTATAAATAGAATGAATATTTGGATACTATCTATATTTATATTTATTTTTTTAATAGATATAGATATAAATATATATATATATTAGTTAGATGCTTAAATTCTTATTCATTTTCGGGTATGAAAATAGATTTGAATAGATTCAGATATGAAATGGATTTGAATGGTTATTTTTCGGTTCACTTTTATCCCTAACTAAATGGGCTCTCTTTGTGGGCTTGATATGCGAAATACTTGCAACTTTAAATAGAGGTTTATTTAGGAAAATGGAAGGGCAAACGTGAAGGCTAATTTAGTTTGTTAAGGCTCGATTGTTATCAAAATAATTAAAATGTTCAGCTCTAAGAAGCTATGTTTAGGAAGAGGTTTACAAAGAAAAATACCGCTCTATTTTTATTTTATTAAAATAAGCTATTTATTCTTTTGAAATAATCTAATTTAAATTTTGCTGAATAAAGAATGCAGCAAATCATCTCTCCCTACACCATGCAAATCAAAGGTTTTTGTGTGAATTCTATGATTAACAGATAGCTGGATTTGGCTGCACTCAGGAGGATCTCTATTTTGATCTGGCCAGTTCTAGATTGAATGATAGAAGTTTTACATTAATGATATGCTAATCTACTATCTCCAAATTTCTTACGTATTAAAAATCATATGGTCTAGAGATGCACAGTCCTAATGTTAAATAATAAAAAAAAAACATGTATCTTTTCTAATCATTTAAAGTATCAAATTTTTTAATTATTTAAGATATAGATAAGAAATTTTTAAATTATATAATTTTTGATCTATAAGTAATTTAAAGATAGTAAATTATATTCGATAATTTGGATCATTGATGTGGATTAGACAATAATATCCATTATCAAATTTAGATCCATCCAAATCCAAGCAGCGATCTATTTGGGTGTGGTACATACATTCATATTTTATTATATTATATAGAATTTTATATAAGCTAGTATAATGTATAATATAAAATTAATAATATAAAATGACCAATTCTTATAATTGAGGTTTGGCACATTCTTTTATTTCATTGTTACATATTGATAGAATTCCAAAGATTTTTTAATTTTTTATTAATAAAATTTTAATAATTTTTCAAACTTCTCATATTTATTTATATACTTCTCATGATTACTTGGTTAATTTGGATAGCTCCGGCTTGATTCATCAGATTTGGTAAAAATCTTAAAGATTCTTTCAGTTTTTTAGTATTTATTTAGCTAATTTGGATAACTTTGTCACTAATGAATTTCTAGATCACGAAAATTTAAAAATTGATTTATAAAATTTTTATATGTATTAAATTTATTTATAAATATATTAAATATATATATAATCGCTATATTCAATAAGTATCTTTGTTTTTTTCCTCACATTTGTCACGTCCTTGGCCAACTATAAAATTCCCGTCTGCATCATGCTAGAGACTTCTTTGGCATTTTCTTAACCACCGCAAGGATGTGTCTTTAATATCCATCCACTAGCTAGGATTCTTCTTGGTGCTGACAACGTGACGTTATAATTCAATTGTTTTATCTATTTATTTATCTATATATATAATTTAATAAAATTAAATATATATATATATATATATATATATTAGATTTTGATCGATCGAAATTTAATCTATATTCGATCGAATTTTCGATCGTTCAATCAACATCTTCGAGTGCACGTTTGAAAAGATATATTGATTAAAAAATTGGACATGTTTCTACATTTTAAAAAAAAAATTTATCTTAAAAATTTTTTTAAAAAAATAAAATCTGAAAAAAAGTATGAAAAAAATTTTTAAAAAATTATCTAAACATGAAAAAAAATTTTAAAAAAATTATAGATGCAAGGCGTTTGGAAAAAAAAAAAAAAAGTATACGCACCTTCTTTTTCTATCTCTCTCTTTTTTTTTTTTTTTCAAGGCATCCATGCTTGTAATTTTTTCTAAATTTTTTTTAGATTTTTTTCAGGATTTTTTTTCTAAATTTTTTTATTTTTTTTTAAATTAATTTTTTTTATTTTTTTAGATAGATTTTTTTTTTATTTTTATTTTTTTGATGCAGACGAATATTTTTTTTTTTTTCAATCGAAAGCATTCAAAAATGCACATCAAACGGTCGAAGATCTGATCGGATATAGATTAAGCTTCAATTGATTAGAGTCCAATCTATTTCTCTCTCTCTCTCTATATATATAATTATTAAATTTATTAAAATTAAAATATTCTGATCAACCTTTTCTTCGTTGGCCAACCACAGGATTCCCGTCTGCGTCACGCTAGAGACTTCCTGTTTTTTTTTTTGATAAGGCACGCTAGAGACTTCTTTGGCGTTTTCTTTACCACCACCAGGATGTCTTTAATATCCATCCAGTTGCTAGGATTCTTCTTGGGTGCTGACAAGATAAGATAAGGTTATAATGTTTTTCCACTTGTTTCATCTAAAAATACATAATAATACTGCCTTGCGCCAGAGACTTGTTTGGCTTTTTGTTAAGCACCACCATGATGTGTCTTTAGCATCCTTCCGCTTGCTAGGATTTTTCTTGGGTGCTTATAACATGAGGTCGTGATGTTATTCCACTTGTTTCGTCTGAAAATATGTGATAATACTACTATACTTGCTGGAGGCTTCAAATTCTCTAGCCGGCGGTGGACCATAGCTTGTGGAAGTAGGGAGGGATGCGACATCCAAGAACACGTGATGGAAATCTTTGTATTGCCACAATTTACATTTTTTGCTTTTTTTTTTTTTTGGTAAGAACAAAGGATCGGGATTAGATTAAGTAATAAGGTGTAGTTGTATACATAAGGAACGTGAAAACCAAAAACCGTAGAAATTCACATTGATCAACAAAGCAAGAAGAAAAGTTATAACAACATTGCAACAAAATAAGAAAAACCAAGTTGATTGATATGGCCAACGAAAAGATTGTCCTTTATCCAAAAAAAAGGGAAAAGATTGTCGCATATACTCCCAGGCTGCTGCTGTGAGAAGTACTTCCAGTGAACACAAAATAGGCAGTCTTGCATTTGCTCTAACCCATGTCAGCATAGATAGGCCTACATAGTTCTGTGGTAATGGGAATAGCAACAGATAGCACAATACAGATGGAGTTGCATTTGCATATGCAACCCAACACAACAGAGAAAAGCCAGAAGAGTCCTATAACAAATGTAGTCCACTTAGCATACATAATTGAACTTAGAAGCCATCAGTGTAATACAAATGCAGCCAGCCCATCAATTCGAATAAGAAGGTCAAAGTGTAGAAAGTCCCCGAAAATCAGCATCCATTGGAATATATAAAGGTGCAATAGGCCAGCAATGGAAGGCAAAGCCCAAAATCTGAAACAAATAATACGTATTGCCGCACACACAGCAACAGCATTAGGAGAAAATAGCAGCTTCTGAAATAGCCTACTTGCTTTTTCTTTAAGAAACTCCTGAATCAGGACGCGATCATCTAGATGGGGAGAAGATCAGCATAGGTTTCATACTTTAATCTCTTAATTGAGTTAGAACCCTCATCTTTTCTGTCATTTGATTTAGGTAAATAGCTTGAATGAGGTTTAGGTTACGAAAAGCCTAAAGCTAGAATTAGTTTGACGATCCAAAAGTCCAGAGATTTGAAAATTTGGAAAATTAGTAAATGTTTAAATTAGTTCTACTTGATGGGGTGGTTGATCATGGATGAATTGGTTCCCAATTTATTGAGGATAATTAACTTTTGTAATGATGCTAATTATTAATCTTTCTTTAATTGGATATGTTATGTATATTTTGCATTAATTGACACATTTTTTTTCCATTGCCAATAAAGATAGGAATCCCCTTACATGCTTACTCATATAGATATGTAATTTCTGGTGCATGCGTATTATGGTAAGATATACTAGATTGTGCATGGAACATGACAATATTTCGTGCTTTGATATTGTGAGCATGATGGTCATATTCATCTAACCAAATTGTGACTTGCATAAGTGGATGGTTGGGTAAGATGCCTTGGACCTAACTATGTTTATTATTTACCTAAGCTGGGAAATATAATTGTGGCTAGTATAAAATCAAAAATAACTTAATAAATTTGATATGCACTCTTGAATTGGATTGGTGGGCATGGGCTTTGGATTAGTCTTATTCATCTCATCAATGGCAGAAATGTGATATCATAGAGCGCCTTGTTATGTGCTAGAGTGTGATATCATGGATTGTCTCGTCAAGGGCTAGAACATAACTCTATGGATTGTCTCATCATAGGTTGGAGTATGATACCATGAGCCCTGTCAGATTTTTTTATCCAAATTTTCTATAAGCTCCTGTGCCACGATCGATTGTAGCTTCGAGGAGCTGCAGGGCATGTCGGCTTGATAAGTTTAGCTGGACGGTATTGGAGATGGATTGCCTGAGCCTCATGCATTGCAGTGGCATTGCATGATCGTGCTGTGGAGATTTAGTTTGTATTGTACTGAAGGACAACTTGGTGGGTTGTAGATCAGTGGCATAGTGGTTTGTCATGGCATGGAAGTATGCTGAGGATAGGGACATCTTGGGTGAGTAGTACTTGGCTTGAGGGCAAAGCCTGAAGTTGGTACAAAGGTGCCGAGTTGCGGAGCACTCTTGGGAAGAGTCTATATTCAGGCATGAAGGTGCGTATGAGTATTACGGTCGACTCGATGGGTCGGGTTGCTTGCGAGCACTTGAGGGTGTCGCATGTGTTCAGTGCAATAGAGTTGTCAGGCAGAGGCATAGAGGGATATGCTTGGCTTATGTGGCTGGACTGCTGTGTACTTAATGGTATGTCCGAGGGAAGAACTCAGAAGAGCTGGCCTTGGTGTGTGATATAATAGGGTGCCACACAGGTGTATGGGTAAGAAAATACTCACCCCATGACAGTTGGTCAAGGGCAGAAATCAGGATCGTGGCTAATCCAAAGCTAAAAAACAACTTAAATTATTTATTGTGTACATTTAAAATGTTTGCTGAATCTCTTGCCAAAATATTATAAATTGATAACAAATTAATTATTTTGAACAATTGTTGAATGGATTTCTTAGTTTTGTTGTGTATGATTCATTGATATATATTGTGGCCCATTGAATAATGGAAATAAAAAATTTCCAATGTTGATTATGTAGATTGTGCATTCCATGATAATAATATTCTATTATTTTTTCAATCATTAAATTTGTTGTGGACTAATTGTTATTAACTATCATTCGATTATTATGTAGTACTCAGCTATAGATTAGGATTTATTGAGAGGTGGAATGGTTAAGCATCTCTGATAATAATTGAGTGTTTGAAATTTATAGTTGAATAACTCTTGTTATATGTTGATGTTGGGATTATTTTATCTTTTTATAATGATGATTATTTTTTTTTATATTTTTCTGGGTATAATGTTTAATTTAGATTGGCAGGTCTTGTAAACTTTTAGAGTTATGTTTTATAAAATGTGCAACCATATCACCTGCTACTTTATGGATCGGAACATAACAAACAAACAGATATTAAAAAAAATATTAATTTATTTTGTAGCCCTTATATGTTTCTATTATACTCATTCTGATACCGATACTGATTTTAAAAAATATACATATAAATTTTGGTATTCAAATAATTATTTATATTAAAGAAATATAAATATGAGTATAAATATATTGATATTCGACGTCCAGTTCCGACTACAACTTTCAACCTCTGGTTTGCGTTTATCTTCAAGTCTGAGTATTCAATACGGTGCCTTTCAAGCCGGGTGGGTCCAGATTCATGCCGCCGTCTTGGACGGAGCTAAGGGCAGTTAGATTCCATCCACAACCCTTCAAACTCCTGAGGAGCGACGATCTCCACTTTGATAATCTGTTGAACGATATTTTATCGCAATTTAGCATCATTTCTCACACATCCGCACAAGAATGGTAAACCATGGTTATCATCGATCCTCCCATCCCTTTCGCACATCTAAATATTTGATTTTAAAAACCCTCACCTGCTTTGACGTGTCCGTAACGGATACGGCACCTAACCCCGTTTACTTCTTGTGCACCTAATTTCCTTTGCTTTTCTCCTATAAAATATAATTTTTTTGTCTTTTTGTTCAAGATTTTCTTTTCATAACCCTAACCTCTTGCTAATGGAAGCGATAAAATCAGGACTAGACACTCTCTCTCCAAAGGGCGTTCTCAGATATGGCGGAGAGGTTGACGGTTGGAGATTGGTTCGGCTCTGTTATTATTCGTAAGCTGGTCGCTGATGTCCGCTCCATTGAAGAGGAAGGCCCTTTCCGTTCAGAGATTCAGAATATGCTGCGAAGACTACCGGAGCTCCTTAGACAAATCCAAGCTCGGATCGATGATGCTGAGGAAGAGCGGACTGGAAGTCTCCAATCTTTGAAGTCACTCAAAGATGTTTTGTATGATGATGCTGAGGAAGGGCGGACTGGAAGATTCCCAAGCAAGGCGCTCAAAGATGTTTTGTATGAGGCGGACGACTTGCTGGACGAATTTCGTTTCGAAATCCTTTCCACAAAGATGAACGGTGACAAGAAGGTGTGGCGGTTTCCCAAGAAGGTGCGGTTCCGTCATTGCCTCATGAACTTAAAAAATCTCCTGAGTAAACTTGAAATTTTGTGTATCCCAAAGTTTGCGTTTTATACTCTATATGTTGACATCAGTAAAAAGAAGAGAACCGAAATCAGGAGGATTTCCACTTCATTTATGACCGACATTGTTATCGGGCGAGAAGATGAGAAAGAAGAGATAGTAAGAACATTGTTGAGTTCAGATACTAAATCCTGGGACAACCGAGGGGTTGGGAGTAGCAGTGGTCATGTCTTCGGTGTCCTTCCATTAGTAGGCATAGGGGGGATTGGCAAAACAACTCTTGCACAACTTGTTTACAATGACGAGAGAGTGAAGATGCATTTCGACATAAGAGCGTGGTGTTGTGTGCCTGATAATTTTGACATCAAAACGATTTCAAAAGAGCTGTCAGATGATCTCTCCGATACTAGTTCTGATACGGAAACCATTATTATGGTTATTCGGCTTGCTTTGTCAAACAAGAAATTTTTTATTGTCTTTGATGATGTATGGGATGAGACACCTGCCCATTGGGAAATACTGCGCAACATCTTACGATGCGGTGCAAGAGGGAGCAAGGTTTTGGTAACAACTCGTAGTGCACGAGTTGCTGATATTATGCGCACTATGGACACTATAATGGTGAGAGGTCTATCAGAGGATGAGTGCCGGGCCATTTTTAAACTTTTTGCATTTGGTGATGGGAATCTAGAGTATTTACTCAAAAAAGATGGGAATCTAGAGTATGAGGAATGGAAGAAATTGGAGCCTATTGCTATGCAAATTTGTAGAAAGCTTGGAGGTTTACCATTAGCAGCCAAGGTGTTAGGGTCTCGATTACGAACCGAATTGGATGAGAATTACTGGAGAGCAATCTTGGAAAGTGAATGGTGGGAGCTAGATCTTGTTTCAGAAGGGGTGTTGCCAACTCTCAAGTTGAGCTATCAACACCTAAATGCTAATTTGAGACAATGCTTTGCTTACTGTTCTCTTTTCCCTAGGGGATACATGTTCGAGAGACTTAAGTTAGTCCAGATGTGGCTAGCACAGGGTTACATTAAACTAGATGAGCGAGAGGAAATGACAGCAGAGGATATTGGGAGCCAGTGGTTTGATGAACTAAGGGATAGGTGTTTCTTTCAACCTGCAGAGGAAAACAGATATGTAATGCATGATATGATGCACGATTTGGCAGTAACTATCTCTTTGGATGATTGCTTTGTAGTTGAAGATGAGTCGGAAAATATTCCATGTAGGGTTCGCCACTTAGCTATCAGGACTGATAAATTGGATGTGCTTGAGGAAGTGAGTAAATTTAAATGCTTGCGTACCCTTTTGTTCTTTGGTGATTATGAATTTTCTAAGGTTCCTGAAGACATGTTCAAATATCTGAAAGGCCTGCGTGTGCTGGACCTATCTTCAACTCCTATAGAAAAGTTACCACATGTTTTCGGTGGCTTATCACATCTCAGGTACCTGGACATTTCGAACACGAAAATCAGACTGCTTCCTACAACTTTTTCTAAGCTTTGCAATCTACAAGTGTTGAATTTGCAAGGATGCCACTTTCAGGAGTTAGCAAAAGGCATGAACAAATTAATTAACCTGCGATATTTGTATGGAGATTCTGAAATTGTTTCTCAGATAGACAGGATCGGAGAACTAACTAATCTTCATTACTTAGAGGAATTTCCTGTCAGACAGAAGAGGGGGCATGGAATAGGAGAGTTAAAGAACTTAAAGAATCTTCAAGGGCAACTTTCAATTAAGAGTCTTGAGAATGTCAAAACTAAGGAGGAGGCCATGATGGCTGAGTTGAAGAATAAAACGCGCCTCAATGCATTACAGTTAGAATGGAGTTCAACAAGAAGAAACCAACCTGATGTGGAGAAAGAGGTACTTGAAGGGCTCCAACCACATCTCAGCCTTAAAGAGCTAAGCATTCTGCACTATGACGGTATTGTGTACCCAGATTGGATGGCGGGGAATCAGTGTCTCATCAACCTAGTACGTATACGTCTCTGTTTTTGTCACAGATGGGAAAACCTCCCATCTTTTGGGCAACTTCCCGTGCTCAGAATTCTGCATTTTGAAAATATGCCAGCACTAACCCGAATTGGTGATCAGTTTTATGGCAATGTTGATATGGTCTTTCGATCTCTGAAGCAGCTGACATTTTTTGGTTTGAAGAATTTGAAGGAATGGTCAGAAATAGATAGGCATCAGTTCTTTCCGCGCCTCCGTCAAATCCAGATTAAGGACTGCTGGAGCCTAACAAAATGTCCCTTCCTCTCCATTGACTCATCAGTTGAAGAGCTTGAAATCGACTACTGTGGTGACCTCAGCATCGCATTGCCTGGATGTCTACAGAAATTCACTTCTCTGACTCTCTTGGTGATATCTCGTTACCACCACAGAACATCTATTAGTTTGTCCATCCTCAACAAACTTGAGAATCTACACCTTGAAGACTGCCCAGAGCTGAGCATACCAGATGGGCTTCACTCTCTTGCTAACCTGAAGAAACTGCATATTGAAGGATGTCCCATGTTGAATGAGTCCTCACTGCCTAAGCAACCAGATGTGGAGAAGGGCTTGCAATCTCTCACTGATCTCTGCATGGATGACAGTATCCTACTTAATGACGGATGGGTTCTTTTAGGAAGCCTCTCTTCACTCAGGATTTTGAATTTCCAGCACTTTAAGCATGTTGGTTACTTTAGCAAGGAGCAGGAGTTGTGGTTTCATCAACTAACCTCCATCCAAGAGTTAGGGATATCCTATTGTCTCAATCTCGAGCGCCTGCCTGCTGAATTGTCTCCACTTTTATCCCTCAAGAAACTGAGTATAACAAACTGTCCCAAGATTATGTCACTGCCAGAGAATGGCTTGCCTATTTCGCTTGAAGAATTGCAGATCTCAGGATGCCCAACATTGGGAGAGCGGTGCTCAGGAGAGAATGGATCTGATTCACCAAAGATTGCTCACATCCCTTTCATAACTATAAAGCCATGAAGAAGCCTCATGACAATAAAAACTGGACGTGACAGCTACCCCGATGCTTTTGGTATGTGTTCGCTCTCTCTTTCGGTTACGTTTTGCAATTTTACGAGATGATTCCAAATCATAGTAATATTAAAGGATGATAGCCTATGGATCTCTTTTAATTTGCCTTAATCTTCTTCCTTGAATTGTTTTCCAGTTAATCTTATTTTGCTTAAAGAGCTTAATTTCTTGTGGAAGATTAAAGAAAATCTCTCCTTAAAATAAAATAAAATAAAATAAATAAATAATACAAAATTTCTGTAAACTTTTCAAAACAACACACTGAATTGAAGGTCGCATGTTAATTTTTCATGGCGGATGCTTCTCTATTACTCTTTCTTTGTTATTGCTTCACCTGCAAAGTTATGGAGGTTCAACGTATCTCATGTTTGAACACAAATTTTCCACTTTAATACATACATTTTAATGTTTAATTATCTTGCACTTGATCGGGACTTTCTACTTGTTGCTACAATGTCAGTGCACGTCACTTGCATGCATAAATATAATTTTTGGCAAGTTTTATGGCTTGTGTGACAACTTGAGCTTGATCTTTTGTCATAGTTGTTTATGAGCAATTGATGTGGCTGGCTACAATTGTCAGGGATCTGTCGGAAATTTGGAAGGAGAGCAATTTGAGAATTCTCGCTGAAGACTTTGCTAGCTTGTTTTCAGGCTTGAGCTCCATCGAGGCTGTTTGTCTTTTCGGTGCCCTATCCGAGACCCAAGGAGCAAGTTGTGTTTCTTACTTGGGATTTTGATCACAACACGATGGAGGTAGGTAGTGCTGCCGTTTTCTTCTTCTTCTTCTTCTTTTCTTTTTTTTGTATATATAAAGGCGAGATTGCTTCTGTTATGCTGTAATTGGTTAGGTTATTGCTTTATTTCCTAAATGAACCGGAGTATTCCTTATCCATGCTCTGGAATTATGGGTGCCATGAATTTCACTTTTGTGATGTAAAGTTTGGTTGGCCTACATGACTGGTAGCATGATTTGATGAATATTAATAATGCTGTGGCAACTGCAATTATGGAAAATCTAGCAATTGAATCTATTGTAAGAGATATCTTTGATAGGGACACCCATCTCCCATTTTTCTCTTTAGTAGGTTATGACCCCATTTGATGCGTGGGATGTGAGGCTCGGAGAGATTTGAGAGATATCAAAATCTGGCCAACTCATAGTGTCACAATACACACAAATCTCACACAGATGGTCATCATAGTTTTTTTATAAATAGAGCACTGATGTTGATCCTTTATATATAAAGCATTGTTCCAAAAGAGATGGAAAGAGAAGAGAGAGAGGGAAACGAAAGGACATGGAACAAAAGCTAGAATTCGATTGTCTAACAGCAGATCGTTTAGAGTTTGCTATCCTCATGTATCTGCATGACAATTCAGAAAGGTGGAACTTAGCCTAGCGCAAGTCTCACGCCATGGATGTGGTATCATATTCATATTATCAGGACAATAGAAATCCATAAAATGAAAATTTTGTAGCTAAAGAAGAATCCTTCCGATTAAAAATCTTCAAACCCTACAAAATATTATGCTTCTACCAAAGATTGGGCACTCAAAACCTCAAAGGACCAACTCACACCACCACACCTCATACAAAATCCCATATGCTCTAGAAAAAGCCCCAACCGAAACCTAAGAAGCCCCTCCGATCTCCCTTAGGTTCTCTCCTTCCCCATAGATACAGAAATCCATAAATTGAAGATTTTGAAGCCAAAGAAGAATCCTTTCGATCAAAAATCTCCAAACCCTACAAAATATTTTGAAGCCAAAGAAGAATCCTTTCGATCAAAAATCCTCAAACCCTACAAAATATCATGCTTGTAAGATTAAGCTCTCAAAACCTCAAGGGACCAACTCACACTGCCACATCTTGTACAAAATTCCATACGCTCCAGTGAAAACCCCAATCGGAACCTAAGAAACCCCTAAGATGTCCCTTAGGGTCTCTCCTTCCCCACAGATCTTCCAAAAAAAAGGATTTGGTATCATATTCACATTATAATCTTCTAGAAAATGGCTAGAGATCCAGGATATGCCCATTGATCACTCTAAAAATCAAATTTTGAGTCCCGATTCAAACCCTAGATTTGTCCTCTCTTGGGCCACTAGGACTGTGGCCATAGATTCAGAAAGGAAAAGGGAAAAAGAAAAGATCCAACATGGAGCCGGATTAGAAATAGAATACGAAGGAGAGCGGAGGAAGGTCAAATCTGGATGGAGAGAGGAGATGCAGGAGGGTACCGAATAAGGAGAGAAGAAAATAAAGCAAGGATTGGGGAAGGGGTTACGATTGAGCTGGGGTTTTTTTATGTTGCTTGGCTGAACCAAACAATAGTTGCAAATAGTTAGATCAACCATGCACGTTTAACTCTGATCAAACGACATGTTGTAAGGATATGTGGCTCCCTCCCATCTTCTCAAAATCCCACATGAGGCAGAAGCTTCCATATATATATATATATATATATTAGATTATTATCTCTGTTGTACTGTCCACGTTACTCTTCTTGGTAAGAATATGAGGTTATTTTAAAAGGATTGTCAGATTTGGTGTAGATTATTTCGACTATTATGGATACTCAAAAGAATTAGATTTAATATGAATCATTTTAGTCACTATGGATATTCAGAAGGATTACTAAATTCAATGTGAATTATTTTAGCCACTATTAATAAGACTGAATATAATTTAAAAGTGAAGTTTACCTCATTAGAAAGTTAAATTATAAGCCAAACTTTCAAAGATCAAAATTTTGTCGCAAGATGTTCAATTGAAATTATTTTTTTTTGAAATTAGATAATTTTTCAATATTTATGACATGGTGTGACATCTTAAGGAGAATCACACTTTTGGTAATTAGATTCAAGTTTCATCATTTGGATCTTGAAATAAGTTGGTCAAATCAAATTTTTTTTTTTTTTTAGAGAAGACTTTGATTGGGTATATCTCGTGAGAGGAGTAGAGCAACAGAATGTAAAATTGAAGTTGAAGTTAGGATTCACCTTCGATAAAATTTTAGCATTTTTATGTTTATTTTTAATAGTTATATCTATTTTAGGAAAGTAAGTTTTATTAGAACTAGGAAAGGAATCCAACTTGAATCGTGTAAGAGTAGATTTCACCATTATAAATAAAGAATATATATCTTGTTTTATCATCATCAATGGAAGAAAATATAATGTAAACTTTAATTTTAATTTTTTTCATCTTTTTCTAAATCTTTTTTTGAGAGATTTGAGTTGAGCGGATTGTGTACATTCTTCCTTCCTCTCGATTAGGCGGCTCAACACATATAGAGAACTAAAGCTAAATATTAAAATGAGATTTTTTTAAATTAAAATTTATATAAATTTTTTAATTAAAATTTTATTTTTCTAACTTTTTGAGATGCAAAATTTTTAATTAAATTTTTATAATTAAGTTTTTCTAAAATTTCTTTTTAATTGATAATATAGCCAATCCATTTAATCTTTCTTGAGACATTGTTGATCTTAAGTAAGATTTTATTAATTTTAGTTTTAAAAAACTTCTTTCTATCGAAATAACACTTACTAAAATTATTAACATTATTTTAAAAGCAATATATGCATTGAAAAAGAGTCGAGTCTTCTTATATGATTGACTATGTCTATTGGACTATTATCTTTCACTTATATAATTTTTTTTAAAACTTTTAGATCTAAAAATAAATCTAAACCATCAATATCAAAGCAGTTATTATATTTTATGAAACAGTCAAGATTAAGGCAATATTCTTTCAAACTATCATTATTTAGTGACTTTAATTTTTCACCGTTAAATAAAAATTAAAAATACTTTTATATATCTTAAATTGTTCAAATCTATTTTAGAGTGAAAAAATTGCTTGATCTACTATATATAAGGAATAATCAATTCTAAATGATTTTTCAAAAGATTTTTGTTATTTCATTGTCAACATTCTCATCAAATTATTTCTTTCTACGAATGATACGTTTATCATAAAATTTAGGTTTTACTTTTATTTTAGATGTAATTTCTTTAGAAAAAATCATAGCGGATGTAAATTCATCTTCTGTATATTTTTCAAAAAAAGAAAGAAGATCTTTTAGTTGTTCTATAGCAACATCAATATGCATATCTTTTGATTGTAAATTTTTACTGACTGTTTTAATAGCAAATAATATATCATACTAAATAGTCATATCTAATAAAAACTCAAAATTTTCAAGCTCATATGTTGCTAAGCAATTAGCTTCACTTTTAGTTTTAGGATCTTCATTAACTTTTGCTAATTTTAATAAAGCATTTCTTATTTGTGGAGCTTGGAATCTTATTGCTTTAACACTTTCAATACGACTTTTCCAACGTATTTGTGACAATAATTTAAGAGTTAGACTAGATATATTATCTTGTAAAATTTTTTATCTTTTAGTAGAAGAAGAAAATAGTGAATATATACGTTATACTACTCCAAACAATGATATATCTTTAGTATAAGAATTAGCCATATCATAAAGCACTAAATTTAGATTATGACAATCACATGATATATAAAAGGATCTAGAATTTATATCTAAAAATCTTTTTTGTACTTCTTGTTGTTTGCCCTTCATATTAGATCCATTATCATATCCCTATCCTTTTAAATTATTAATATCAAGTCCAATATGTTTTATTTCATCCACAATAGTATCAAAAAAATCTTTTTCAATTGTATCATCAATTTTTAAGAATTCAAAAAAATATTTTATACTTTTAATAGGACTTGATGAAATATCCATACATCACAATATAAAAGACATTTGCTCTTGATGACTTATATTTGGAGTGCAATCAAGTATTATTGAAAAATATTTTACTTCTATAATTTTTTTAATAATTTTTTTTTTAATTTCACTTGCTAACAAATTTATCAATTCATTCGGTAAATTATGTTCAAGGTAATGAATATGAATTTCATTATCTTTAATGCATCGAATATGTTCTAGCATCACCGGATTGAATTCTATAATTATTTCAATTAGACTTAAAAAATTATCATTAGTTTCTTGATAGGTCTTTTCATTTCTTTTCATGAAAAGCCAAATTATTTTTACGAAGAGTTTTTACTATCATAAAAATTTTTAATAATACTTTTGTCCAATGTTCTTCATCTCTATTTATTTATTTTTAAATATTTTTATCAATTATTTTATTTTTCAACAATCCATTTCTAAATCAATCCATGAACTCATATTAATAATATGCTCATTACTCATCTCATTACTCTTAATCTTAACACTAAGATTTTTTCAATCTCTAGTGCCAACGTTAGCTAATTTACTTATACTAGAAATAGAATTAAATAAGTTACAACAAAAATAAAAGACTCTATCTAAGTCTTTTGAATAAACTAGCCATCTTCTTTTATGCTTTTTCCCATTTGCCAACTTTTGGATATAATATATAGTAGAAAAATATCTTGAAAATTCATTTTTAGAAAAATCTATATTATTAATTAGAATCGGATCTTTTGTTACTAATAAATCTCTCAAATTTGTATCAATATTTGTCCATTGACTTGGATTATAAATATTTTTAGAAATTTAATTGTTGGGGACAAACCCCGCTCCCGTCGAAGTCCAGCCTGGTGCTTAGCCTAATATAGCTGATAATCACGGAAGAGCTTCAATCGAAAATTTTGTCCGCAGCAGCCGAACTCATTCAACGGTCAAACTTCTCAGCGGTCGAGCCCCAGTCGAACTACCCCAACGGTCGAATTCCTGCCGAACTCTCCAGAAGTTAGACTTCTCCTTCGGTCGGACTTCTCCAGGAGCTGGACTCCTCCTAGACTTTTTCTTCAGTCGAACTCCTTTCAAACTTCTCCTTCAGTCGAACTTCTATGGGAGCCGAACTCCTCCTGGATCTCTCCTTCAGTCAAACTCCTATGGAAGCTGAACTTCTTCCGAATTTCTCCTTCAGTCGGACTCCTACGGAAGCCAAACTCCTTCCAGATCCCTCCTTCAATCAAACTCCTACGGGAGCCTAGCTCCTTCCAAATCTTTCCTTCAGTCGAACTCCTACGGAAGCCAAACTCTCTTCGAACTCCTGCGAGAGCTGAACTTCTCATTCAGTCGGACTCCTATGAGAGTCGAACTTCTCTCGGATCTCTCCTTCGATCAGACTCCTACAGGAGCCAAACTTCTTTCGGATCTCTCCTTCAGTTGGACTCCTACGGAAGCCGAACTCTCTCCTTCAGTCGGGCTCCTACGGAAGCTAAACTTCCTCCAAACTTTTTCTTCAATCGGACTCCTACGGGAACCGAACTTTTCTTTCAGTCGGACTCCTACGGGAGTCGAACTTCCTCCGAACTCCTCCTTCAGTCGGACTCCTATGAGAGCCAAACTTATCTCGGATTTCTTCTTCAGTCGGACTCCTATGGAAGCCAAACTTTTTCTGGATCTCTTCTTTAGTCAGACTCCTGCGGGAGTCGAACTCCCTTTGAAATCTCTTATTCAATCGAGCTCCTACGGGAGCCAAACTTCCTCCAAACTTCTTCTTCAGTCGGACTTCTACAAGAGCCAAACTTCTCTCGGATCCCTCCTTCAGTCGAACTCCTACGAGAGCCAAATTTCTTCCAAATTTCTTCTTTAGTCGGGCTCTTACGGGAGCCAAACTTTCTCTTTTAGTCGGGCTCCTACGAGAGCCAAACTCCTTCAGTCGGACTCCTACGAAAGTCAGACTCCCTCCAAACTCCTCCTTCAGTCGGACTCCTATGGAAGCAAAACTCTCTCCAAACTTCTTCTTCAGTCGGACTCCTACGGGAGCCGAACTTCTCTCGGATTTCTCTTTCAGTCAGACTCCTATGGGAGCCGAACTTTTTTCGAATCTCTCCTTTAGTCAGGCTCCTATGAGAGCTAAACTCTCTCCAAACTCTCTCCTTCAGTTGGGCTCCTACGGGAGCCGAACTTCTCCTTCAGTCAGACTCCTTTGGGAGCCAGACTTCCTCCAAACTTCTCCTTCAGTCGGACTCCTTTGAGAGCCGAACTTTCTTCGAACTCCTCCTTCAGTCGGACTCCTACGGAAGCCGAACTCCTTCCGGATCTCTCCTTTAGTCGAGCTTCTATGGGAGTCAAAGTCCCTTCAAACTCTCTCCTTCAGTCAGACTCCTACGAAAGCCGAACTCTCTCCGAACTTCTCCTTCAGTCGAACTCCTACGGAAGCCGGACTTTCTTCGAACTCCTCCTTCAATCAGACTCCTATGGAAGCCGAACTCCTCTATGATCTCTCCTTCGGTCGAACTCCTATGGAAGCCAAACTTCTTCCAAATTCCTCCTTCAGTCGGACTCCTACGAGAGCCGAACTCCTTTCGGATCTCTTCTTTAGTTGGATTCCTACAGGAGCCGAACTTCCTCCGAACTCTTTCCTTCAGTCGGACTCCTACGAGAGCCGAACTCCTCTCGGATCCCTTCTTCAGTCAAACTCCTACTGAAGCCAAACTCCTTCTGGACTTCTCCTTCGGCCGAACTCCTTTCGGACTTCTCCTTCGGCCGAACTCCTCTAGGACCAAACTCCTTTCAGACTTCTTCTTCAATCGAATTCCTCCAGCGGATTGCTCCCGAATGATCCTCTTCAGACGTATTTCCTTCAGAAGTCCGAACTTCTTTAGAATTGATATATATCAAAGTCTACCAACCAATGCTTGCTTCCTCTAAACTACGGCTATTAAATCTCGACGAACGGTCACCATCAATTTGCCACAAGTGGCATCCCTCTCTATGATAAACTCCATCAGGTCTCGAACGGTCCGCTATCGAACGGTATGGCTGTCATTACTGATCTGACGATATCTTCCTCTCCGTACCGAACCCCATGCAGCCTCGAGCGGTCCGCTATCAGACGGTATGGCCGTCACCATCAATCAAGCTCCATCTATAAAAAAAGATCCTCCAGATATATTTTTTCTGAGCTCTAAGCCCTCTTCTCCTTCCCAAAATTCTGTCGAACTCTCTCCCCTGAGCACTCCATTTATGTTGGTCTTCCTGCCGGAGCCACGACCATCGACTCCGAACGAAATTTTATTTTGTAGGTCACTGATGGCGACCTCATCCTCCTCAGCTCCAGCTTGTTCCGACGTCAACCAGATTCTGCACCAACAGAATTGGTACTAAAGAAAGGGCCTCTATCTCTAAGGTACCCTTATTCTTAAAGGAGTGCTCAACCGACCCTACCGATCTTCTTCTCCAAGGTTCGTCTCCATCCTTTTCCTCAATCCCAAGAAATACCTCAAAAGAAGGTAACTACCCAGAGATCTACTGCATCTACCATCAGATCTAAGCCGGATCCATCCACTCCTGCTCCATCATCGGTACTTCAACCTCCACCACTACCGACGGTCATGATAGATTCAAAGTAGTTTAACCTACTGATGTAGCAGATTCAGGGCCTCATCGAGATGGTGCAGGCCATGCGGCAGCCTTCGATGGTGATTCTATGAGAAAATCCATCATCAGAATGTCGAAAATTGATTCCAAGGAAGAGCATTTGAGCTAGCATGCCCATCACTGTTGGAAAGAAAAAACATAGAGCAGAGGATCCAAGTTTGGATCATGATTCTCCTCTAAATGAGACCTTTCCCATATATAGTCAGAAGTCCTCCAAGGTCTGCGATCGAGACGACGTCCTCAATCACAAACTGTAGAAGATGGATCGATGGATTGAGGGGCTCGGCCACGTCGCCCCAGCTCACCATGATGACGTCCGCATCGATCCTCCTTTTTTTTCTTGAATTATGCAAAAGTTCATTCTGCCGAACTTCAAGCTCCCTCAATTTGAAAGCTACGATGGAACCTCTGATCCAATTGATCATCTGAAGGCCTTTCGAATTATGATGCTGCTCTATGGCGTATCAGATGTCATATTATGTCGAGCTTTTCTATCTACCTTAAAGAGAGCAGCAAGAAACTAGTACTCGGCGTTGAAGCTAGATACGATCTTCTCTTTTGATCAGATGAGCCATCAGTTCGTGGCTCACTTTGTCAGCAGCCGACGTCCGTACCAAGGTTCGAATTTTTTGATGAATGTCAAGCAAAAGGAGGGAAAATCCATCCGAACTTATGTCATCCAATTTAACGCTGCGGTATTGGAGGTCCAAAATCTGGACCAGTCTATTGCAATGACCGCACTCAAGGGTGGCCTTTAGAAGAACGATTTGCTATTTTTTCTAAAGAAGAAGTATCCCAAAAATTTTGCCGATATGCTAGCCCGGGTTGAGAGATATGCCCATGCGGAAGAAGCCTTCAAATTGAAGAACAAAGAAACTATAGGAGAGTGGTGGGCGGATGAGTCTAATAGACCCACCGTCGATGGAGGGCCGAGTGAAGTTCAACCGTACTCACAGACTCTCCTTGAGCATCAGCGAGCTCGAACTCCTTCTCAAGCTCATCATCAAAGAAGCTCCGACAAAAGGACACGAAGTTCTTCCCCCAGGAGGTTTCACAGGAGGACGAAATGAAGTTCGATCGTGCCCATGGACTCCCCACGAGCGCAAGCAAGGCCGAACTTCCTCTCGAGCTCATCATCAAAGAAGCCTCGATAAAAGAACACGAAGTTCTCCCCCAGGAGGTTTCACAGGAGGACCGAATTAAGCACGACCATGCTCACAGACCCTCCTCTCGAGCGCAAGTGAGCCCGAACTCCTCGAACTTGTCATCAAGGAAGCTACAGTAGAAGGATGCGAGGAAGTCCTCCCCCCAGAAGGTTTCACAACTATGCCTCTCTCAATGCTCCACAGATGCTGGTCTGAAGCAAGCCAATGACGATACCGCGGCCAAAATCATCAATGAGAAAGGAACAATAAGGAGATCGACCGTCTCTTAGCATCATCAATGCTATCTTCGAAAAAACTTAGTACTTCGGCGAGCCGCCATCTCTCAGCCTCAAAATTCGAGAAAGCTTACCCCAAATTGGAAAGGCCCATATGAAGCAGAAGAGGTCATCCGGTCCAAAATTTATCACCAAAAGGAGTTCGAAGGAACAACGCTCCCATGACCTTAAGACTTAGAGAATCTGAGAATGTACTGTTGGTAATTCTACTTCAATAAAACTCCTTCATTTCAACATTATTGTTTCTCGGTACAAAAACTATCTGATAATAGAAAAGAAGTAATCAATAGTAGCCATGTTAGAAATAGGAGAAGAACCTCATCCTAACATGAGCAGGTCAAAGGCCTCGTTCATTTTAGATGAGATGGGGGGAGAGGCCCTGACAATGGCCCTTATGTGCCCCCATAGCTCGTTAGGAACAGGAGGAGAATTTCATCCTAACATGAGCAAAGTTGAAGGTCTCGTTCATTTTAGATGAGATAGGGAGAGAGGCCCTGACAACGGCCCTTATGTGCCCCCATAGCCCATTAGGAATAGGAGGAGGATCTCATCCTAACGTGAGCAA
The DNA here is from genome assembly GCA_006176705.1 of Cocos nucifera. Taxonomy (NCBI): domain Eukaryota; kingdom Viridiplantae; phylum Streptophyta; class Magnoliopsida; order Arecales; family Arecaceae; genus Cocos; species Cocos nucifera. Next base: position 827,101 of record QRFJ01000319.1, read on the forward strand.
AGTTGAAGCCTCGTTCATCTTAGACGGGATGAGAGGAAAGATCCTGACAATGGCCCTTATGTGCCTCCACAATCCGCTAGAAATAGAAGGAGGACATCATCCTGTCGAACCTCGTTCATTTTAGACGAGATGGGGGGAGAGGCCTTCACAATAGCCCTTATGTGTCTCCACAGCCCATTAAGAACAGAAGGAGAACCTCATTCTAACGTGAGCAAAGTCGAAAGCCACATTCATTTTAGACAAGATGGAGGGAGAGGCCCTCACAATGGCCCTTATGTGCCCCCACAGCCCATTAGGAAAAGAAAAAAAATCTCATCCTAATGTGAGTAAAGTTGAAGGCCTCGTTCATTTTAAACGAGATGGAGGGAGAGGTCCTGACAACGATCCTTATATGCTCCCATAGTCCGTTAGGAACAGAAGGAAGATCTCGTCCTAACGTGAGCAAAGTCGAAGGCCTCGTTCATTTTAGACAAGATAGGGAGAAAGGCCTTGACAATGGTCCTTATGTGCCCCCACAGTCCGTTAAAAATAGAAGGAGGACCTCATCCTAACATAAAGTCGAAGGTCTTGTTCATCTTAGATGGGACAAGACGAAAGGCTCCAAAAATGGCTCCATTGTGTCCGACAACAATAGGAGACAAGATCTCCTTCAACCTCGACTGCTGGAGATAAGATCTCCTCCGAGCTCCTACGTTAAAAGGAGATAAGATCTCCTTCAACCTCGACTGCTGGAGATAAGATCTCTCCCAAGCTCCACCTTTAATCTCGACTGCTGGAGATAAGATCTCCTTCGAGCTTCTACGTCAACAGAAGACAAGATCTTCTTTAACCTCGGCTGCTGGAGATAAGATCTCTTTCGAAGCTCCTACGTCAACAGGAGATAAGATCTTCTTCAACCTCGGCTGCTGGAGATAAGATCTTCCCCGAGCTCTACCTTTAATCTTGGCTACTGCAGATAAGATCTCCTCCGAGCTCCTACATCAATAAAAGACAAGATCTCCTTCAGCCTCAACAGTTGGAGATGAGATCTCTCCCAAGCTTCTACGTCGGTAGGAGATAAGATCTCCTTCAACCTTGACCACTGGAGATAAGCTCTCCCGAGTTTCACCTTCAACCTCGATTGCTGGAAATAAGATCTCCTCCGAGCCTCTACATCAATAGAAGATAAAATTTTCTTCAATCTCGGCTAGAGATAAAATCTCTCTCAAGCACCCGAGCTTCAACCTCGGTTAGAGATAAGATCTCTTCCGAGCGTCTGAGCTTCTACATCGGTAGAAGATAAGATCTCCTTCAACCTCGATCGTTGGAGATAAGATCTCTTTCGAGCTCTACTTTCAACCTCTATTGCTGGAGATAAGATCTTCCCCGAGCCTCTACGTTAACAGAAGATAAAATCTCCTTCAACCTTGGCTAGAGATAAGATCTCTTCCAAGCACCCGAGCTTCAACCTCGACTAGAGATAAGATCTCTTCCGAGCGTCTGAGCTTCTACGTCGGCAGGAGATAAGATCTCCTTCAATCTCGACTGCTGGAGATAAGATCTCTTCCAAGCTTCATCTTCAATCTCGATTGCTGGAGATAAGATCTCCTCCGAGCCTCTACGTCAATAGGAGATAAAATCTTCTTCAACCTCAACTAGAGATAAGACCTCTTCCGAGTGTCCGAGCTTCAACCTCGGTCGCTGAAGATAAGATCTCCCTCGAGCTTCATCTTCAATCTCGGTTGCTGGAGATAAGATCTCCCCCGAGCCTCTACATCAATAGGAGATAAAATCTCCTTCAACCTCGGCTAGAGATAAGATCTCTTCTGAGTGTCTGAGCTTTAACCTCGGCTAGAGATAAGATCTCTCCTGAGCATCTGAGCTTCTACATCGGCAGGAGATAAGATCTCCTTCAACCTCGATCGTTGGAGATAAGATCTCCTTTGAGCTCCACCTTCAATCTCGATTGCTGGAGATAAAATCTCCCTCGAGCCTCTACATCAATAGGAGGTAAAATCTTCTTCAACCTCCGCTAGAGATATGATCTCTCCTGAGTGCTTGAGCTTCAATCTCGGCTAGAGATAAGATCTCTTCCGAGCATCCGAGCTTCTATGATAATAGGAGATAAGATCTTCTTCAATCTCAGCTAGAGATAAGATCTCTTCTAAGCACCCGAGCTTCAATCTCGGCTAGAGATAAGATCTTTTCCGAGCGTCTGAGCTTCTACGTCGGCAAAAAATAAGATCTTCTTCAACCTTGGCCACTAGAGATAAGATCTCCCCCGAGCTCCACCTTCAATCTCGATTGCTGAAGATAAGATCTCCCTCGAGCCTCTATGTCAATAGGAGATAAAATCTCCTTCAACCTCGGCTAAAGATAAGATCTCTCCCGAGCGTTTGAGATTCTACATCAGTAGGAGATAAGATCTCCTTCAAATTTGACCGCTGGAGATAAGATCTCCTCCGAGCTTTATCTTCAACCTCGATTGCTGGAGATAAGATCTACCCTGAGCTTAGGAGATAAGATCTCCTTCAATCTCAACTACTAGAGATAAGATCTCTTCCGAGCTCCAGAGTCTACATCAACAGGAGAAAAGATCTCCTTCAACTTCGGCTGCTGGAGATAAGATATCTCCTGAGCTTCAGAGTCTATGTCAATAGGAGATGAGATCTTCTTCAACCTTGGCTGGAGATGAGATTTCGTCCGAGCCTTGACTTCAACTTCAACCTCAGTTGGAGATAGAATCTCCCCCAAGCTTCAACGACTGCATCAACAGGAGATGAGATCTTCAATCTCGACTAGAGATAAGATCTCCCTCCAGCCTCGACTTCAACTTCAACCTCGACTGGAGATAAGAATTCCCCCAAGCCTTGACTTCAATTTCAACTTCTGCTGGAGACAAGATCTTCTCCGAGCTTCAACTTCAATGGTGCAGAGCTCAGAAAAGAACTTCGGTAGTCATCTTTTGGTACTCCCTTCGAATTTTGAAGTCAGAAGTGGAAGGACTATTGTTGGGGATAAATTCCACTCCTGCCGAAGTCCAGTCTGGTGCTTAATCTAATGCAGCTGGTAATCATGAAAGTGCTTCAATCGAAAATTCTCTTTCCAGCAGCCGAACTCATTCAGCGGTCGAACTTCTCAACAGTCGAGCCCCAGTTAAACTCTCCTAATGATCAAATTCCTGCCGAACTCTCTAGGAGTCGAACTGCTTCCAGACTTCTCTTTTGATCGAACTTCTCCAGAAGCTGGACTTCTCTCAGACTTCTCCTTCGATCGAACTTCTCCTTCAGTCGGACTCCTATGGAAGCCAAACTCCTTCCAGATCCCTCCTTCAGTCAGACTCCAACGGAAGCCAAATTCCTTTCGAACTTCTCCTTCAGTCGAACTTCTATGGAAGCCGAACTCCTCTCAGATCCCTCCTTCAGTCGGACTCCTACGAAAGCCAAACTTCTTTTGGATCTCTCCTTCAGTCAGACTTCTATGGAAGCTGAACTTCCTCCAAACTCCTTCGGTCAAACTCCCTTCAAACTCCTTCAGTTGGACTCCTACGGAAGCCGAACTCCTCTTGGATCTCTCCTTTAGTCGAACTCCTACGGGAGCCGAACTTCCTCTGGATCTTTCTTTTAGTCGAACTCCTATGGGAGACAAACTTCCTCTGAACTCTCTCCTTCAGTCGGACTCCTATAGGAGCCGAACTTCCTCTGAACTTCTTCTTCAGTCGGACTCTTATGGAAGCCAAAACTCCCTCCGAACTCCTTCAGTCGAACTCCTATGGAAGCCGAGCTTCTCTCGGATCCCTCCTTCAGTCGGACTCCTATGGGAGCGAACTCCTTCCGGATCTCTCTTTTAGTCGGACTCCTATGGGAGCCGAACTTCTCCTTCAGTCGGACTCCTATAGGAGCTGAACTTCTCTCGGATCCCTCCTTCAGTCGGACTCCTATGGGAGCCGAACTCCTTTCAAATCTCTCCTTCAGTCAGGCTCCTACGGGAGTCAAACTTCCTCTGAATTCTCTTTTTCAATCGGACTCCCTCCAAACTCCTCCTTCAATCAGACTCCTATAAAAGCCGAACTCCCTTCGAACTTCTTCTTTAGTCGAACTCATATGGGAGTCAAATTTCTCTCAGATTCCTCCTTCAGTCGGACTCCTGTGGGAGCCGAACTCCTTCTGGATCTCTTTTTTAGTCGGACTTCTATGGGAGTCGAACTCCCTCCGAACTCTCTCCTTTAGTCGAGCTCCTATGGGAGCCGAAATTCCTCTAAACTCCTCCTTCAATCGGACTCCGTCCGAACTCCTCCTTCAGTCAAACTCCTACGAAAGTCGGACTTTCTCCGAACTTCTCCTTCAGTCGAACTCCTATGAGAGTCAAACTTCTTCCAGATCTCTTCTTTAGTCGGACTTCTATGGGAGCCAAACTCCCTCCAAACTCTCTCCTTCAGTCAGATTCCTATGGGAGCCAAACTTCTCCTTCAGTCAGACTTCTACGGGAGTCGGACCCCCTCCAAACTCCTCCTTCAGTCGAACTCCTATGGGAGCCAAATTTCTTTTGGATCTCTTCTTCGATCGAACTCCTACGGAAGCCGAACTCCTTTCGGATCCCTCCTTCAATCGAACTCCTATGGGAGCTAAACTTCTTCCAGATCTCTCCTTCAGTCGGACTCCTATGGGAGCCAAACTTTCTCCGAACTTCTCCTTCAGTCAAACTCCTATGGAAGCCCAAACTTCTCTCGGATCCCTCCTTCAGTTGGACTCCTACAGGAGCTAAACTTCTCTCAGATCCCTTCTTCAGTTGGACTCCTATGGGAGCTGAACTTCTTTTCGGATCTCTCCTTCAGTTGGACTCCTATGGAAGCCGAACTTTCTCCGAACTCTCTCCTTCAGTCGAACTCCTACGGGAGCCGGACTTCCTCCGAACTCCTCCTTCAATCAAACTCCTACAGAAGCCGAACTCCCTTCGAACTCCTTCAGTCAGACTCATACGAAAGTCGAACTTTCTCTCAAATCTCTCCTTCAGTCGGACTCCTATGAAAGCCAAACTCCTTCTGGATCTCTCCTTTAGTCGGGCTCCTACGGAAGTCAAACTCCCTCCGAGCTCTGTCCTTCAGTAGGGCTCCTACGGGAGCTGAACTTCCCTCCGAACTCCTCCTTCAGTCAGACTCCTATGAAAGCCAGACTCCCTCCGAACTCCTCCTTCAGTCAGACTCCTACGAAAGTCGAACTTTCTTCGAACTTCTCCTTCAATCGGACTCCTATGGGGAGTCGAACTTCTTCCAAATCTCTCCTTTAGTCGGACTTCTATAGGAGCTAAACTCTCTCCAAACTCTCTCCTTCAGTCAGACTCCTATGGGAGCCGAACTTCTTCTTCAGTCAGACTCCTACGGAAGTTGGACTCCCTCCAAACTCCTCCTTCGGTCGAACTCCTATGACAGCCGAACTCCTTTTGGATCTCTCCTTCGATCGAACTCCTACGAAAGTCGAACTTCTTTCAGATCCCTCGTTCAGTCGGACTCCTACGGGAGCCAAACTTCTTCTGGATCTCTCCTTCAGTCGGACTCCTATGGGCGCCGAACTCTTTCCTTCAGTTGGACTCCTATGGGAGCTGAACTCCTCCTGGATCCTTCCTTCAATCGAACTCCTACAGGAGCCGAACTTCTTCTTCGATCGAACTCCTTTTGGACTTCTTCTTCGATCGAACTCCTCCAGGACCGAACTTCTTTTAGACTTATCCTTCAGTCGAATTTCTCCAGTGGATTGCTCTCGGATGATCCCCTCCACACGTATTTCCTTCAGGAGTCCGAACTTTTTTGAAATTGATATATGTCGAAGTCCACCAACCAACGCCTGCTTCCTCCAAACTATGGCTATTAAATCTCAATGAATGGTCACCATCAGTCAGCCACAGGCGGTACCCCTCTCTATGACAGACTCCACTAGGCCTCGAGCAGCCCGCTACCAGACGGTATGGCTGTCACTATCGGTCTGACGACACCTTCATCTTCATACCGAATCTCATGCGGCATCGAGCGGTCTGCTACCAGACGGTATGGCTCTCACCATCAATCAAGCTCCGTTTATAAAAAGGAGCCCTCCATATATGTTTTCTCTGAGCTCTAAGCCCTCTTCTCCTTCTCAAAACTCTATCGAACTCTCCCCCTTGAGCACTCCATTTCTATTGGCCAGAAGAGCTGACTTGATTATCGGAGGATCCTGTCGGAGCCACCACCATCGATTCTGGATGGAACTTTATTTTGCAGATCATCGACGATGATCTCATCCTCCTCGGCTCCAGCTCGTCCCAGCATCAAACAGATTCTGCACCGACACCAATCATTTAAATTAATAGGTTGGTTCTCTTTACCATGAGTTTGAGGATTATTTTGAATCTCTTCGTTGACTTCTTCTTATTCTAGTATTTTATTATCATCTAATTCTAAAAGATTATTAACTTATTCATTTAAGGAACAGTCACTATATTTTTTAATTAATTATTTTTATTACTTATTAAAAAATTATCAAGAGCTTCTTTTTGAGATTGTATTAAATTTTTAATTCTTTTCTTTTTTTGAAGCTTTGAATAATCAGATTCATATTTTTGAGCTGACATATTTAAATTCTTATTATAAATTATGAAAAAAAATTAGCTATTATTATTATCTTATATTTTTTTAAATGGCTAATATAAGTTCAACAATCAGAATTTCTAATTCAATGAATCAACTATTAAATAAAATAGAGATAATATAATATAAATTTTAAATTAAATAAAAAAATTATAAAGGTTAGAATAATAATATTTAATTATTGAATGCTAATTGCAAATAAAATAAATAATCAACTAATTGTTTTATACAAGAACTAGGAGTACAAAAAAATGAGTTTGAGCCTATCATCAAGGAGAAGAGTAAATAGAATAAGGAGAAGAGTAAACAGAATAAGGAAAGAAGAATTAAAAAAAAAAAACTTAGTTTTATATGATAGTATATAGCGGTTGTGTATTGGATCGTGGGCATCAGAAGCATTAACTAACCTCAGTACATTTTATCTTTCCAAAGCCAACAGACCATCCATGCTACGTCCACATGGCACGTGTATTGCATCTGTCGACTTGGGAACGAGAAAGCCAATGCCTCCCTGGCTCCCCACACAGCCGCGTCGATGGAGAGACCCTGATAGCACCCACTGATCCATTGGGCTAACTGGTGATGGCAGCGTCCAGAAGGCCAGAACCTCATGAGTCGCGAACCAAGCAAGGGTCCAGGGGATCTGGGTTGCTTGGGTGTTCATGCCAGTGTCGGCGTGCTTGATGAAGGGCTTCACAGTAGCTGACCGAGCTCTTGAAAGTTTCCCTTCCCATCCTTAATCATAGGACGACAAGAGCCGGAGATCATGATCATAGACCGCCGGCTAGGTATTAGCAGCGGCATTGGAGAGGCCGATGAGGCCGTGGACATAGTTGAGGCTGGAGTCTCCCGAAGTCATTCTGGTTGCAGGACGGTAGGAGCTAGAGATCATGATCGTGGACCACCGGCTAGGTATTAGTGGCGGTGTTGGAGAGACACAGCTAGAGTCAGAGACAGTAAGAAAGACATCGGGGCGGCCGATGAGGTAGCTATAGGCGAAGGCAGCATAGCCGATGGATGCCGAGGGCGATGGCACGGGTGGCTATAGTGGTGACGGGGATCCCCACCATACTGAACATGTGCTAGGCCTAGATGGCCAGTGGCGCCAATGATGGGGCGCCGTTCATCTTTTCACAGGTGGATGCATCACGTGGTGGAGGGTTTGGGGGCCTAAAGAAAAGAGGAGTCTAAAGCAAGGGCTTTGATGGTCTTGCCCTTCAGCCGGCCCTACTTTCGATAAAATTAAGTTGGTAATAAAGTCTTTATCCTTTACATTTATAGGATCAAATTGGTATTAAAGTTTTGGTTCTTTAAACAAGAGGAACCATGCTCATTCTTTGATATTCCTCGAGATATTGGAGATTTCTTTTGATAAGGGCAAAAATTATTTTTAGCTTTTGGGTGAACTACAGGATAACCCATGATGGTTGAACATTTGGCTTTGGCATGGTCGATGCCGCCGTACTCTTAACTTTGGGACATCTTCCTAGTCTAGATTGCCTTGGTTCGGAATTCCTACACATATAGCAACCAAGCTCGCGGCATCAGACTTGAGTCTCGGGCAATTTAAATGCGCTTCTGCTACTGATGAAGACTAGAGAATACAATACTAACACTTCACAGAGGCCCAATGGCTAAGCTTTGAGTGCATATATGGCTTAAAGCTTCATTAAAAGTTGTACATTGCATCCATTTTGTAGTTCCTTGAAAGAATGGCATGTGCATTGTGGTACCTTGGAACAGGAGATTCCCTCATCCTTGGGGAAGGAGGCTTGATGGTCCCCATTTTTTATTATAAGCAAAGCGGGTCACCATAGAAGACTATTCTTGCTCCGTGGTGACAAGATTTTTTTTTTTTGGTTGATAAACTTTGGTACCATTTTTTTAAGAAAAATGATCTTCAAGATTTGCCCACAACTTTTGAGCAATCTTGATATAAGCAACACTATTAGGAAGATTTTTATTGAGAATATTAAGTTGTCATGCCCCAAACCCAACATCTGGTTAGGCCATATGACACGACCATATGAATCTTAGAGCGATGTTTTATAGATCATGTAAGATCTTAAGAACTTATACCACCTCAATATCCATAAATTATCATGATCTAATTTCATAATAATCAGCAAAATTTGTATAACTATAAATTTAATTTCTTTAATCATCTGAATAGATATCAATGACACTCTATCTACTTATCATTTATTTGTGAATGCAAACCATAACCAATTATAAGTATCCTGCAACTTTGAAAAGGAAAGAAAAAAGAGAAGGATTGTGAGCTTTACAACCTATGATAAGAATTTCCACACACTCACATTAATATATAATAATTTAAAAATAATGAATGAACAGTATAAAAAAGAGAACATAAATCATGATATCTTATATCAAGTATCTAGTATAATTCAATACCAATATATGCAAAAACATACATTATATACCAATATATATCTATCTTTTTTGAATGTAATATACCCCACATATATAATTAAGTAAAACCCCTTTTTACTTAATTATGGTTTTATTTTTTATTCTCAATATCTCATTAGCTTGATCCAATTCAATTAGCAATTGTCTTCTTTTGGACTAATCATAGTCATGCTTCCACCAGTAACAGGTAAACCATAAATGATGCTTCAATCTATAATGATAATCCATAATAACCACACTTTAGCTTGTAGTGGCAAACCAAGAATATATATATAATATTATAAATATATATATATATATTATATATATATTATAATATATATATATATATATATATATAATAATATATATATAATATATATATATATATATATATATATATTATATATATATATATATATATATATATACTATATATATATATATATATATATATATATATATATATATATATATACAGTCGCACTTCAGCTTGAGATGACAAACTAGAATAACCGCACTTCAGTCCATGGTAACAAATCAAGAATAATCACACTTTAGCCCATGGCAAACCAAGAATATCCATACTTTAGCCTATGGTGGTAAAATCAAGTACCATGTATCTATCCATGGTAGGACTATTAGTAGTACTATATTTTTGCCTATGGTGGGCTACTTTCAGTACCATATTTCTGCTCATGATGGGCTATTCTCATTATCTCATTTCTACCCATGACGAGGCTATTCTCAATTTAATGTGGCTAGTCCAAACATCTTTTTCTTGATCATCAATTTATTAAATCTTAATTATGCCAAAAAAATACCATATATATTATATCCTTTCTAAATTTCTAATAGTCGATGTCATAATCCAATATGATACGAACAAATGATATAAAAAAATATAAATAATCATACTAGCAATCATAAAATAAATATCAACCATGAAAAATTAGAAATTATATAGTGTAAAAATAAATATATATAATAGTGTTTGTATCCGAGAATCCTTACCTCTAGTTTCAAACTCAAGACTAATTATTGATCAATCATTTGGTCTACGAACTCGGGATCAAGATATTTTCGCTCGACACCTTGTACAAATAATTACACCTCTATATAATCAAGATTAATTATAAAAATCATAGATGATTATGGATATTATGGTAAACAATCCTAACACTACGTGTCCAACACTCCTTGCAAGGTTAGTGGGTCAATCTAAGCATACATAAACATTTGGGCCATCTACCGGTCTATAGAATTTTCAGAAAGAGAAATCCATAAAGAGAGAGAAAATCAATGTAGAGAGAGAATTTTAGAGAAAGAAAGTAAAGAAAAACTCACAAGGAGAAAAAGTGGAGAGAGAAGATAGAGAAAGAAGAGAAGAGAGAGAGAGAGAGAGAGAAAAGCCCTCTCTTTTTTTCTTTTTTTTTTTTTCTTTTTCTCCTTTCTCTATCTTTTTCTTGTTTTCTTTCTTTTTAGCTTCTTTGCTATGGAGAACAAAGGAATAGGAGGGTTGAGGCTGACTGCCTTCATGGCTGAGACCCTCGTCGACAGCGACCCTCAACAGCTCCAACGAGGTGGCTCCAACCCTCATCAACTAGAGCAAAGCCATGTCCAGCAATGGCGGCCGTTCCAATGGAAGAAAAGAAGGGAGATAAAATAGGGGAGGCTTAGTCCTCATGAAATCTGGTATCGGTGGCTAAATCTAACCGTTAACAGCTTCCTAGAGTTCGGAAAAGAAAAGAGAGAGGAGGGTGGGAGATCAAATATCTTAAGTCTGATGACGAATTAGTGGTAACTCACCAAAAATTAGTCAATGGTAAAAATCCTCTAAACCTTTGATTTCATCGGTGATATGATGGAAAAATTGGACAATGCCTGGAGGAAGGGTGTTGGGGGATTTATAAATGGAAGTCCTAGGATCCTTATCAGAGTTTGATTGGCCCTAGAGATTTTTTCTTGGTTGGATTCGAAGAGGAGAAGGACTCCTTTGAGTGTCCTCTTCTACCTCACATGCTAAGCACATGGGGTTTCAAATTTTTTTTTTCTTTTTCTTTTGCTTTAAGATTTATGTGAAAATAAAATCAGAATTATTACATTCTTTTTTGTTTAAAATAATTTTATCCTCAAAATTAGCATATTATAAAGTCAAAATCTTAAAGATACAAAATTTTTATTTATCTTCAAGCTCCTAAATAGCTTTCTTCACTCAAAAAGAAATTTCAATCCTCTAGTATAACATTTTCTAGATTAGAACTAATCTTTTCGATCAAATTTAAATGACTTAAATTATCATAATTTTACTACGCACTCTAATTTAAATCCACTGAACTTTTCGAATTTGCTAAATAATTTTTGAATCAATAAAATTATAGATTATCAATTTCTTGAATTATAACCTGAGATACAAATTATCCATCCAAACCTTATGAATCACCTCTATCATAATCTCTAGTAATCATAATCTTAAGTTATAATATTCTTTATACCATGCTCTCACAATCAAATCTAATCCATTAATAGAATCAAATATATTTTTATTTATATGTGATTTTCATACATGATCCTCTTTTAGGTTCAATACTCAAAAAATATTCGTCTCTTATACAATGCAATTCTTTCCTAGGCCATATCCTAAACAACTTTTTTTTAATAAATCTAAAATTATAGTAATTAAATAATTAGCATTATAATTAGAAAAATCATCATGATCTTCATAAATATCAAGTTTAGAATTCAAAATCATCTAAATAACAATTGAACATATATAGTTATCATAATATATCAATATATCATACTTTATTCCAAGGTCAACACCTCTCATACTTAGGTCAAATTTTATTTATTAAAATCTAAAACATAACTCATCAGTTCTATTATACATGTCATATGCCACTTATGCATAAATATCATCACGATACCTATTATCCGAAATCCAACTTAGAATTTTTTTTAGCTACTTCTATTCTGTCCTTAGTGATTATATTCTTATACTCAAATATCACTTAAGCCATAGTCCTTAGTGATTATAATCTTATACCCAAATACTACTTAAGTCACAGTTTCTAGTGATCATAACCAATACTCTGATACTATTCTGTCACATTCTGAATCCAACACCTGGTTAAGCTACACGATACGACTGCATAAACCCTAAAGCGATGCCTTTGAGATCATGTTAGGTCTTAAGATCTGATACAACTTCAATATCCATAAATTATAATTATTTAATTTCATAATAATTAGCAAAATTCGTATAATTATAAATTTAATTTCTTCAATCATCAGAACAGAAATTAGTGATGCTCTATCTATTTATCCGTTCATCCATAAATTCAAACTATAGTCAATCATAAACATTCTGCAACTCTGAAAAAAAGAAAAAAAAAGAGAATTCTAAGCTTTACAGTTCAATAAGAATATCCACACACTCACATCAATATAATAATAATTTAAAAATAACGAATAGCATCAAAAAGAGAACATAAACCATGATATCTCATGTCAAGTATCATGTGTAATTCAATATATACCAATATATGCAAAAATATGCATTATATACCATCACATATCCATCTTTTTCAAATATAATATACCCCACATATGTAATTAAGTAATTTTTTTTATTTAATTATGATTTTATATCTTATCATCCATGTCTCATGAACTTGATCTGATTTAATTAGCAATTATTTTTAGGGTTTTCGACTAATTATGGTCATACTTTAGCCCATGACTGGTAAACCATAAGCTACATCTTGATCTGTAATAGTAATCCATAATAACCATGCTTTAGTCTATAATGGCAAACTAAGAATAACTATACTTCAACCCATGGTGGGTGGTAAATCAGAATAATCATGCTTCAGCCCATAGTGGAAAATACAAATATCATATATCTGCCATGGCGGAGCTATTTTTAGTACCATGTTTCTACCCATGGCAGACTATTCTCAGTACCATATTTCTATCTATGGCAGACTATTCTCAATATCATATTCTTACCCATGATAAGGTTATTCTCAATTTAACGTGACTAATCCAAACATTCATTTCTTGATCATCAGTTTATTAAATCTTAATTATGCCAAAAAAATATTGTATATTTTAATCATCCTTTTAAAATTTTCAATGGTCGGTATCACAATCCAAATCATTCGAAAAATCATCAATGTCTGATACAAACATATGGTACGAAAAATATAAATAATCATACCAATAATCATAAAACAAATATCAACCATGAAAAACCAAAAATCATGCAGTGCAAAAATTATATATATATATATATATATATATATATATATATATATTGGTGTTCGTATCCAAGAATTCTTATATCTATCGATCTCAGACTCAAGTATGGCTATTAATCAATCCTTTGGTCTATAAATTCAAGATTAAAGTATTTCTACTCGACACCATATACAAATAATTGTGCCTCTACATAATCAAGATCAAACATAAAAATCATAGATGATTATGGGCATCATGGTAAATGATCTTAACACTACAAATCCAAAACTCCTCATAGGGTTAATGGATCAATTTGAGCGTACCTAAACATCTGAGCTTCTACTAGTCTGTAGAATTTTTAGAGAGAGAAATTCATAAAGAAGAGAATCAATCTAGAGAGAGAAAATTTTAGAAAAAAAGTAGAGAGAGAAAATAGAGAGAAAGTGGAGAGAAGGTAGAGAGAGGAGAGAGAGAAGAAGGAGAATAGTTCTTTTTTTATTTTTTCCTTTTTTTTTTCTTTTTCTTTTCTTTTTTTCTTTTTCTCCTCTCTCTCTCTTTCTCTTTCTTGTTTTCTTTCTTCTTTGTTTCTTTGCTATGGAAAATAGGGGAGTAGAGGGGTTGAGTTCGACTACCTTCATGGTCGGGACCCTTGTCAGCAATGATCCTTAACAGCTCCAGTGGGGTGGCTCCAACCCTCAGCAACCAGAGCTAGGAAAAGTCCAGTAATAGCAGCCACTCCAATAGAGGAAAAGAAGGGGGATAAAACAAAGGAGACTAGGTCCCCATGAAATCTAGAGGCCGATGGCTAAATCCGGCCATCGATAGCTTCCTAGAGTTTGGAAAATAAAAGAGGGAGGAAGGTGGGAGATCAATACCTTAGGTCTGATGATGAATTGGTGGTAACTCGCTAAAAACTAGTCGACGGAAAGAACCCTCTAAACCTTTGGTTTCATCGGCAATTTGACAAAAAAATTGGATGATACCTAGAGGAAGGGGACTGGGAGATTTATAGATGGGAGCCTTAGGGTCCTCTCCAGAGTTTGATTGATTGGCCCTAGGACTGCTTTTCTAGTTGGGTTCGAAGCCTCTTCCGCCTCACATGCTAAGTGCGTGAGGTTTCAAACATTTTTTTTCTTTTTTTTTGCTTTAAGATTCATGCATAAATAAAAATCAAGATCCTTACATTAGTAACTAGGACAAAACTATAAAGTTGCATCATTTTCGTTGCGACGGGCAGTGAGAGTAACAAAATAAGAAGAAAACAAGAAAAGAGAATAAAAGAAATAAAAGTACATAAAAAATTTATGTGGTTCGATCTATTGATTTACATCTATGGGCAAAGATAATGCAAAAGCTTTACTATAAAAAATTAGAGATTATAGAATACAAAATTATCTCATTAAGTCTAGCCTCTAATCTAACAGATATATGGGACACTCAATTACCATTCCATTACTATTACTCCTTTTAGGATTGCAAGGGGATATATATAATAGAGTAAATTGATTTACATTCAAACTAGTATTCCTATAATAAATTAGTTTAAGCCAGTGTCCTAATTCAATATGGATTTGAATTGCCATCTAGTCCTCATTCAATATGGACTTGATTTTCCATCCAAAGTAGACCTTGAGTTGATGTGGACTTGTCCAACTAAAAAATAAACTTCAAGTCAAACTCAACAAATCTTCATCTTAACTTAATTTTGCCAAGTCAAATATATTGAAACATTTCTTACAGCCCTATAAGGACATCAGCCTCTGCAAACACCAATCAAATACAAACAATGCTTAAACTTATCAACTGAAAGAGGGTTTGTCAATGTATCATTTAGATTCTATATGAAAGTTATCTTGCGAACTGCAATAATACTATTATTGATGATCTCCCGAATAAACTAATACTTGACATCAACATGCTTGGTCTACTCATGATATATAAATTTTTGGTCAAGCAAATGATACTCTGGTTATCACAGTGCATAATTATTAATGCCGTTGTATGCCAAGACTAGCAATGAGACCATGCAACCATATAGTTTCATTTGTTCTCTCTGTTACGATCATATACTATACTTCAATTGTAGATAAAGTAATTATAGACTAAGTATAACCTTCTAACAAATAGTACAACCAAAAAAAAGTAAAAATATGTCCTATTAATGATCATCATTTATCCAAATTACCTGCATAATCAGAATTAACATAGCCTACAATACTATTAATTGATATGCTACTATGATAGACTAATCCAATATTTATTGAGCCTCTCAAATATATATCTCATAATTCATTCCACAGCTTCCCAATGTGTCTTCCTAGGATTGACCATGTATTTGCTAACTATACTAATAGCATCTGAAATATCGAATCTAGTGCAAATTATAGCATATATCAAGCTACCAACTATACTAGTATATGGAACATGTGATATGTGCTCGACCTCCTTAGTTTGCAGTGATAATGAAATAGATAAATTAAAGTGTATGGTCAAAGAAGTACACACCGGTTTGGATCTATCCATACCAAAGTATTCAAGCACATTCTTTATATACTTTTCTAAGACAAGTAAAATTGACCTGCTTATCGATCTCTATGAATCTCTATGTCCAAAATTTTTTTCGCTATATCCAAATCTTTCATTTCGAATTCACCACTCAACTAAACTTTCAATCTATTAATTTCAAATTTATCCTTAGCTACAATCTACATATAATAGCAAATACATAAAAGAATCATCTAAAAATCTTTTATAATAAACACAGCTATCATACTGATTTCTAATATGACCATTATTAACTATAGAAGTGTCAAATTTTTGTACTATTGCCTAGGTGACTCAATTTCTTTATTCATAGCTAAGACCTATTTTGTAGACTCTTCACTATTAGTCGCATCCTTATATAAAGAAGATTCTCACCCTCAATACTTTTAACTACTACAAGAGCATAAGCAACCATATATGTATATCGTAAAAGATGGTTTAACATATCTCCTCTCCCGACCAGTAGTAATACCATATTGCTATTGTTGTGATGATGCATCACCCTATATAAATTAAAATCCTGCATCTCTATCTCATTAAGCTAAATTAGAGAGTTTTGTGATACTCTCCCTAGAGCTTCAATATCAAGCTCCATCTGTTTACTAATGTTACGATCTATACCTACATTGTCAACAGATTTCTTCTTCTGGTTTAATATAGTAAACTTATTAAAAATAGCATCGCTACTAATAATCTAGAATCATCTAAATATGATAATCTATATCCTTTCACCCTATCTGCATAACTTAGAAATATGCATCTTAATTTTTTCCCTCCATTTAAATGTACCATAATCCATATAAACATATGTAGGATAACTAAATTTGTCAAACCAGAGTAATTAATAGAGTGATCAGACCATACCTCATGCAAAATCTTACACTCAATTACAGCTGATGAAAATCGATTTACTAGGTCTCGTGTTGTATTAACTATTTCAACTTAGAAAATTTTGTTGAGACTACATTTAAAAGCATTGAATGAGCTCTCTCCATGAGTATCCTATTCATCTATCTATAACTCCATTCTGTTGTGGTGTTCCTTGTATAGTACGATGTCTCACTATATCTTTATTAAAATCTTGCAGAACTTGTCAAATTCATCCAGTAGTACTCCAAACTATTATGTTTTAATCTTTTTTATAGTTTGCTTTTTAACCCAAACTTTCTACTATTTGAATTTGGCAAACATTTCATCCTTGTGTTTTAGAAAATACACTTAGATCTTTCTAAAATAATCATCAATAGATGTTAGAAAATAACAATGTCCACTTCTCAACGCAACTAAAGAGGGATTCTAGAGATTCGAATGAATGTAATTCAATGTACCCTTAGTACCATAAATATCGGTACTGAACTTCATCATGCATTGCTTCCAAAGGTACAATATTCATACAAGTCTAGTTTTCCTATCTTGATGTCACCAAGACCTCTCTCCTCTCTCACTTATATATCAAACGCATATATCATAACTGAGTAGCATCCTTATCTGACAACCCTGATAATGAAGAAACTATTACAATACTTATTGTTGTTAACTAATAAGTGACATAATCTATTGATCAACTATTCTTTCATCACTACAAGGGCTTCCTTAAAGACTTACAATAAACTATTCTAACCTATATACCTATACCCATGACAATCCAAAGTATGTAAAGAAATTAGGTTCTTTTTCAATTCTAGAATATGCCGAGCTTCTAAGATGCTCACAGTACCATCTCACATTTCAATTCGCATTGTTCCGACATCAACAACCATAATGGATTTATTATCTCACAACAAAACCTTTCCTTCTCTAATCTGATAAATAGAAAATTAATCTCCATTAGGAGTCATATGAAAGGAACAATCAGAATTAAGAATCTACTCTATCTCCATTAAGAATCTCATTATGAGCATCATTAAAATTTTCTTATGCTATGCTAGTCTCTTTTCACATTTTTCTTTTTTTCTAAGACAAAGTCTTCTAATATGCCCTTTCTTATGATAATGAAAATAATGGATGTTTTTATATACTATAATTTTAATGTAGACCTAACCTTACTGTTAGAATTCTTTTTCTTGCTCCTACATCTAGCACTCAAGCCTTTTTCTTGATTCTTCTCATAACTTCCAAATACCTTTTTCTTCAACTTTTTAAATAGCAAGGCATCTTTTACACCAACTAAAAAAGATTTTCTACCATACAATATGGTATCAATGAAGTTTTCGTGGTAGTAAGCACAATAAAATAAAGGTCTAATTTTTATTATCATTAATTGAAATACTAATATTTCTTAAATCTAAAGTAGCTTTATTAAATTCATGTATATGATCTTTCATGGGTATACCGTTTTCCATGCATAGGTGTTAGAGCCGATGCTTCAAGTATAATTTGTTTATAGGTGACTTGATTATATATCTACTCTCCAATTTTAACTGCAATCTACCTATTGTTTTCTCTTCAACAACTTCTCTAAGTACCTCATTTGCCAAACATAATAGAAATATGTTGTATGCCTTCGCCAACAACTCTTTCTTGTCTTTATCGGATATGCTATTCAGTAACTTCTTATGTTTTAATGCCTTCCATAAATCTTATTGCACCAAAAGAGCTGGCATCTAAATCTGCCAAATGCCGAAATCATTCATACCATTGAACTTTAGGATTTTAAATTTTATAGTCATCATCATGAAATTCCAATCAGAAAAAGTAAAGCTTTGATACTACTTGTTGCAATAGACAAGGAGAACAACGAAACAAGAAGAAAAAAGAAGAAAAAAAGAGGAGAAAGAACAAAAAAAAAAATAAAGCACACAAAGTTTATGTGGTTTGATCTATGTCCATGAGTAGAAAAAGTGGAAAAGCTTCGTTATAAAAAATTAGAGATTAGAGAGCATAAAGTTATTTCACGAACTCTAGCTCTCAATCTATCAAATCTCTAGGACAATCGATTACCACTCAATTACTTTACTCTCTTCAAGGTTATAAGGGATATATCATAGAGTAAACAGATTTAGACTCAAACTGGTATTTCTATAATAAATCAGCTAAGGCCACTTTCCTAATTCAATGTTGAATTAAATTATATATCATCCAGTCCTAATTTGATATGCATTTGAATTGCCATCCAAAATGAATCTTAAGTTGATGTAGATTTATCCTAGTAAAAGTAAAATTTAAGACAAATTCAACAATTTCCATATGTTGATAATAGAGTTAGATATGGTTGGTCTGGGCAGAGACTTGCTTATAAAACCTAACTTATATTTGGCTGCAAGAGCAACAATTACTATATGTCTTCATGTAATACAATTGTGATCTCCGATAAAAACTTGTGGAGTCTATACACTATCAGTGATGCAAATAATGAGAGCTGAAACGGATCCCATACCATGATTATTGTTGATACTATAGGATCTGTTAAAGGTAATTTCTTCTGACATGTTCATGATGGTAAGATATAAGGAATGAGATAGACCGCAATGGGGAGGAGATGGTGTCGCTTTTTTTTTTTTTTTTTTGCCTTTTTTGGTAAACGAGGAGACGGGGTCTTTGATGTCCCACTCTATTGCTACTATAAAATTTGTTCAAAGAAACTGCTATATTTTCTTGAATATAGATAACTTTATGCAATATAAATTTCATAATTTCTAGGATAGTTAGTGTTGGGGATAAATCCCGCTTCCGTTGAAGTCTAGTTCGATGCTCAGCCTAATGCAACCAGTAGCTACGGAAGAGCTTTAGTAGACGGGTCTTAGCCGAACTCTAAGGGCCGGCCGAACTACTTAGCGGTCGGATCTCGACCGAACTCCTCAACAGCCGAGCTCCTTCGAACTCCCAGCGGTCGAACTCCTCAGCGGTCATCCCTTGGCCGAACTCTTCAAGCGGCCGTCCCTTCAGTCGGTCGAACTCCTCAGCGGCCGTCCCTTCAGCCGGCCGAACTCTTCAAGCGGTCATCCCTTGGTCGAACTCTTCAAGCGGCCGTCCCTTCAGCCGGTCGAACTCCTCAGCGGCCGTCCCTTCAGCGGTCGTCCCTCGGTCCAACTTCTCAGCAAACTCCTCGGTGGTCGTCCTCCGACCGGACTTCTCCTAAACTCCCCAGCGATCGAGCCTTAGCCGCATACCTCTAGCCAGATGCCTACGGGGCCAAACTCCTTCCGAGCTTCCTCTTCAGGAGTCCGAACTCCTTTGGAATCAATATATACCGAAGTCCACTAATCAATGCCTGCTTTCTGATAGCCATGGCTATTAAAGCTGGACGAATGGTCACCATCAGTCTGCCATGGGCGATGCTACAGGCGGCTCCATCAGACCTCGAGCAGCCCACCATTATCGGACGGTATGGCTGTCCTCTCCACATCAAGTCCGATGCAGTCTCGAGCGGTCCGCCATCAGGCAGCTGCAGCTGTCACCATCAAGCTCCACCTATATAAAGGACCCTCCAGATACGCTAATCTCTGATCTCTAAGCTCTGTGGAACTCATTCTCAAGCACTCCATTCCTGTTGGCCAGAGCTGACTTGATCATCGAAGGGTCCTGCCGGAGTCACCCCCCACCGACTCCGAATGGAACTTTATTTTGCAGGTCTCCAACGGCGACCTCATCCACCACCGCTCCAGCCGACTCCGACGATGATCAGATTCTGCGTTAACAGATTAGCGCTAGAGGAAGGGCAACCCCGAACCTCCGATGTTCCCTTATTCTTAAAGAAGTGCTCGACGATGATTTCTCTCTCTCCGGAGATCTCTATTCTTTCCCATTAGAGTTCTTTTTCGAAGAGAAAATGTCTCCCAGGAGAGCTTCGACTCGGTGATCGGCGGCCTGTGCGCCAGGTCCATCTGCTCTCGCTTCAGTCCCGATAGCCTGGTTCCACATGAAGCCACCGCAGACATGGAGCAATTCAACCCGCTGGTCAGGTTCGTGGCCCCGCGGAGATGATGTTGGCCGTGCGACAACCTCCAACGGAGACTTTGCCAGCAAACCCGCCATGAGGATGCAAGGAACCGACCTTAAGAAAGAGCATTTGGGCATACCAATCGCCTTTAGAAAGGAGAAACAGAGAGCAGAAGTTCTCCCGCATAAGGTTTCACAAGGAGGGCAGAACGAATTTCGGTGGAAGTGAAGCCGAACTCTCCCTCGAAGCTCATCATCGAAACGAAGTTCGGCGGAAGAAAAGCCGAACTCCCCGAAGCTCATCATCGAAATGAAGTTCGACAGAAGCAAGGCCGAACTCCCCTCGAAGCTCATCATCGGAACAAAGTTCGACGAAAGCAAAGCCAAACTCTTCCTCGAAGCTCATCATCGGAATGAAGTTCGGCGCAAGTGAGGCCGAACCGCCCCTCGAGTATGTCATCAAGGAAACCCCCCACGAAGATCTCACAGGAGGTGGAATGAAGCTCGAGCAAGCTAGGCCGAGCTCCCCCTCGAGCTCGTCGTCAAGGAAGTCCGGACAAAGAAGCATGAAGTTCTCCCATGGAGAATTTTGCGGGAAAGCGGAATGAAGTTCGAGCAAGCAAAGCCGAGCTCCCCCTCGAGCTCGTCGTCAAGGAAGTCTGGATAAAGGGGCATAAAGTTCTTTCGTGGAAGGTTTAGCGGAAAAGCAGAATAAAGTTCGACGCAAGTGAGGCCGAACTCCCCCTCAAGCCCATCATCGAGGAAGCCCCGACGAAGGGGCATGAACTTCTCCCACAGAAGGTTTCGCAAGGAGGCGAAAGGAAGTTCGACCGCATCCACAACCTCCCCGCGCAAGCGAGGCCGAACTCCCCTCGAAGTTCATCATCAAGGAAGCCCTGACAAAGGGGCATGAAGTTCTCCCGCGGAGGATTTCGTGGAAAAGTGGAATGAAGTTCGGGGCAAAGTCGAGCTCCCCCTCGAGCTCATCGTCAAGGAAGCCCCGACAAAGGGGCATGAAGTTCTCCCGCGAAAGATTTCACGAAAAAGCAGAATGAACTTCGGCGTAAGCGAGGCCGAACTCTCCCTCAAAGCTCATCATCGGAATGAAGTTCGGCGGCAGCAAGGCCAAACTCCCCTTCAAAGCTCATCATCGGAATGAAGTTCGACGCAATTGAGGCCGAACTCCCACTCGAGTATGTCACTAAGGAAACCCCCTACAAAGATTTCACAGGAGGTGAGATGAAGTTCGGCCGTGCTCACGACCGCCCCAGGGCAAGCGGAGTCGAACTCCCTCTCGAGTATGACTCCAAGGAAGCCCCGACAAAGGGGCATGAAGTTCTCCCGCAGGTTTCAGAAGGAGACAGAATGAAGTTCGGCCGCGCTCATGATCTCCCTAGCACAAGTAAGGCCCGAACTTCTCGAGCTCACCACGAAGGAAGCCCCGACAAAAGGGCACGAAGAAGTCCTCCTCTCGAAAGGTTTCGCAACTACGCCCCGCTCCTCTAACTCGAATTCTCGGCGAAGTTAAGAGCCAGCCACCAAGATCGGAAGGACTACGGCCTTCCCAAACGTGCGCGATCGAAGCAAGTAATGCTCCTACCATCGCGACCATGACCACGACACTGAGGAATACATTAAGCTCCAAGACGAAATTGAAGAGCTCGTCAAAAAGGAACGGCGGGGTAAATTCCTCCGACATCAGCCTGAAGCAGGAGAAGATCGGCCAACGGCGCTGCCAGAAATAAGAAGGTCGGCCGCCTCACGGTGTCATTAACATCACCCCCGAGCGGAGCTTGGTACATCGACGATTCATCATCTCCCAGCGTCAAAGCCAAGAGAAGCATGCTCTAAATTAAGGAGGCCAGCATGAGATAGAGGAGATCGTCCGGACGGGACTTACTGTCCGAGGGAACTCAGAGGAACAACGCCCCCACAATTCTGAAATGGGGATATGCTGCTCGTAACTTTTCTTCAGTAAAATTCTTTCCTTCCAAATAATATTGTTTCTGGATGCAAAAACTATGTGATGACAGGGAAAAGACAGTCAATAGTCGTCATGTTAGGAACAGGAGGACAACCTCGTCCTAATACGAGCAGATCAAAGACCATCAACCTCGGCTAGAGATAAGATCTCTCCCGAGCGACTGTGGACAATCTCGGCTAGAGATAAGATCTCTCCCGAGCGACCGTGGCAACCTCGGCCAGAGATAAGATCTCTTCCGAGAAGCAGCCTCGGCTCGGCCAGAGATAAGATCTCTTCCGAGAAGAAACCTCGGTAGAGTTAAGATCTCTTCCGAGCGACCAAATCAACCTCGGTCAGAGATAAGATCTCTTCCGAGCGATCATGGACAACCTCAACTAGAGATAAGATCTCTTCCGAGTGAAGGCCTCATTCACAAAGGATGAGATGGGAGAGACGGACGACGGTCCGAATGTGCCCCCACAGCTCGTTAGGAATAGGAGGAGAACTTCGTCCTAACGCGAGCAAAGTTGAAGGCCTCGTTCACAAAGGAGGAGAGGCACGGACGACGGTCCATATGTGCCCCCACAGCCCGTTAGGAATAGGAGGAGAACCTCGTCCTAACACGAGCAAAGTTGAAGGCCTCGTTTACCTTAGACGAGATGGGGGAAGACGGACGATGGTCCGAAGGTGCCCCCACAGCTCATTAGAAATAGGAGGAGAACCTCGTCCTAACACGAGCAAAGTCAAAGGCCTCGTTCACCTTAGATGAGAGAGAGAGAGAGGCTCGAACGACGGTCCGCATGTGCCCCCGCAGTCCGTTAGGAACAAAAAGAGAACCTCGTCCTAATGTGAGCAAAATCTAAATCCAAGCTCCAAAATCTATGGGAGATAGGATCTCCATCAACCTCAGCCAGAGCGCCCGAGGCAACCTCGGCTACAGAAGATAAGATCTCCCTCGAGAAAACCTCGGCTGCAGGAGATAAGATCTCCCCTGAGTGTCCGCTTCAACCTCGGCTGCAGGGGATAAGATCTCCCCCGAGGAAAGCTCGACTGCAGGAGATAAGATCTTCCCCCGAGAAAAGCTCGGCTGTAGGAGATAAGATCTCCCCCGAGGAAAGCTCGACTGTAGGAGATAAGATCTCCCTCGAGTGTCCGCATCAACTCCGGCCACAGGAGACTGAGCCAACCTCGGCCAGAGATAAGATCTCTTCCGATCAACCAAGCCAACCTCAGCCAGAGATCGGATCTCTCTCGAGCTCCCGTATTGATCTCGGCTGCAGGAGAGATCTCCTTCGAGTCAGCCTTGGCTGTAGGAGACAATGTCGCCCCCGATGAGCTTAACCTCCGACCTCGATCGCAGGAGACGAGGCCTACCTCAACCTCAGTTGGGGATGGAATCTCCCCCAGGCTTCAACTTCAACATCAACTTTAGCTGAAGATGAGATCTCCCTCGAGCTTCGACCTGAACCAGTACGGAGCCCAGAAGAAGACTTCGACAGTCGCCTTTTCTGCACTCTCTTCCTTCGAGTTTCGAACTCGAAAGTGGGGGAGCTATTGTTGGAGATAAACTCCGCTCCCACCGAAGTCTAGTTCGATGCTCAGCCTAATGCAATCAGTAGCCACGGCAGAGCTTCAGTGGATGGATCTTAGCCGAACTCTAAGGGTCGGCCGAACTGCTCAGCGGTCGGGTCTCGGCCGAACTCCTCAGCGGTCGAGCTCCTTCGGACTCCCAGCGGCCGAACTCCTCAGCAGTCGTCCCTCGGTCAAACTTCTCAAGCGGTCATCCTTTCAACCGATCGAACTCCTCAGCGGCCGTCCCTCAGTCGAACTTCTCAGCGAACTCCTCGGCGGTCATCCTCCGGTCGAACTTCTTCCAGACTCCCCAGCGACCGAGCCTTAGCCGCATACCTCCAGCCAGATGCCTACGGGGCCGAACTCCTTTCGAGCTTCCTCTTCAGGAGTCCGAACTCCTTTGGAATCAATATATGCCTTTCTGAGAGCCATGGCTATTAAAGCTGGACGAACGATCACCATCAGTCTGCCACAGACGATGCTACAGACGGCTCCACCAAACCTCGAGCAACCCACCATTGTCAGACGGTATGGCTGTCCTCTCCGCATCAAATTCGATGCAGTCTCGAGTGACCCGCCATCAGGCAGCTGCAGCTGTCACCATCAAGCTTCACCTATATAAAGGATCCTCCAGATATGCTAATCTCTGATCTCTAAGCTCTGTGGAACTCATTTTCGAGCACTCCATTCCTATTGACTAGAGCTGACTTGATCGTTGGAGGGTTCTGTCGGAGCCACCCTCCATCGGCTTTGGATGGAATTTTATTTGGCAGGTCTCCGGTAACGACCTCATTCACCACCGCTCCAATCGACTCCGACGATGATCAGATTCTACGTCAATAATTAGAAATACAAATTTCAAGATCCTGTAAATAGCTGTAACATAAATTCAATAATACAAGTCAACAACGAAATTATGTAAAATATATCAGAAAAGAATCCCATTCCAACACTATAGAGGGTATGAGTCTAGAAATCAATTCTAATTATTGTGGAGAGATAAGAGCAAACTAGATTACATGGTGGAGATAATAAAAATCAAAATTATAATTTTATAAAATATAAATATAAAAAATAAATTGTAATAATTGTGGGAAAGTGAGAGCTCGCGTGGTCGGCTGCGTTGCCAGTGAGGGAGGAAAAAGACGAGGTGCTCTTAGCTGTTCGACATTGCCAAGTGAGGGAGATTAAAACAACCTGTCAGAAAACAACAAAAAACAGCTCATGTTTTGTGATACCATTATTAATTTCTTGGACGGAAAAGACGGTTTTCTGCACGAGAAAAGGTTTCTGTGACGAAGTCCATCATCTCTTAGCTGTATGACATTGCCCGGTGAGGGAGTAAAAAGAAAACGTGTCAGAGCAAACAGCTCATATTTAATTTGATAAACTAATAAAAACTCTCCATCTTTAACAATTTTATATTTAAATTTTAAATAAAAATAATTTTTAATTTAAAATATATTAAAAAAAATATTTTTTTAATTTTAATTAAAATAATTAAATTATTTTTATAATTCTAAAATAATATTATATTATTATAAAATAATATTATAGTATGATAAAATAATATTATATTATATTATAAAAAAATAATACTGTACTATAATAAAATAATACTATACTATAAAACAATACTATATTATTATAAAATAATATTATATTATAATAATATAATTTTTTTTACCATAAAATAATACTATATTATGATTATATAGTATTATATTATTTTAAAAATATAAAGATATAATGATTATTTTAGTAAAAATAAAAAATTATTTTTAATTTATATTTCAAATAAATTATTTTTAATTTTAAACTTAAGTAAAATTTTTTTATTAATTTATTTTATTTAATTATCATCGTTAATTTGCTGTACGAAGGAGATGTTGCAAAGTTGCTGCTGTTTTCCTCCCCCTAAGGTTGACGGCAATCTTATCGAATGTGGAGCATCCTCCAAGTTATATATAAAAAATATATATATTATTTTTTAGCTCTCCATCATTTATGATAATTTTTTATTAAAAAATAAAAATTTTAATCTTCTATAATATGCCGTATGATATGATGAATCATATGCACTATCTATCATATAATCAATGATTATATATATATATATATATATATATATATATATATATATATATATATATATATATATATATATATGAATATACATTATATAATCATGTATCTTATACAACGATCTATTATCCAATATATGGTTTCTATGAAGCATCACACCGTACATTGCATTGTAGAGGGCCCGTGCGCATCTTCATACGGGTAGCGGCAAGATGCTCTCACCTTGATCCAAAAACCACGTCACAATCACGTTTCTTTCTTTTAACAGAGATTGATTGGTGTCTACCATCTGTCCGTCCTGTGTGTAATTGAACTTCGTCTCAAATTTACAAAACCCAATTTTCTTTCCTTGCAACAGGAGGCTCTTTTGAGATGGCGGGGATTGCGATCGGAGGATGGTTTGTATCTCCAGTTATCAATAAGGTGATTGACATGGCTAAATCTCATCTGGCGGACAACCTTGAGTTGGATTCAGGCATGAATCGCAGGCTAGAACTTCTGCAATCCACTCTTCCACATATCGAGAATATTACCGATGAAGCTGAGGCAAGCCTGATCAAGGATTCGGCCCTTGCAGCATGGCTGAGGCACCTCAAAGCTACTGTTTACAAGGCAGAGGACTTGCTCGATAATTTAGAATCCAAATTCCACCATGATGAAAATAAGGTACGTGCTTCTGGATCCTCTAGGCTGCAGACTCTCAAGCGAGGAATATCCTCTAGGCTGCAGACTCTCAAGCGTATATTTTTTACCGTTGATGTTCTCATAAAATTGAAGGAAATTGTGGATTGTCTTGAGGAAATTTATAGGCGACCCTTACGTCCGCACAATGTAAATATAAGACCTCCAAGCAATAGGTCCATCTTGACCCATCAAGAAATAATTGGACGAAATACAGAGACAGATTATATAGTAAGCATGTTATTGAGTTACAAAGGAGAGGAGGGTGCTGGTGGTACTCCGAGCTTCGTTGTTCTTCCCATAGTAGGCTTTGGGGGTGTCGGAAAAACTATGCTTGCAAGGCATATTTTTGAGGATAAGAGGCTTTTCCCGGACGACAAAAGTCAAGAGGATCATTTCGCACTGAGTGCGTGGTTGGAAGTGTCTGATAATTTTGATATTAAAAAAATTGCAAATAATTTGGTAACCATCCTCTCAAAAACTAAAAATATGGTATCGGAAATAGTGGATGACCATCGCTACGATCATGCTAGTTTAGAATATATGTCAAAGAAACTCGTGAATATGACAAGGAACCAGAGGTTTTTGATCGTCCTCGATGATGTATGGAATGTTGATGTAAATCACTGGAGAGGACTGCATGCAGTCTTATCACATGGGGCAAGGGGAAGCGCTGTATTGGTAACAACTCAATATCAAAGGGTAGCAAAAGTCATGAGCACTGTGGATCCTGTGGAGTTAAATGTTCTAAAGGAAGTTTACCATCAGCAACTTTTAGAACAATGCGCATTTGGTGGTCTTGACGAACACAAAAGCCAACATTTACAATCAATTGCTAGACAAATATCTAAAATCCTGCAAGGCTTACCTCGGGCAGCAAATGCACTGGGAAATCTGTTAAGGTCCAATCTGGATCCAGACTACTGGAACAGAGTCTTGCATAGCGAATGGTGGGAACATAATGCTGTTTTAGAAGATGTGCTACCATCTTTGGGATTCAATTATCAGAAACTAAATGGAAGTCAGAGACGATGCTTTGCTTATTGTTCCATATTTCCTAGGGATTATAGATTTGAGGAAGCTCCATTGATACACATCTGGATGGCTCAATGTTTTATCCAACCCAATACAGGGGGAAGAATGAGAATAGAGGATATAGGGAGGGAGGTATTTGCCGAACTTGTAAATAGGAAATTCTTTCAAAAAATATCGGAAAATAAGTATGTGATGCCTGATATAATTAGAGAGTTGGCGGTATATCTTTCTTTGGATGAATGTTTTGTAATCAATGATGAGACATCTGAAATAATTCGACCAACAGTGCGCCACATAGCTGTTGTGACTAACAAATTGGATGCATTTAATGATTTGAGCTGGGCTGAAAACTTGAGAACCATTCTATTCTTTGGCAATTATAAAGCGGAGGAATTTTATAAGGCTCTTAAGAGCATTTTCAAATACTCGAAAAGCCTACGAGTTTTGGATTTAGCTTACAGTAACACAGAAATCAGCAAACTGCCCAAAGATATTTGTAACTTGTCACATCTACGGTATTTAGATATCTCTAAAACTAAAATCTGCTGCTTGCCCAAGTTATTTTGTAATCTTCGCCATCTACAGGTGCTGAACTTGCAGTGTTGTTGTTTTAGTCACTTACCTAAAGGCATGAACAAATTGATCAACTTGCGTCATTTATATGCAGAATCTAAGACAATTTTCCTGATACCTGGGATTGGAAAACTTACTTGTCTTCAAGAACTAAAGGAATTTCATGTTAGAAAGAAGAAGGGTTACAAGATAGAAGAACTGAAGAATCTAAATAAACTTCGAGGACGGCTATTAATTCAGAATCTTAAGAACGTTGACAGCAAAAACGAGGCCGTGAATGCGAAACTAATTGAAAAGAAGAAGCTTGACGCACTGCATCTTTATTTTGAGATAGATGATAAACTAGTGACTGGATCCGGCTTTATTTCAACGAGAATGCGTGAAGGATCTTCAACAAGCGAAAATATACCCAACTTGAAAGAGTTACTTGAAGGCCTTGAACCTTGTCGTAATATAAAGGAACTGGGAATCAAGGATTGTGATTGTGATATGTTTCCAAGTTGGTTGGACGATAAAGAACGTTTCACTAGTCTGGAATCTATTCATCTAAGTTCTTGTGACAGGTTAACAAGACTCCCATCCCTTGGGCAACTTCCCTCTCTCAGGGTCCTTCATATTGTAGCATTACCTGCATTGAGAAAAATTGATAATAAACTCTATGGCAATGTTCCTGTGGTGTTTCCATCTTTAGAAGATCTGAAATTACAGGACTTAGAGGAATTTGAAGAGTGGTTAGAAGTAAAAGGCCGGCAGTTATTTCCTCGCCTCAAAAATCTCCATATAAACCAGTGTTCTAAGTTAACAAAATTGGCCCTCCTTACACTAAATTCACCGGTTAAAAAGTTACACCTTTCAAACTGTCCAAAGCTGAAATTCCAAGAGGGTTTACCATCCTTCACTAATCTGGAGCGATTAGAGATCAAAGGATGTCCAAAGTTATGCGAGACCTTACAACTAGTGCAACCACGTGAGGTGCAGGGTTTGCCGTTTCTCAGTTACCTACATATGGACGACAGTCTCCTTGTCAACATTCCTTGGATTCTCTTGGGAAGCCTACCTACTCTCCAGATTCTAGAGATCTTCAGTTGCAGTTGTCATTGTTTAAGTGAAGAGCAGGAGACGTGGATTCGGCAACTAACCTCTCTCCAAGAACTACAGTTTTCTAATTGCGACAATCTTGAACGTCTGCCTAATAATTTGATAACTCTTTCCTCGCTCAAGAAGTTGATCATATGCAACTGTCCTAAGGTCATGTCATTGCCAAAGAATGTCTTGCCTTCTTCACTTAAGGAATTGCATTTCTCGGGATGCCCGCTGTTGAAGGAACGGTGCCAAAAGGAAAGAGGATTTGATTGGCCAAATATTTCTCATTTACCTTGCATACGTGTTGATCAAGAGACCATACAAATATTGGAATAAGAAAACTCAGATTCTGCTGCTGCTTAGGTATATAATTTGCTTTCCAGCTTTCATATACATTTCTCAGTTACAATTTGCATTTGCTTTATGTATTAATGATTTCAAATTCCAAGAATATACTAGGACAACAGCTAATGCAGGCCAATATTAGCTGTCCTCCCTTTCTTATTTTATTCTTTTTTCTTTTTCAATTGATTGCATATTTCTATTGCTTAAAGAGCTCAGTAACCTCTTTGTAATCTAATATCAGATTGAAGAAAATCTAGTTCCTGTAGTTTGCACCAGTAACAGATTGATTGAAGTTCCAAAGATGATATGGCACCTTAGGACAATTTGATCCTTGTATGAGATATCATGCTACCTCTAGGTATATGAAAGTCCCATGTTATGTCCTGTTAAACCACAAGTTTGTATTTTGTTTTCTGATCTAGCAATCTTATCATATAGTCTGATGGCAACCTGCACCTAATCAGTTTTTGCCCCTACGTTGTACTTATTTACATTTCTAAGGTCATGTCACAGCCAGCTTTATGAGGGCATTGCGTCAAGTTACAGCATGCTGAAAGATGCACATGTATTTTTGAGTGTATGGCTTGTACAAACAATCACAGCCTGATTTGTCGTCAATCTTTGCATTAGCAACTGATTAATGGCTCTTGATGTGTTGCTACAAAGGAGCCTCATTTAGGAATTTGATGTGATTCAGTTTATTTTTCAAGGATAGATGAGATTTGGTTTGTTAATAACAGAAAAGGAAAAATGTAACCATTGTGTATGTACTGGTGCAAGTCTGGGATAATATTTTTTGAGTGGAATGGAGGAAGCAAGTCTGGGATAATATTAAGGCTGCAATAGTACCAGTCAAGATTTTGATAAACTTAACAAAAAATCTCATCTTAGTGCAGCCTTAGGACTTAATTATCCACTATCCCTGTATTGCATTTTCATTATTTAATTTCTCATCTTATTGTTTGTTGATCTTGCTCAAGGAATTGCATATCACAAGATGCCAGATGAGCATTGCCTTTGGGAGTAGGGAGCTGATTGGCAATGTGTTCACATCCTCCACATGCATATTGTTCAGGAAACAATATAGATGCTATAAGAAGACACGACAAAGCCGCTGCTGCTTCCATTCTTTAGGTCCACTCACTTCCTCTCCCTTTTTTTATCTGCCAGTAACATTTTGCATTATTCATATATTAACGGCCCAATCACAATTATATGAGGATTACAGTTAAATCCTCATTTTCCAGCTCTTTTTCCTTCTTTGTTTTCTTTAGCCAGATTCATATGTCAATTGCTTGAAGAGCTCGCTGGTCCGATTGTGAATTCCCTTATTAGCTAGATCTCAGTGACGGTGCATGTTGTTTAAGCTTTAAACGCGCACATTCTGTATTTTGTCATCTAACTGCACTCTATCCATATATTGCACCCTTGCAGGTAACTAGAAAATTTTCCATCTTTTACCTGGCGTTTTAAATTTCCAAGATCTGCTTGAGATGAGCAACTCTGGAGGGCATTGTGCCAAGGTATCACCAGTCATTCACAACTTAGATTTGGTAGTGTGTGGCTTTTGCGACAAATTCAGTTCAAAGTGTTATCATCTTCTAGCATCTGATCAGTCATTCAATGCTTCTGATAGGTTGTCGTGCACCAGCCTACTTCAAGGGTGTGTCCACAAGCTTCAGTATGCTAAAACTGTTTCAAACCACTTTATTTCCCTCAGCTGAGCCCTGAATCAGTTTTAATCACCTAAGAAGAAGTCTTTCTAATTATTTGAATTTGAAACCCCAGGACATGCTGTGATGTTCCACAGGAGAGCCAGCTTCCATGCATTCATATTGCAGATATGTGCATGTATGTGTGTGTATGTGTGACCTTACAAACGCATCGCAATTAAGCAAGCGTGTGTGTGTGTGTGTGTGTGTGTGCATGCGTGCGTGTCAATAATGTTAGATAGACTTTTCACTTCCCATTCTTTATCTCTATTTGTCAGTTGCATTTTGCATTGTTTTATAAATTAATGACTCCGCACCCAAGTAATATATAATAGCTTATCCAAGTCTCTATTTTCCAGCTTTATTTTCTTCTTTGTTTTGGTTGGTCAGATTCATATTCAAGTTGCTT
Organism: Cocos nucifera; assembly: GCA_006176705.1. NCBI lineage: Eukaryota > Viridiplantae > Streptophyta > Magnoliopsida > Arecales > Arecaceae > Cocos > Cocos nucifera. The sequence goes on from QRFJ01000319.1 coordinate 859,233, forward strand.
GAAGAGCTAACGGACCGGATTGAATACTCCCTTGTAATCTCGGCCTCTATAACTGGACAAAGTGATGGACCGGATGCAGTTTCATTGTTATGACACCTATTTTTGGTAATGGTGTGTTTGTTGTTCAGGCACATAAGCACATGCTCTGTATTTTGTTTCTAAACTTCATTCTGTGGAATATGCATTGATCTAATTGCATTAGAAATTTCTCGATCTCATGTCACTTCAAATTTCTCAGGTCAGCCATAGCTGAGAGACTTTGGAGAACGTTGCATCAAGGTATCACCAGTGACAATTTAATTTGGGTGGTATGGCTCTGTTATCAGCACAATGACGATAGCTTTGATAACCAAACAGTTATTTTGTTGCTTCTGATAGGTTGTTACAAAGGAGCTCGTTTCAGAGGTGCCATGAGCCTCGGTCCGTTTCAAATCAGAACGAGCTGTCAAGAGTTTTAGACCCCCTCCTACGAGACTGGGCGCCAAACTCTGGGCCCATGCTGTGTTGACATGGAAGGGAGGCCATCTTATGCACCAGTAACCCATAATGGTCTTCTGGCTTCGGATCTGTTGTTGGGAAAGGAATCATTATGCCATAAAATTCAGCTTATTATTGATGAAAAATATAATCACTACATGTTTACACCGTCACATTTGATAGATTGTATTGCCACCCAACGACCGAGTGTTTAGAGTCAAATTCTTATTTGTTGTCTATATGGTCACTAAACATGATGAAAGAAATTATTAGAGTTTATCAATCTAATGTAATTTCATTTCCCCTTTTGCCTTACTATGGTTTTTTCTTGAATAATGACAGTTTTGATCTAGCTGCTGAGAATTCTTTTGCAAAGTGAACAGATGTATTGCAATAAGGAGAACCAATAGAAGGATGGATTTTCCTCTGGGTGACGCCAAAGCCCTAAACTCAAGCTGACAGGAAACGCTATATCTATTAGACATTTTACAAAATTTCAAAGGAATAAGCAGGCATTTAAAAGACAGAGCAGTATGACAGTACAGTGCTTGGGCATAGAAATAGTTGTCATCATAAACACCTTCTCAGAGTCATACTGCGAGAACAAAACACTTATTTCATAGTTCTCTCTCATGACTGGAATGCGATTATAGTTTCTTCTAGAACCACTTTACCCATTGAAAGGTTCCACTTGACCAGTCTTCCTTCTTTCATGGAGAGCTCCCCTAGAGAAATGTTTAATTCAAAATTCTGAGCAAAATGCTCAATTCAAAACTGTGCACTAAATTTGGGTTTCAAGTCATGGAAATGGATTCCAGCAGATCATTTTTCTCTATATGAAACCAAGCAAATGTTCAATGGAACCATTCTTGGGGCCAAGGTAACTTTGCCATCCAACGTTCCACAAACGCTACACCTGAATACATATCTAGAGTGGGAAAAACTGCAGGTAGGTAAGAGTAGACCAAAGCCAGTATGCACCCTACCCTCCTCTCAGTATGCTCTGGGAAAGGTTCAAAGTTTAGAAGCAGAAAATGGCGTTTGTCACAGTTTTCACAGAATGAATACAATCTAATTTCAACACAATGAAAAACATAATAACCAAAGTGCAAACATAGTCAGAAGAATTAAAGTTTCAGCAGCAGGTTCCTACTCATTCTGGATGGTTATTTGCAAATAAAACAAGAACTTATGCCAGTCCGACTGCCATTATTCTAGGATAGTCATCTGCAAACAGATCCAGATATGTGGTTTCAACAGATTTTTAAAAAGCTCTCTCAGAAGCAACTTCAGAAATTGACTGTCATACATCATACAAAAGGCTAAACTTCATAGCAGCAGGAATTAACAGGATAGAGGATGCCATAGCAGCTCCAAATATACCATGCGAAATTGAATAGGTTGCACTCAGCTGTGGCTTCTTCAGAGGCAGATGTGGTGATAATTTATGGTTTGAAAGGATTCAGATAAGGCTCAACTTGCATGGAGGGCTCAGCTTCCATGGGAAGAATTCATTGGCCGTGAAGTTCCTGAATAGAAAGAAGATCCACAAGGGGACCTAGTGAGAGTTTTGTAGCCTCCAAGTTGCTCAAGGATTGGGAGTGACTGACGAAACCAACCTGTATTAACATCCAGAACCGGTGTCAGTGAAAGGATCTGAGAAAATTGAATGCAGCATGATGTTTGTACCATAATGAAGCAACCTGAAACGTGCTATCTTCATTTTACAGAGGTAAGAGCCTACTAAAAGCCAAGACTACATAATGGCTCTAGTTGTTCTGCATGTGAATATACACGTAGCAATGTCATAGAACTCAAGAAACCTAGTAAATATTAATAGCATAAGCTCAGACGCAAGACATAGGCAGCTAGCTGAGAGTAATAGGAACAGCAAAACTAGTGAACCTCTAAACTAAAACAAGCTCATCACAGATGCATGGCTAGCAAACCATGGACTTCCTTTAAGTCCTTAAGAAGGAATAATAGATGAGTTGATTCCTTATAGACATTTGCGCCAACAGCATATATTATGGAGGTCAGTTGTTAAATATGCCAGGCCCCTTTGGTCCTTGGTACCTTTAGCAATAATGCTTTGGTGGACATGGAAACGGGATCCAATCATGTTGCATGGCTCAAGCCATCTGAGATTCTAAACAACTGTCCAAACTTTTATTTTATGAAGGAAAAATGGAACTGAAAATGAAGAGTTAACATTTTATCATTGAAAATTGAAATTTTCCCTCCTACCATGAAGTGCAAATGGAGAATTTATATGAAGCATGGAATGAGCAGTTGGGTTGAACTTACATGCTCCTGCACCAAAATAGTTAACAATTTAATCCCACAAAGTCAAGCAATAAACTAGAGACAAGCTTGATGATCAACATGAGCATCATCAGTTTGCTTGGCTTTTAAGCAAGAAAGTTTGATGAACAAGCTTCATTATGGAGACAAGTCTGAAACTGTGGTTTTATGCAGGTCACACTTATGTCAACATCTCAGCGAGCAACCAATGATGCATGGAAGTATATTTGAGAAGTAAACTGAGGATTTTGCAGCTTTATCTCAGGTTTGAACCTTTTTTTCAAGAAATTTGATGGGCTGCACCTAAAGTACTTCTTTGGAGAAAGTATGATCACAAGTGATAAGGAAAGAATTGCAATATAAGCACAGCCAAGGTTTGATCCCTTATTAAAAATTGAGATGCACCAGTTAAGCCTTCCAAATGCGAAAACTCCCAGCAAGCAACTTATGCCACTGAACCATTGGATGAATTTATAAGCAAAACAGAGGATTGAAGGAAATATTAGGCAGAAGAAAGTAGTCTATTTTCAAGATTTAGAAAATGTTAGCCCGCTCTATGGTTTGAGCCCTCATTAAAAATTGAGATGCACCAGTTAAGTCTTCCAAATGAAAAAACTCCCAGCAAGCAACTTATGCCACAGAACCATTGGATGAATTTATAAGAAAAACAGAGGATTGAAGGAAAAAATAGGCAGAAGAAAGGAGTCTATTTTCAAATTTAGAAAACTTTACCCCATTCTATGGTTTGTATATGAACTGTAATTTATGCCAAAAGTTAAAATTTCGTTACTGAATAAACTGCTGTGAGCTTTGGTTGGGTTTGCAGTTTGCATATTATCCAACTTAACATAAAAATGTTGTTGCTGTTTGTTCCCTTCACATATAAAAGAATTTAGCTGCTTTAATATGATTCCAATTGGAATTCATAAAAACGTTTACTTGCTTTAATATATTTTTTAAACTTAAATGTAAGATTTCAGAAATCCTAAGTTTCATGAGAGAACCTGATATTGAACTTTCATGGGAACTACCAAACTTTTACTTGTCTTAAAGTAATTGGCAAAATAAGATTAAGAAACTTGGAGTATTCAGATTTTACATTAGGACCTTTTAGTGAAACAGCAAAATACTAAAGGCGATGCCACAAGGCACATCATTGGCACAATTAACCCAATATCAACCATTCCACAGTGAACCAAATAACCCAATATCAACCATTCCATAGTGAACCAATGTTAGCAACAACATTCACAGTTTTAGCAAATATACTGCTCATTATCTATTCTATTTACTTGAAAGTCAATAATATACCAAGTCTCATTTCTTTAAAGAAAAAAAAAATGCTGCTGTCAAATTTAAAAACCAATTATTCACAGGCCAATTCTACTAAAAAAGAGTATTGCACCTGTTTTCGCATTTTAATATTCCTCTCATTGATCGACCTTGATTTGGATGGATGAAAGGAATGCTCAGGTTCTTTATTGCTGAGTGATTAAAAGAAAAGGAAAACTAAATGATGCACTAAAAAATGAACAATATTAAATGAAAGGGATCAAATCAACCTCTAATTAATCTGGATTCATGCAATGCTAAATGTCTAATACATAAAATTGAGAAAGACAAAAAGAGGAAGAACACTCGACCATCATCCAATCTGATCTCAAGCATATTTGACAGCCCAAAATTAATATGCGGAGTGGACTGAACCTCTAATCTCCAGAAGAATCATAGTTCTATGATAAAAGGCTGAAGTAGCCCATTTGGTGTAGATACCAAGGTAGATCTATTGTAGTGTCGTGTAAGGATGTGAGAGAGAGGGCATATGAGATCTTGTTGCTGCCTTAGGAAGCTATTTCCAGAAATAACTTCCCTCGGATGGTTGCTTCTCGTCCTGGTAATTCTCATGGTGGTTGTCAGCAATTCCTTGCATGATCAACTTCTTTTTGATCCAAATAACTTCCTTTAGGAAGTAAAATCGAGCAAAAAGGTACCCACAGTTGCCTCTTGTATTAGCGGCCAAACATAATCTTTCCAAGTGCCATGCATAAATTGATTAACCCAACCTTGATGGGTCTAATATTTTTTACCATTTCTATAACTGGCCGATCACCGTTTTATTTTTTGGGTGTAAACAGCACTTATACACATGGATAACAGATTGAACATCTTAATGCCCTAAAGACAGTGCACAAACATAAATAGTACATGAACTCACTGAACAAATTTACGTCCTTGCAAAAAGTTAGGCACGCATCGGACCACGATACCCTCCATATACATGGATCAGAATCGCAGGTGATCAACCCTACAAGCATGAGCTAATCTCTAAATTTGTTGATGAACATAGTATCAGAACTATAACATCAGATGAACCAGTTTTTCACTTTCAGGATGCATTTTACTCATGGTGGCTGAGAAAAGTTCAAGATTTTCAATATTCGCATTTTGCCAATCAAATCTCGAGCAAAACTTCACATTATTTCAACATTACACACCGATCTAGAAAGAAAAGAATAAAGTACATGAGTCCATTCTCAAACTGGGAAGTACACGAGTCCCTATTCGCATGGAATGGACTCAACGCATCCCCCATTCAACTAGCGCCTAGTTACAAAAAAACCTTGCGCCGTATTTTTAAATTAAGCTAGCTACCAATAGAGAAGTGCTTGATTTGAGAATAAAAAATTCTTTGCCAATCTAGTTTCCACATTTGCAAACAAAAAGCCAAAGAGGCCTAGAACAGTTCCAGAGATTTCACTATACCCTTCCACACCGCAGAACATTAAGCCAAGATCTTCTACGGGTCTGTCCAAACTTCTTTCTGCTTTGATAAGCAGGTTTGATGAAAGCATTTCCAGAATGATCAAAACAATTGTTTATTTTGAAAAAGTTAAGTGGAAGACGTCCCTGAATTAGGCTCTTCTTTAACAGCCTATCAAAAGCAACGGAAAGCATGCAAGTGGTAGTTGATCCACAAACCGTACAAGAACTCGATGTGGAGTGTATTACCAGCTAGAGTAACTTGATGCAATGTCCTTGCAACGTCACTCCATTGCTCGCTCCCAAAAAAACTTAAAAAGCAAGTAAAAGACACAAGTTTCCGATCAATTTTAAGACCGCAATTGAAACAAGAGTTATACAACTCGATTGCATGCTGATGTCTGTTTTTTCTCTCTCTGGCCTGCTCCAAAAGTTTATGGATATTTGTGAATACAGATTTAATCCAAACTGATTTTTTCTAGTTATACTGATCCAACCCATGAATCTCATGGGATTTTATGCCCAAACATCCAAACAGACCCTTAATTTTTTTACTCAACCCAATTTTAAAGATTGGTTTACTTTTATGTTGCAACAGCATGGTTAGATCCTCGATTTTGTTACTCTGATCTCACTGTGCACTTCTGTAACCTTCCGCCATCCTTAATAAAAAGGGAATTGCATTCTGCTACCTCCCGTTCCTTCAACAAAAAAAAAAGATCTGTGTACCTGGAATCTATTTTTAGATCCTATAAACCTCTAATTTTCTATCTCCACCCTCTTCCTGTAACTTCTCTGTACTTTTTCTTCCATTCTTAATAAAGTTGGGTGGCTGTCTCACACCCCCATCCAAATCAAAAAACAATGAGGATATTTCTTAAAGCTATGGAAATATGAACCAATCCAGACTGAAAAATATGGACTTCGCAAAGGTATTATTTTTGTACATGGTCGTATTCTGGAGTCACTAATATGTAAATGATGCAAACTGTATTTGTGCGTGCATACGTGATATAGATACAGAATTTGAAATTTACCTGAAAAATGAATGTAGAGCAAACATAAAGTTCGCAACATTTGTATGGTTTCCGGATAAATACGAACGAAAGGTATGTGATCAGTTATCTTTGGTCAATCAGCTCATCCTCCTTGGCATCGGTCCTTGAGCAAAGGGCTGGTGCAATTCTTTGAGCCAAGTAGAGAAGCCATTCCCTGGCAGTGAGCTAGCCTTAGGGCAGGTGAGTATATGCAACTTCCTGATAGAGGAGAAATTTACGAAAGTAGGCAGGCTTTCAAGGTTTTGGCAGTCATATCTCCAGCTCTTGAAGGGATGTTAGTTGCTGGAACTACTGCTCCTGTTGGCTTGTAAAGTAACTCATACGGTGGCACCAATAAATAATTACACCAACACTGCAGTGAGGGGAGGCTTCCCAACAAAATCCACAGATTTTGAAGTAGGATCATGTCGTCTATGCAGAGACGATGGAGAGTTCCCAGTCCCTTCTCCCTTTGAAGCTGCACAGGCTCGATGAGCTTAGGCCATTTTGTGAGTTCTAGTTTTTCAAGTGTGGCAAGGAACCGTAACCCCCCGACTAACTTCATCTTGGGGCAATTCCAATGGTCCAAATTTTTGAGAGCACTCAAATTTGATAAAAAC